>JAMZEH010000069.1:7500-550000 GCA_024699665.1 Ostrea denselamellosa
AGAGCTTTACAGGATTAAATAAAAATGTACAGGTAATGACATAAATGTATATATATATATATATATATATATATATATATATATATATACTCTGCAAAAAAAGAAACGCATAGCCCTTTTGAAATTTTAAAAATGCAAATTATGTATTTTACCAGGTAAACTGAAATGGTCAATTGAGTAATTGATTTTTTACAGGTAAGTATGAAACTTTAAAGGTCTGTTCATTTGATTTGGCTCTCTGCCAAATTAGCTCGGCGACTCTCTAAAATTGCACATCACCTCTATCGCCATGGAATTTGGCTTACGTTTTTCACGAGAACTTTGTGCTTAATTCAACCACTACATTAAAGCGTATAAAAGGACGAAGTTTGAAGCTTGAATTCATCATAACGTTAAAATGCTGCCATGCCAAGGTTGTACCCTGCTACTCGAAATATCGTCATTGGCCGTCTCCAGGCCGGAGTATCCCAAAGTGAGATTGCACGAACTGAAAACGTAAATCAGAGCACAATTTCTCGGCTGTGGAACAGATTCCAGCAGACTGGCTCTACTAATGACCGACCGAGGAGTGGGCGACCTCGTATTACGACTCCTGGACAAGATCGCTACATCCGGGTCTTTCATCTACGGAATCGAACCGTTGCTGCAACAGCTACTGCAGTCGGAATACCTGGATTGAGAAGGATCAGCTCGCAGACAGTCCGCAACCGACTTCGACAATATGGCATTAGACCCAGAAGACCGTATTTTGGAGCAGTTTTGACACCGTTACAAAGACGAGAAAGAGTCCGATGGTGCAACAGATTGAGGGGCTGGACATTCCGCAACTGGCGTAGAATCTGGTTCAGCGATGAGTCCCTTTTTCTGCTACAGAAACGTGATGGAAGAATCTGTGTATACCGGCGCAGGAATGAACGTTTCTCTTCCTCGTGTGTCCAAGAAGTGGATAGCTTCGGTGGAGGTAGCGTCATGATGAGGGCGGCGATCTCTAATGACCGTAAAACAGAACTGGTACATGTCCCGGGAAATTTAACGGCTCAAAGGTACAGAGACGAAATTCTCCAACCTCACCTTATGCGCGTAATTGACCGACAGAGGGAGTTATTCCAACATGACAATGCTAGGCCTCACACAGCCCGCTTAACAATTGACTACCTTCAGCAGAACAACATTAATGTGCTACCATGGCCTTCCAAATCACCGGATTTGAATCCGATTGAACACTTATGGGACCAACTGGATAAACGTGTGCGCCTGCGCCAACCTCCGCCTCAGACCCTCGATCAGCTCTGTCAAATGTTACAACAGGAATGGCGAACAATTCCACGCAATAACGTAAGAACATTGATTGACTCTATGCCAAGGAGATGTAGAACTGTGTTGGCAGCTCGAGGTGGTCATACACGGTACTAACTTAAACGTGACAGGAAGTGTTCTTAACTGTGATGATCTGACTTTTTTTCACCAATATCTAAGGTTTGGACTGTAATTTTTTTCAATTGAAACAATTCTAGTGAATATCTACATTTTTTATTGTAAAATCATAATCCAAAATACATCTACTAAAATCTTAAAAAATCCATTATGCGTTTCTTTTTTTGCAGAGTATATATATATAAAACATACCAATTAATACCTATAAATTAAAAACATCAATTAAAATTATCAATAAGTTCAGAAATGCGAGCATATAAAAAAATCTTACGATTTGCATGAAAAAGAAATACAACATTGTATACAGTCCATATATTAAGATCTAAGAGTAGTCTCTGGATTTGTGTGTTTAAAAAGATATATATATATATATATATATATATATATATATAAGTTTGTAGCAATTAAATCATGAAGTTTTGAAATTTGACAGTCTTTGAAAAAACTGGAAGAATATATTTGATATTCTTTGATTATGAAATATACAATCAAATATGCTGGATGATAGTAGTGTGAAAGAGTATGAGATGCCGTGAAAATTCATAAAATGGTTAATATGTATCTTCATTACATTTACTGATGATCATGAGAAAATAATAACAAAAAAGAAATACATTAGAATTTAGAATATATTTGCCTAATTCATCTTTTTCCCAAATGACATGCTTCTTGAAGATTTCAGTCATAAGTTTAAATATTAGCAAAATATTCATATAATTTTCATCAATATCTTTTTTTTTTAAGTTAGAACATTTACATAAGTCTTCTTTGCAAGTTTTATTATACATTCATATCATGCATCAAATAATAATAATAATTGGTTTTTATATCAGCGTATGCTGCTCAAAGCGCTTCACAATACTTTATTACCCCCAGCAGACTTTATACTATTCCAGAGCTTTTACAGTACAAGCTGCCGTTCAGGCGAATTTTGGATTTTACATGTAGAATCTCATATTTGCAAACAAAACATTCCGGAAAAATATCACAAAAATTCACATAAAATAATTGAGATCTTGACTCACACTTTGAATGGTGAAATCATGCTTCATATGAGGTGTTCAAATGAGCCATTAAATAAAACGGGGCAAACGCTCCAACCACAGATCCGGGGAAGATAAGCCCGATTTAGTGGTACACCCGCGATATGCCCCTGACGACACATGTTCATTCGAACTCAAGCTACATGTCGACACACATCCTGAAATTTCAGTTAACATTTTCAGTATAAGTTGGAAAAGTTTTGTTTTTTTTTTAAATTTTATATGAATAATGATATTTTCAGATGATAAAAGATATTATCAATTTTTATGCCCCCGTGATCTAAAATCGGGGGTGGGGTGGTGGGGGTGGTGGTGGTGTTATTTTGTTTTTTGTCCAGTCTGACATTCCGAAATTCTGTCTGAAACTCTAACCTTCCTAACAGCTTACAAAAATGCTATCGCTTTGATATTTCACATGAGTATTTATTGTGCTGCTGCTTTCAAAATTTTTGACTGTGTGACCTTGGTATTGGACCTTCTTTTTTTAAAAAAAAGAAACGTTGACCATAACTTTTAAATGCTAAGTACTAGGGCCTTCATATTGACATGAATATTTCTTGTGACAAGACCTTCCCTCTGGTACCAAATGTTTTGACCGTGACCTTGGTGTTTGACCTACTTTTTAAGATCTTTAAATGTGGTCATAATTTTTAAATGACAAATACTGTTATAACATATTTTATATTTCACACAAGCATTTCTTTTGACAAGACCCTTCCTTTGATATTAAACGTATTGAGCTTGGCGTTTGACCTACTTTTTAAAATTAATCTTGCCTTTAACGTTTAAATGGCAAGTACCAGGGTTTTCATAGTTTACATGAGTACTCCTTATGACAAGACCTTTCTACCGTTTGATACCAAATGTTTTGACCTTATGACCTTGGCATTTAACCTTCTTTTAAAAGCTTTCACATTGGCATGACCATCATTGGAATTTACCATTATCAGGGCCATTTGTGTAGTCAAAAATGGAAACAGATCCAAACTTTAGCTGTTTTGTTGGTGCAGTTACATTTGATATTTTATTTACAGTTTACACTTCATAATCTCAACTGATTCGATACGCAAGTGCTTGTTCTGCATATGATCAGTATTTGAATCGAGGCAACCTACCTGCAAACAAGTTGATGTTACAGGGGTTTCAAGAGTCTCGTTTAAAGTCAGCATTTCGCGAATTCTATGGTCCTTATCACGATCTAATATACCAATGCAACCTGTCATTGGGTCTAATGCTGTCTGACTGTTTCCTACCAATTGTTAGGTCATTCCTTAAACACTGATTTTGACTACAGGTTACTCCATTTACCTGATCAAGATATAGGGCTCACGACAGGTGTGACCGGTCAACAGGGATGCTTACTCCTCCTCGGTACCTGGTCCCACCTCTGGTATATTAAGTGGTCCGTGTTTGTTATCTTCACCTTTTCAGTACATAAACTGGGAGAAAAAAAATGATTCATTATATTCGAGTCATGTCATTATTACATTTCTCTCTATTACAGTATTTGGTTTATTTTTAATGCACTTTTTGTGATATTTGGTTTTTTCTGACAGTGGAGACCAAAAGCACAGGCTGTGCATGTCCCTACTCCGAACAGCCCGTCTGTGGAAAGGATGGTGTTACGTATGACAACGAGTGCGCTATGAAATGTGTGTAAGTATTCATGCAAGGAAAACTATTAGTACTCACTGGTTTTAATTCATTCACAATGCATCATAATGTGACAAGAAAGTTGTTATCATAGAAATAACTATATAATGCATACAATTAGGCGATACCTTAATACATGTATATACAGTATCTGGAAATATGCAGTAGACTAGGTCTAGATATATTGTCATCTGAAATCAAAGAAACAAAAATATCCCTATTTATCAAAAGTGTATGAAAACTATCTCTTGATTGATACTTGTACATGTCTACATATGTGTATAATCGACAATCCTTTGTATTTCATACGAGATTGAGATAGTTTTCTCTGGCTTTGTGGCGATATAGATCATAATTACATCCTACTTTTTTATGCAAAACATACTCTTGATCTGCGGTAGAGAATTAATGTTATACATCCTCTGAAGAACTCTCTAGGTAAAGAAAAAATGATGGGGATATACATGAATCAAGTCATTGTTTTACGTCCCTTCGGGACTTTTCCACTCATACTGTTGAAGGTGGTGATAACAAAATTAGACACCCATGCTTGGAGATCTTGGCTGTAGCGGCGATGGTTCTGTACAGTCGCCTTCGCTCTTAAATATTATGATTCACACAATTGAAATTGGAAGGTTTTCAGAGACGCAAGAAAGTAACCCTCCCCTCCCCCATTCCTCGGGATGGATAGATA
The DNA here is from genome assembly GCA_024699665.1 of Ostrea denselamellosa. Taxonomy (NCBI): domain Eukaryota; kingdom Metazoa; phylum Mollusca; class Bivalvia; order Ostreida; family Ostreidae; genus Ostrea; species Ostrea denselamellosa. The sequence continues at coordinate 12,325 of JAMZEH010000069.1, forward strand.
GTCCGCCAAGAAATAATGGAATCACAAAATGATTTAAAAACGTGATATGTGAAATATATACATTAAATACGGCACATATTAAAAGCAGACAGATTTAATTACCTCCGAGTACATTCATTTAAAATTTTAAGTCATTTATAATTATATAATTCTCTTCTCGTATTTGACTCTTTGCAAATGATAAACAAAGAGATATGGTATTTCAATTATTTATAATTATATAATTCTCTTCATACACCTATATATTCAGTAGATTGAAAGTATGATTTGGTGTAGACTGTAGTACTTTTACTGAAGCCCGATATTAGCCCAAACAAGCGTAATTTTCGCGTCCGTTTTCAAATCCATGGTTAAGATTTCACAAAGTACCTCAAATATAAACACACATCACGTCAATTAAGACTGTCATGTACTTCTCATCCCTAATATCACATAAACTATATGACATGCACGGATACCACATCACATAATCCCAGATTTATATGGAAATTAAATATTACATTTACATTATAAAATTTCTTTACCGTCCTAAAAGTTTGCCGGTTTACTTTCGGAAGGTCGGTGGTCTCTTCCCGGGTACATTGTATTTGGGCTCTCCCCTCCACCAATAAAAAACTGGAGCCCACCAGATAACTGAAAATGTGTTGAGTGTGGCGGAAAACAACAACAATTAATGAATCAATCAACCGTCCACAATAAAACTGCAATATAACCTTTCAATTTGCATGCAAGAAATCCTTTTCTATATATTCTCAAACGCCTTCTTCCACCGAAGACACACTCACATTATTCTATTACGACTCGGGCTTGAAACTCATCTCTATTTATGACAGAAAACTCAAATGGTATGTGCGTATAGTCCTGATATTTACCAATGTTCTCTTATAGAGTGTCAAACTAAAATACGCAACGCCAATCAGCGGAGACTAACAGATAATCCTTATTTGAATTCAAAATCATAACTTTTCTATTTTTGTTCTATATGCACAAAATCACTACGTAATTGTTCAGATACATACATTTAACACCATATACCGCCGAGACAAACGTTAGAAATATTGAATCCCTGAATAGACTCTGAATAAGTTCCAAAATAACACAAGATCTATCTTTGTGAATTAAGATTGTTGTTCTATGTAAATCGTTTATAAATGCCATACATTTACCCTATCTTTAAATATCAACTGCTGTGAATTAGAAACTTAGACGTATTGTACCACAACATGCGAGATGTGGTGTGAATCAAATGTGGATCCTCCAACATTCCAAACAACTTTTGGTGAATTGGAAATCGCAAAACTTCCAAATTGAAAAGCATCAAAACATACGAATGTTCAACACTTTACACTACCATTCCGTACGATGAATTAAAATTCAGTCTTTGATTTATTATAGATAGCTGGTTCTTCAATAAAATATTCAAGCCTTGTGGCCAGTCATCCAAAAAAATTACCGCGTTAAACACTACTCTGATTCTACGCATAAGTACTATTAAATTGATATTAAAAAGATGCTGGGGATACTCAATGACCATATCTACCACGTTTTTGGTGGTTAGGTCTCCATGGACGCAAAATGTGCTTTTTTATTAGCTGACCTGTTTCGTATTCTTATTCATAACCTGCATATTGTGTTTATGTCTCTCAACTGATTCAATTCGCGAGAAATGTTGTGCATATCAGCAATTTTTTTTATATAGGCAGGCTACTGACAAATGACGTCATGTCGCAGGCGCCTCAACAATCCCGTTTGAAGTCATCATTTCGCACAATTTATGCTCCTTATAATGAAGTAAATTGCATATACATACTGTGATTAGGTTGACTATTGTCTTACGTGTTATATACCAATTGTTAGACCGTTGTTTACATGCCAATTACTCTTTCAACCGATGATGATATAGGTCAATAGGGAATGCTTAGTCCTCGTAGGCACCTGATCCCACCTATTTTATTTCCAAGGGTTCGGGTTTGCCCTACTTTCAATTTGGCACTTTTAATAGGATCTATGACATCGATCTTTAGTTTTAAGCATAGCATTTTTCCAGTCTATGAAAACATTAATTTTAGTAAATTGATTATTCTATAAATGATCGGTTCTCTATTTATGACTGATTTATAAGCGACGACCAACTTTGAAAATGATTGTGATTGTAATTTGTCATAGTTCCATACTGCTTGAAATCACACTCACTGAAAATAAGAACTGCACAAAAAGCTAAGAATAACACATCAGGGATATTCAATCCAGGAAAAAATCCCAAAATAATGTGCTGAGGCGTTTCTGCTCCCATAGCATCAAGCTGCGTCGGGTTCCAGTGGTAATGCCCCTAAATCATCATCGTTCTACTACGTTCCTGTTCAATATGTTTACTATGAAGAAACTCTTAATGAGTCCTGGTGGAATTTGACAGTTGTGGCGGAAGTAGTGTTATTATGAGAGCCTGAATCTGTAGTGGCTGGGAAACCTGATTGGTTATCGTTGAAGGTATTTTGACAACTGAATGGTTTATTGACACTGTTCTTCAACATGTTTTCGTGTCGATTTTCAGCAAGTGAATATCCGTGTCATGTGGCAACATTCAACATGGACACGTTACCTTAACCCTCATACTGTCCTGATATCTCACCAATAAAGTATGTGTGGGATATGCAAGTTAGAGTGTATTCGAACGCACCCAAATCCACCAGACCTTACCCGCTTTGTGTTGGGCACTTTTGAAATAGTGGCAGAACATCTCTATGGGAAAAATATACTAAGCAACAAATACTATACATCACAAAATTTGAGCAACAACAAAATTGACTAATGCTAACTGACATGGGTCATAATGGTTACTGAAGTAGGAAAATTTGAATGGCTACTAATTGTTGCCAATGTGATGGCGACAACTTTAAGTATACAGTGTTACCCTATGTAATGGAGGTGATGTTCTAGTAGCTGTAAAAATTAAACGGTACATTTGAATGAAATAATAACAATATTACCGAAAAGAGGAGGTTGTGTTTTTTTATTAGCGTGTTAATATACTAAACAACTTCATATCTTTTAATAATGATGACGGACTCTCTCTCTCTCTTTATATCACACACACACACACACACACACACACACACACACACACACACACAGAGAGAGAGAGAGAGAGAGAGAGAGAGAGAGAGAGAGAGAGAGAGAGAGAGATACCTGGTTACTTTCATCTACTCTATTTCAGAGGAATTTCTAAGCTGCATGACGGAGAATGTGTCCAACAATTGTGTCCATGTCCACGGAACATTGATCCAATTTGTGGAAAGGACGGTAAAACTTACGACAATGAATGTCTTATGAACTGCGCGTAAGTGTTTACAATCATACGTACTTTTTGATAATTATGTACGACATCAAGTCGCTTTATACATGTATCTATACCTATATACACATTCCATCAATTAAGGAATCCAATGTATAACGAAAGGATAATGAATGATTTGAATGATTTATATGAAGATAAATGTTTATTGTTAAAGACTGATGAAATTAAAGTAGATTAAATTCACCACCTGTCTGGTACATGATTAGAAACCGACCCTTTTTGCACGTGATACTTTTTTGAAGAGTTATCGGCCTTTGGTAAAAAATACGAGAAATCTAGTTTTCTAAATATATGTGCGGTGAATGGTTAATTTTATTTCATAATTTCACAAAGAGAAAGTGCATGCAACGTTTTACCAAGACACCTGGATGAAAATAGAATTTCTTTTTGATATATTGTGATAAAACATGTTCTTCCCAAAGTGAAATAAATCAAACAGTTATCAAACTTCTGAATACTCCCGTGGTGGATTATTTGATGAACCTTCCAAAAATCCCATCATTCGTTTACTAGATATAACATATGACCATAATACACTGAATACCTTAAACATTATGCTAATATACAGAACTAGGTCTTCGAAGAATATTGCTTAGTGACCATGCTAGTAAATATATTCTGCTGGTTTCAGTATTGTTGAAAGGAGAATTACTGAATTCAACAAGTCATTTTATAACTACACCTATCATGTTGAACTTGAGCTGTAATTGTCCATGAGAAAGATATCAAATTTCAGTCCTTTGCAGCATAACTGTACCAGTGAGACAGACAGACATAAGATGTGAGGGGCCTCCGTGGCCGAGTGGATAGAGCATCGGGCTCAAAATCACAAAGCCTCTCACCTCTGTCGGCGCGTGTTCGAATCTCGGCCGCGGCGTTATGTGAACAAGTTTGCCAGTTTACTTTCGGAAGGTCGGTGGTCTCTTCCCAGGTACATTGTATCTGGGTTCTTTCCTCCACCAACAAAAACTGGACGCCACCAGATAACTGAAAAATTGTTTAGTGTGGCGGAAAGCAATAAATAATCAATTAATCAATCTGACGAGGGGAAACATAATTATGTCCCTCCAGTTTCACCACCAGTGGGCCAGGTTACAGTAATACACATTAGCATTACAATGAGCCAGTATATATCTGTATCAAATGAGAGAACTACAAAAATCTTTTTGACCGTTTTGTATGAACATTGTATCACTTTACTTTCAATACATTGTCAAGCTGTTTGTAGCTCTGTTGGTGAGCAGTACAAAGGGGAGTGCAAGACTCCGGTACTGACCGCGGCTGACGAACCTGAATGCTTGTGTACCTTTATATATCAGCCCGTGTGTGGAACAGACGGCGTGACATACAGCAACGAGTGCCTCATGACGTGCCAGTAAGTGAAGATTTAACTAGTTAACTATTTTTGTTCTAAATTTTTAATTTTTAATAGGCTGTATAGGAAAGTGTGACACAAGGGCTTAATGCTCAAATCGAAAGCTTATTACATGTAAATTAGTGGTGATGATATATACACAATTGATTTGAAATCTATTTAGAGAGTGGAACACAAAGGATCAAACATGTATATAGAAAATCATTGACAAAGGATACCAAGCAAATTATCCATTATTATTAATGGATTAAATGCTGATATTTACTTTTATATATTTGATATTACTGAGGCAAATATGGTAAAATATGTGCATGGGAGACGTGTAACAGCGTTACTAGTTACCCCGATAGAATGGAAAACGTTAGATTTGTGCCATTCCCGAAACCGAAAAACAAAATTGGACAAAATGAGTATTTTGCTTCTGAATGGCTGAAGGAAGTACAAGTTCATGCGATTATCATCCAGTAACACCCTTGTCACAATTCTGCTATCTCACGTTTTCACAAACATTAAATGCATGCACTCACAGTGTATAGATATGCTGTAAGAAGACCTCTGGAGTTGTATAAGTTGTCTTCTGCGCTTGTACGTACGATTTAATTTGCGAAAGGTCTTGCACTGAATATTTTAGCTTACGAAGAATAAGTTGATTAGCTGCCTAATTATGACCATTTGTCATAGTCGATGGATTCAAATAACGTCAATTTAAAAAAAGTACATATAAACTGTACTACTAAGATCACAATTTAATTCACTACAATTCAAAATATAGAAATTTAGCAGTACTTATGGCAGGTAAATAGATCTATAGATAAGCATATGTAACAGGAAAAAATATTTGGAGAAACTGGGAATTTTCATATAATGTCAATTTAACAGTTTCCGAACATGATTTGGTTACAGTTTTACACTAAGGATTGACTGTCATCAAAATAAAGACCCCATCGTATGATATTGTAAATTATAATTGAGATTAATGCAGGGTTTGAAATTCTTTTCTTCGGTTCAGTCGTCATGTTAATTGACTAACCAGTATTCAAAAATTGATTGATTATATATTGTTTAACGTTTCGCTCGACAATTTTTCACCCAACAGGACGATCCGATGGTATAGGATGAAAGAATAACAAGTTTATGTATTCACTTTTGTATTGAATCAAATATGATACACAGTATTAAAGGAGCAGTCCACTGGTACCATGACATATTGTATGGTTATATGGACACACAGTCCCTACACACTTGATCGATGTCAATGGCAAATTTGGGACCTACATAAAACCAAAAACACACACATTAGGTTAACAAGCCAATAACACATATTTTGACAGAACCGGTTCTCCATAGTTCGAATATGTAGCGCTACGTTTACACTTACTTGAACTTAATGTTATTTAACACTCAGCAAAATACTCAATTAAACATACACTTTATAATACATTACCGAAGTACTTTACAAATACTGAACGATATATACAAAAGTGAATACAGACACAAATGATTAAATTCGATTACACATTACACAAACACACGAAACATGAACCAGTGATATAAACACACAAAGTAACAAATAAAACAATATTTAAATTTTAGAATTTTGAATATGACAATAGAAAACGCGAATTTGAGCAAAGTTATTCCAGGACCGTACAATTAACCCCCCAAAAAGAGTAAGAAATAGAAGAAAACATAACAGTAATATCTGTTGAAAAGTTGCTCACCTCAGAGAGCCAAGTGTCTGTATAATGAAATGAATAAATTTAACAGAAATGTAGAACTCATATAACTGTTCACACATCAACCAGTGCATCTTCATCACCTTGTCTTGTATAATCTGCGTCATCTTTCCTGTCAATGTACTTTTTCAACATATTAACATGGAATGTTTTCAGCTTACCTGCCATATCGACTTGATAATCGACTCTGTTCAATTTCCTGGTGACACAGAATGGTCCTTTCCACTGCATTAGCAATTTATTTGAATCTGTTGGTAAAAGAACTAAAACCTTATCTCCACCTCTCATGGTCCTCACTCTTGCTGACTTGTTGTAATACTTAGCCTGTCTTTTGGATACTCTCTCAAGATTTTCTCTAGCCAATTCACTTATTGATTCTAGTCGTTCCCTCAAATCAAGGACATACCCATAAGTTGATTTTACCTGTGGATCTTCTATTTCCTTGGTCCACAATTCCTTATTTATTTATTTATTTATTTATTGTTTATAGCCGCTTGAGCAATATTTCAGCTATCCTGCGGCTTACTCTATATAAATGAAAAGGCGTGATATAAAAGTAGAAATATATTTGATTGATTATTTAGAGTTTCACGCTGGTTTGGCAGTATTTTAGCCATTTTACGGCGGTTAACCGACTGTAAAGTGTTTAGTTTAGAGTGTTGCAGTCTCCCTGACGGCCCCCAATGAGCCTGCTCTTGTTCGAAAATCAGGGAAACGATCTTTTGCGTGCCAAGGGGGTTGTGATCCTTGACACGGGGCACCATTTAACGTCCCATCCGACGGACATAGAAATATATCTAAAACAAAACTTATTTGCAAACATGTTAAAAATATATCACTCAAATATCTCTATCACTGTGTATATAAAACCATCCTGATATAATTATAATTTCGCACAATCAACTCAAAACATTTGATAAAATCCAGTTTCACGAAGAAATCCCAATATTGTATTAAGATTCACATTTGTAAAAAGATCTTTCATAGATCGGGTATCAAAATAATTTAATCTAATTAGAGCGGTATCTCCACATTCCAACAAAATATGCTTAACTGTTAAAGGACATTGGCAGAAAACACACTCGGGTGGATCCTCTCTTTGAAGAAGGAACGAGTGTGTCATCCGCGAATGTCCTATTCTACATTTAGTAATAACGACTTCATCTCGACGTTTAAGATTAGTATTCGTCGTTTTGTTAACAATAGGATTTATATCATGTAGTTTGTTTTCTACTTTTCCATTCCAATCCGTTTGCCACAACTGTATAACATATTCTCGTATTAAAGATTTAAGATCTGAGTAAGGGATTCGATAATTTGTAATTGGCAACTGTAATGCCTGTTTTGCGGCAGTATCAACTTTCGTGTTACCACGTATGCCATTATGGCTTGGAATCCAACAAAAAATAATGTTATGTCCTTGACTTTTCAGGAATGAATATTCTTTCAAAATGTTATAAACATAAGGATGGTCAATTTTACAATTTTTGATCGCTTGAAGGCAGGAAAGAGAATCAGAATATATAACATGTTTCTTGTGTTCTGAAAGCTTTATAAAATTCATTGCTAATTGAAGAGCTTTCGCTTCTGCTGTGAAAATTGAACTATTGTCCGGTAAACGTACTGAAAAAGTATCATTTCCATGGACAGCAGCGGAAGCAACTTTATTTTTGTCTTTTGAACCATCAGTATAAATTTCATTATGTGTAGAGAAATTTTGTCTCAATTCATTAAACTTCTGAATAAATTTCAGTGAATTTGTGTCGGACTTTTTATTTTGCGACAAATCTAAATTAACAGTAGGTTTTGATAAGTCCCAAAGTGGGATATTCGGAATTTGTAATTCAGAAATAACATTTAAATCTATTTTAGAATCTGCAATATGTTTTTGAAGTCTCAATCTCAGTGGCTTAATAACTTTGGTCTTTTCATTATATTTAGTTTGAAATTTCGGGTTGAACACACAGTTATATGACGGATGTTTTGGATTGGAACGAAGTTTTATTATATACTGAAGACTCAATTTTATACGTCTGTTTTGAAGTGAGGGTTCATTTGCCTCTACATAAAGGCTATCAATAGGAGAAGTTGGAAAAGCTCCTAAACAGATATGTATACCTTGATTGTGTATTGCATCTAAGGCTTGGAGATACGATTTTCTAGCAGATCCATAGACTATACATCCATAGTCCAACTTGGATCTGACTAGAGATCTATAAAGTTGAAGTAAAACTTTTCTGTCTGCACCCCAATGAGTATTGCCGACAACCTTTAAAATATCAAGTGCTTTAGAACATTTAGTTTTAAGCATCTTAATATGTGGAACAAAGGATAATTTACTATCAAAGATGACTCCTAAAAATTTAAATTCTTTTACTATTTTGATTGGTGTTCCATTTAATTTAAGTTCTGGGTCAAGATGATGTGCACGTTTTTGACAAAAATGAACACCAGTGGTTTTTGTTTTCGAAAATTTAAAACCATTTTTATCTGCCCAGTCTTGAATTTTATTTAGACAAAGTTGTAATTGTCTTTCAATACTTGCCATGTTTTTTGAACGATATGAGATGCCAAAGTCATCTACAAACAGACAGCCTTCAACATCATTTCTAAGAACTTGTGCCAAGCTATTAGTTTTAATACTGAATAATGTTACTGATAAAATACTTCCTTGTGGAACACCATTTTCTTGGTTGCACAAGTTGGAATATGTGGAACCCAAGCGAACTTTAAATTGACGTTCTTTCAAAAAGTTCGATATAAATATTGGTAAATTACCTTTTAACCCCATATTGTGGAGATCTTTTAAAATTCCATGTCTCCATGTAGTATTATATGCTTTCTCCAAATCGAAGAAAATTGATACAGCATGTTCATTGTTTATAAAAGCGTCACGAATAAATGTTTCAAGTTTGACAAGGTGGTCTAAGGTACTTCTCTGGCTTCTGAAGCCGCACTGAATATCAGCAAGCAGGTGTTTTGACTCCAGAAACCAGACAAGCCTGTCATTGATCATTCTTTCCATGGTTTTGCAAATACAACTTGTTAGAGCAATAGGGCGATAATTTGATCTTTCCCCGGTTTTGGAATAGGAATAATAATAGCTTCTCTCCAAGATTTTGGAAAATTGCTTGTTTCCCAAATTTTATTAAATATTGATAAAAGACATTGAAGACTGCTTTCTGGAAGATGTTTAAGTATTTGATAGTGTATTTCGTCTGGACCTACAGCAGTGTCATGCGATTTTGATAAAGAGTGTTTTAATTCATCGATGGAGAATGGTTTGTTGTAATTTTCTAAATTATCAGAAGTAAAATTCAAATGTTTCCGTTCTTCTCTGTTTTTAACGTCAATAAATTTAGCAGACATATGTTCTGTGGATGCGTTTTTGGATATAGCATTTGCAATGCTATTAGATATGTCTGTGATATCAGTAATTGTGGCATTATTAACTTTCAAATGGTGGAATTGTTTATTTGTATTTTTGCCCTTAATCTTTTTAATTGCGTTCCAAACTTTATTAATAGGAATGTGTGAATTTAATTTGGAAACAAAATCTCTCCATGAATTTTTCCTGCTTGAGTTACAGGTCCTACGGGCTTTTGCTCTAAATTTCCTATAATTATCTAAATTTGTATGAGACGGGGATAAATTAAAACGTTTTTCAGCTTTTTTGCGTTGTTTAATCGCCTCTTTACATGCATCATTAAACCATGGCTTTTTAATTTTCTTTGGATTTGTCGAGGTTTTTGGAATAGCTTTCTCGCTATTCTCTAAAACAATATTTGTAAATTTTAAAATTGGATCATTTTCATTGATCAAAATATTTTCTTTTATTGTATCAATACAAAGATTTTTGAACAAATTCCAATCTGCTTTATTTAGCTTCCAATTTTGTTTTTTGTTATTATTGGAAGGAATTATATCTTCAATTAAAATAGGGAAATGGTCACTGCCACATAGATCGTCGTGGACAGTCCATGACAGGTCACAAGCTAATGTAGGTTCTGTTAAAGAGATGTCAATAGATGTATAAGAACCATTTACAGGATGAAGATAGGTATTGGAACCATCATTTAAAATACAAAGATTATTTTGATTTGCAAAATCCTCTAGCTTTTTGCCTTTATCAGTTAACTTATCACTACCCCACAAGGGATTATGACCATTAAAATCTCCCATAATGAGATAAGGAGAAGGAAGTTGATTGATTAAATTGTTTAACTCTTATAGTTCTAATTTGTATTGTGGGGGAATATAAATTGAACACAGTGTAATGGTTTTATGAAGAGAAACACGAACTGCTGTAGCCTGTAAATTAGTAGTTAGTTTGATTTCACTGTGTAAGATATTGTTTCTTACACATATTGATGACCCACCCTTTGCTCGATCATCATTTGGGTCATAACAGTTATATAAGCAGTAATGTTTTAAAGTTATATTGTCACTTTCTCTAAGGTGTGTTTCTTGAAGACAAAAAGCTACGGGATTAAATTTTTGTATAAGAAGTGATATTTCATTAAAATTGATTTTAAAACCTCGACAATTCCATTGAATGATTTTAGATGGATGCATTACGATTTAAGTTAATTTGATCTTTGATCTGGATCTTGATGGTGAGAGGCTATGGCTTCTGGACTGAGAAGAGGAAGTGTCCATCTTCTCATCATCCAGAAAGCTAAATCTGTTATGAACAGATATGGGATCCCTCATCCCTTTCGGGATTCTATCACTTCTTATGTGTGGTTTGGCGGACTTTTTTGATGACTCTGAGAATTTGACGGTCTTTTGTTCAGATTGCTTATGAACCTTTTTTTGAACATTTAATTCTCGTGGTTTCTGTGGAGTTTGTGTTTTGGGGGAGCCAGAAGAGGAAGCAGCAGCTGCAGTAGAAGAAGCAGAAGAAGTAGAAGACGTGTCAACAAGATTTTTCGCCGTTGCAGTTGAATTATTCTGCTTGGTAGATGGAATTGCCAGATCTGTTTGGCATGCAATCTCTTTTGTATTTTTCTTTTTTAAAACAGCTGCATAGGAAGTATTTGGATGCAGAGATTGATAAAGTTTTCTTGCATCCGGGTAGCTGAGGTGTTTTTCAACTTTTAATTTTTGAATTTCCTTTTCCCTTAACCAAACGCTACATTGTTTTGACGAGGATAGGTGTTTTTCCCCGCAATTGACACATTTAGGTTCTTTTTGACATCGATCGTCTACACAGTCTTCAGAACCACATCTGAAACATACATGTTCATATCTACACCGATCTGATGAATGGCCAAACTTTTGGCAGTTGAAACAACGTAAAGGATTTGGTATAAATGTTTCTACTTTCAAGGAGTAATATCCAATTTTGATTTTATCAGGATGGTTTGGTGTGTCAAAATCAAGAATATAGGTGTTAGTTGGAATAACTTTCCCATTTTTCTTGATTGTAATTCGTTTGGTAAAAAGAACACCTTGAGATTTCAATTCAGTTGTAATTTCTGTCTCCTCCAAGTCACAAAGTCCACGACCTTTGTCTCTAATGACACCTTTGCTTCGATTTAAACGGATGCTCGGTGTTCCAATGGCCTTAATTCCGCCAAATTTCAAAACGGATTGTAGAACTAATGATTGTTTTCTGTTTTTACATTCAACCAAAAGAGTTTCATTTTTCATTTTTTTTTACTGATTGGGCTTCTCCAATGATCCCTTTTAATGTTTTGTCGATGCCAAACGGTGAAAGTTTCGTGATGGGTTTTTCATTTTCATCCAAGGTTGACAGTATAATAAATCTCGCCCAATTTGTTGTTCGTTCTGAGTCAGACTCAGAGTCATCGTCTTCCACAAGTCGTCTTTTGTTGTTTTTTTTTTTGTGCCATGATTAAGTTTAATTGGTTCAGCACCATTGCTCCCCGCCCACCTCGGAGCGCCAACAAGGGCGATGCCTTCTTCCGGGGCCATCCCAGCAGAAGAAGAACACCAAGAGGATACAACGGTGTTATACTCAGATGGACAAATCCACCCAATTGACCCTAGCCACCGCCTAAACGATATCAATAGATTGAAATTGTATATTATTTGTAACAAGTTGTCTTCTGTGCAAGACAAGAAGACAAGAATTTTCCAATTTATTACTATCACCATTCAACAATGAAGAATAAACAATGAAGAATACAGTGATCTGAAAACAGGAAAATATTAACCAAATAGTCACTAAAATTGATGGATATCGTTTAAGCTAGGCGTGACTAGCCGATTGAACGTGCCGAGCCAAACACGTCCGCCCGTTTAGATGAAATTAGGGCCAAAGTGGAGTGTTGGTCAATGAGCGTTGTAACCTTAACACCCATCAACCTCAGCCACCAGGATCCCCTCTTCCACCGACACGGGTCACATCCCACGGCAAACAGGACGCCTCTTTTAGTCGCCTTTTACGATCAAGCAGAGGATACTGTGGGCCAATTCTTATCTCCCCGGACCCACACGGGGGCACAATTCCTTAAGTATTGTCATCGGTCCCCTGACAGATCTTCCGTAGACAAGTTCAAAAGGTGAGAAACCTAAACTCTCTTGCGGAACTTCCCTATAAGCAAACAAAACAGCATTGATATATTTGTCCCAGTCTTTAGGGCGATCGCTACACATCCTTTTCAGCATTTGTTTGAGAGTTCCATTAAATCTCTCGACCATTCCGTTCGTCATCGGGTAGTATGGGGTAGTTGTGATCTGCTTGATTGATATAAGACGACTTACCTCTTTCATGAGCGATGACGTGAACTGTGTTCCCATGTCACTTAACATTTCTTGAGGAATACCTACTCTGGAGAAAATATCTAAAAGCGCCTCTGCAACTCTTTCTGTCTCAATGGTCCTTAAAGGAATAGCTTCCGGGTATCTAGTTGTATAGTCTACAAGTGTTAGAATATACCTTTTCCCTTTATCAGTGACAGGGTGGATTGGTCCAACGATATCGACTGCCACACGCTTGAACGGTTTGTCTATCAATGGCATTTTCTGCAATGGATATTTTGTAACCTTACCTTTGTACAGATATCGCATGAGCGGCAAAATCTTTTGATATCGGACTGTACTCCGGGCCAATAAAATTCTGATAGGACTCTTGATATGGTTCTAGAAGTTGCTAGATGTCCAGACATTATTGATTCATGAGTCAACTTCATAACAACATCTCTGTATCTCTTAGGTACCACAATTTGAGTAAAAGTCTTATCATATTCACCAGTTGAAGTGAACTTCCGGTAGATGATTTCATTCTTTTCAAACCATTGTATTCTACCTTTCTGTTTACTAACTTCCTGTTGAGATTCTGCCCACTGACTAATCTTTCTTAAGGTTCCGTCCTCCTGTTGCTGAGCTTTGATGTCATCTGGGTTGATTTCTTTCCTGATGATCTCTCGTACGTTCAGTTGTGAGTACGGTTTCAGCTTTGCCTTGGTTTGTTGACGGGTTTCTACGGCATGAGCATCGGTCAAATTGGGATCCGGATTTCCTGGTGGTCAAACATGATCAACATTACCTATGATCAGATCATAGACTGGATTAATCATGCACCATGCTTCAAAAGTTCCTGTAATGTAAGGTGTATCAATAGAAACTGTTGCTACAGGAGGTACTTTGATCGAAGAACCATCGGCTAAAATGCATGTTTGGAACTTGTTCTTGATCAGTTTTGACACGTCAACTTTACTCCTTCGTACCACAATACCACTGCATCCAGTGTCTCTTAACACCGTTACTGGCTTACTTCTACATAACCTGCAGAAATTGGCATGTTGTACTGACGTTGACATGAAGACGACAACATGGTTGATGAATCTCCTGCAAGTGAGTTGACAGTTGTGTTCGAAAGTAATGTAGAAACAAAAGAAACCTTATCTTGTTGTTCTTCATGACATGCACTTTCGTCACATTGATGGTGAGTAACAACATTAACCTTTGGCTTGCCTTGACACTTTGACGCGATGTGACCCATTTTATGACACTTTAAAACCGTCTCTGTGACTTTGGAACAAATGGAGGTTTTGAGTGCTGTTTCTTCTCTACTTTGACATGTCTCTGAAATTCACTCGAGGGTTTTGATGTTAGTTGACTACCTGTACCTTTCATACCCGTAAGATTACTTGCATTTGTTAATCTAGCCTCCCGGCATTGATCAGCAAGAACGGCCATCTCGTGGATGTTTCGTGGAACTCTTTCCTTCAGAAACAAGGCTAAATCTCGATTACATACTTGCAGAAATTGATCACGAATAAAGAAGTCAAATAGTGCTTCAAATGTCTCCGTCACTTTTGCCATTTTCAACCATCTCTGTAAATAGCTACTCAATCTTACTGAAAACTGAACAAAAGTCTCACCTGTCTCTGGTTGTGATGATTTGAATTTCCTCTTAAAACCATCCTCTGTTAGGCCAAAGCGCTTAAGAAGAGCAGTTTTCAATTTATCTAGAGCATCTTCTGATGACATTAATGCATAAACATCTAATGACCTATCTTTAAGAAGTGCGCTAAGGTTTGTAGCCCAACATGTTTTCGGCCATTTCTGTGAATCAGCATACCTCTAAACTCTACGTAAGTAACTGTCCATTTCGTCAAAAGCTGGACGTTTTGGACCTTGAAAAGAGGATTAACACTCACCTCTTCATGCCCTCTGCTTTTAGCTTCCCCTTCTCATGGAGAATATCCATCTGATATTGGTGAGCCATTTCCTGCATCTTCATTTCTCGATCGTACTTTTCCCTCATTCGCTGGTGCTCTGCCTCATCCTTTAATCGTTGTCTTTCTGCTAGTCTTTCTTCTCTCTGGATATCTTGTTGAGTTCTAACAAATTCTCTAAGAGTCTCATCCTTATAACCTAATGATTCCCCATAATCAATAAGATCTTTCAAAGTACTAGCCATACTGGGAGAATCGGAAGAACAAAAATACAGACACAATGCAAGAATACTGGAAACCAACAGAAATTTCCCAATGTACCCTGTCTGATTTACACCTGAGTCTGTAGTCATACCACACATAGGAATTGTTTACAATACACAAAAATTAACTGAATACACCTTACCACAGACACTGGACTAAACTTACTGAGGTGACAGTATTTTTGGAAATTTTCGGGATTTCATCAAATATTGATCTCTGGGTCCCAAATAACCTTGCTGCTACCTGCATAACACAATAATACAAGTGAAATACAAAGGGGGAAAATTACACAAAATGAAATAAATTTAGAATTGATTTTTTTAACGTCAATTTAATATGGATATAAAAGCTCAAAGTTCCATTGCCGTTTGGAATAAACGTCCGCCAATGAAATCGCTAAATGATGTTAAGGTCTTCTCTGGTGATATGCAAGATGAGGATTATGCACAATCTGGAATATGCTGAATCCACACATTGGTGATACAGCTTGGTCGCGATTCCGATGCCAAACTCCTAAGGACACGACTTGATTATCCTACGTGCATTACCCAGCTTGGTGTATCCCATAGCTTGATGATCCCATAGCTTGGTGATCCAGCGACAGTGACTCAAAGGACTTGGTGAATCTACGGCTTGCTATATCTACGGCTTGGTGTATCCTACTTCTGACAACAATGTAACAGAACGATCCGATGGTATAGGATGAAAGAATAACAAGTTTATGTATTCACCTTTGTATTGAATCAAATATGATACACAGTATTAAAGGAACAGTCCACTGGTACCATGACATATTGTATGGTTATATGCACACACAGTCCCTACACACTTGATCGATGTCAATGGCAAATTTGGGACCTACACAAAACCAAAAATACACACATAAGGTTAACAAGCCAATAACACATATTGTGACAGAACCGGTTCTTCATAGGTTGAATATGTAGCGCTACGTTTACACTTACTTGAACTTAATGTTATTTAACACTCAGCATAATACTCAATTATACATACACTTTATAATACATTACCGAAGTACTTTACAAATACTGAACGATACATACAAAAGTGAATACGGACACAAATGATTAAATTCGATTACACATTACACAAACACACGAAACATGAACCAGTGATATAAACACACAAAGTAACAAATGAAACAATATTTAAATTTTAGAATTTTGAATATGACAATAGAAAACGCGAATTTGAGCAAAGTTATTCCAGGACCATAACCCATAACCCCCCAAAAAGAGTATGAAATAGACGAAAACATAACATAACAGCAATATCTATTGAAAAGTTGCTCACCTCGGAGAGCCAAGTGTCTGTATAATGAAATGAATAAATTTAATAGAAATGTAGAACTCATATAACTGTTCGCACACCAATCGAACACGAATTCCGTGCTGCATGAGGGACGTTACACGGTAGAATGAATGGCTTAACCCAGAACTCAGGTATATCAGACACAGGTAAAATGGTAAAATAACAACTGAAAGAAGAGGCCCTGGAAAGGATAATTATAAATAAGGATTAAAATTAAGTACACAAGTAAATGTAACAATGGAGAAGACATTATTGCCGGGGAAGGGATGCAAAATTTAGGCTTATGTTCGACGCATAAGGCCCTTGAGCAAGGGAGGAATCTTTATCGTTCCACACCTGCTGTGATATGGGCCTCGATTTTTGCGGTCTCATCCCAGGACCGCCCCCTCCCCATTTAGTCGCCTCTTACGACAAACAAAGGGTACTGAGGATCTATTCTAATCCGGATCCCCAGAGAGATTATTGTATGAAATTGACATATAAATAATCTAAATCTTCATATAACAATTAGTGTATTGTTTTTGAACGATTTTAATATAAATATCTTTTTAATCTTGTTTTCACTAGCGAATTTGCTATGTCCGCACGGTGTGAAATCTTGTCTACGACTGACGATTGGCTTGATACGACTGACGATTGGCTTGACGTGACGTCGTAGTGTGCAATAGGATGTATTTAATTGACATATTTTCTTTTCAGCAACGCCAAAGAAAGCTATGAAGGACCATGCAAAAGTTAACCATATGTGGGAGAACTATCACTGAGAGTTTATGCAGAGACATTTACTTTGTCAAACTATTTTAAGACGTGCATATTCTGCTTTTTGTTATTACTATGTCAAGATTATTTTCAGGAATGTTCTTTCTGTTATTGTCACCGGCGGTAGTCGTTAGATTCATAAACGCTAAAGATCAAATATTGCTTAATCAGAAACTTGATTTTCCTTTCAAAATTGTATCATTCTTCTTTTAGATTAGAACATCAAAACTAAAATCTAAAATTTACATAAACTTTCTGATTATTTCATTTTAAAAAAATCGATACGACAACGTAAACGTTTTAAAAAGCACTTTATAATAAAATTGCATATTTATATTATGATACAATGTAATAAATTTAATATTGAGTAAAATAATACGATAATCTGATGATTTTAGGAATCTGTAATATATACTTTATTGAATTCTATAATAAATATTTCCAGACTTCAAAACACGTGTCGTCTCAATGTGCTCTACAGTACTGTAAAAGTGTTACTATATTCTAACAGATCAATGTCTGGCATGGCGCCATGGTCACTGCATCTGTGTACATGTGCCTATGTGCCCGGTGTCATGGTCACTACATGTATGTACATATTTGTCCGGCTTCATGGTCTCTACATGTATGTACATATTTGTCCGGCTTCATGGTCTCTACATGTATGTACATATTTGTCCGGCTTCATGGTCACTACATGTATGTACATATTTGTCCGGCTTCATGGTCTCTACATGTATGTACATATTTGTCCGGCTTCATGGTCTCTACATGTGTGTACATATTTGTCCGGCTTCATGGTCACTACATGTATGTACATATTTGTCCGGCTTCATGGTCTCTACATGTATGTACATGCAGTATGATGCAATATATATTCGTCAAAATGGAGGCATGATTACTTTCGCGACGAGAGTAGGTCAACATTTCCACTTCAGAACATGAATAAATTAAGAATAGGTTACTAGTACTTTGTAAGATTACCCTTTAAGAGCATTACACTTAGTAACCGTCCGGCACAGACTCATGACATACTAGGGTGTTATGTAGGTCCAGATGCGCTGGATTCCATGGAAAAGATCGTTTTTGTTCTCAATTCTTCCTGTCCTTCCTTGAAGCTTTCTTTTAATAAGGAGCCACAAATTTTCAATAATCGGCACTCTGGACTGGCCAGCTCATTGTTGTAATACCGTTTCTATGCAAATAATCTTGTGTTGTACTTGGAAAATATAATTTCTAGTTTGAAAATGACGGGCTAAACAGGCCACGAATTGTCGTCAAAGATTTTCTGATATTTATCAGCATTTATATTTCCATCCACTTCAAAAACAACAGTGCCGACTTCCTGCCAGGTGATACACCCCCAAATCATAACCATTTTGTACAAATATATATTGTATCCTACTGTATGTCCGGCGTCATAGTGACTACCTCTGTGTAGCTACATGTATCTGTCCGGCGTCATGGTCACTGCCTCTGTGTAGCTACATGTATCTCTCGGCGTCATGGTGACTACCTCTGTGTAGCTACATGTATTTCTCGGCGTCATGATGACTACCTCTGTGTAGCTACATGTATCTGTCCGGCGTCATGGTCACTGCCTCTGTGTAGTTAAATGTATCTGTCCGGCGTCATGGTCACTGCCTCTGTGTAGCTACATGTATCTGTCCGGCGTCATGGTCACTACGTCTGCGTAGCTACATGTATCTGTCCGGCGTCATGGTCACTGCCTCTGCGTAGCTACATGTATCTCTCTGGCGTCAAGGTCACTGCCTCTGTGTAGCTACATGTATCTGTCCGGCGTCATAGTGACTACCTCAGTGTATCTACATGTATCTGTCCGGCGTCATGGTCACTACCTCTCTGTAGCTACATGTATCTGTCCGGCGTCATGATCACTACCTCTGTGTATCTACATGTATCTGTCCGGCGTCATGGTCACTGCCTCTGTGTATCTACATGTATCTGTCCGGCGTCATGGTGACTCCCTCTGTGTATCTACATGTATCTGTCCGGCGTCATGGTGACTACCTCTGTGTATCTACATGTATCTGTCCGGCGTCATAGTGACTACCTCTGTGTAGCTACATGTATCTGTCCGGCGTCATGGTGACTACCTCTGTGTATCTACATGTATCTGTCCTGCGTCATGGTGACTACCTCTGTGTAGCTACATGTATCTGTCCGGCGCCATGATCAGTACCTCTGTGTATCTACATGTATCTGTCCGGCGTCATGGTCAATACGTCTGCGTAGTTACATGTATCTGTCCGGCGTCATGGTCACTGCCTCTGCGTAGCTACATGTATCTGTCTGGCGTCGTGGTCACTGCCTCTGTGTATCTACATGTATCTGTCCGGCGTCATGGTGACTACCTCTGTGTATCTACATGTATCTATCCGGCGTCATGGTGACTACCTCTATGTAGCTACATGTACATGTATCTGTCCGGCGTCATGATGAGTACCTCTGTGTATCTACATGTATCTGTCCGGCGTCATAGTGACTGCCTCTGTGTATCTACATGTATCTGTCCGGCGTCATGGTGACTACCTCTATGTAGCTACATGTACATGTATCTGTCCGGCGTCATGATCAGTGCCTCTGTGTATCTACATGTATCTGTCCGGCGTCGTGGTCACTGCCTCTTTGTAGCTACATGTATCTGTCCGACGTCATGGTCACTACGTCTGCGTAGCTACATGTATCTGTCCGGCATCATGGTCACTGCCTCTGTGTAGCTACATGTATCTGTCCGGCGTCATGATCAGTACCTCTGTGTATCTACATGTATCTGTCCGGCGTCAAGGTCACTGCCTCTGTGTATCTACATGTATTTGTCCGGCGTCATGGTGACTACCTCTGTGTATCGACATATATCTGTCCGGCGTCATGGTGACTACCTCTGTGTAGCTACATGTATCTGTCCGGCGTCATGGTGACTACCTCTGTGTAGCTACATGTATCTGTCCGGCGTCATGGTGACTACCTCTGTGTATCTACATGTATCTGTCCGGCGTCATGGTCAATACGTCTGCGTAGTTACATGTATCTGTGCGGCGTCATGGTCACTGCCTCTGTGTAGCTACATGTATCTGTCTGGCGTCGTGGTCACTGCCTCTGTGTATCTACATGTATCTGTCCAGCGTCATGGTGACTACCTCTATGTAGCTACATGTACATGTATCTGTCCGGCGTCATGATGAGTACCTCTGTGTATCTACATGTATCTATCCGGCGTCATGGTGACTACCTCTATGTAGCTACATGTACATGTATCTGTCCGGCGTCATGATCAGTGCCTCTGTGTATCTACATGTATCTGTCCGGCGTCGTGGTCACTGCCTCTTTGTAGCTACATGTATCTGTCCGACGTCATGGTCACTACGTCTGCGTAGCTACATGTATCTGTCCGGCATCATGGTCACTGCCTCTGTGTAGCTACATGTATCTGTCCGGCGTCATGATCAGTACCTCTGTGTATCTACATGTATCTGTCCGGCGTCAAGGTCACTGCCTCTGTGTATCTACATGTATTTGTCCGGCGTCATGGTGACTACCTCTGTGTATCGACATATATCTGTCCGGCGTCATGGTGACTACCTCTGTGTAGCTACATGTATCTGTCCGGCGTCATGGTGACTACCTCTGTGTAGCTACATGTATCTGTCCGGCGTCATGGTGACTACCTCTGTGTATCTACATGTATCTGTCCGGCGTCATGGTCAATACGTCTGCGTAGTTACATGTATCTGTGCGGCGTCATGGTCACTGCCTCTGTGTAGCTACATGTATCTGTCTGGCGTCGTGGTCACTGCCTCTGTGTATCTACATGTATCTGTCCAGCGTCATGGTGACTACCTCTATGTAGCTACATGTACATGTATCTGTCCGGCGTCATGATGAGTACCTCTGTGTATCTACATGTATCTATCCGGCGTCATGGTGACTACCTCTATGTAGCTACATGTACATGTATCTGTCCGGCGTCATGATCAGTGCCTCTGTGTATCTACATGTATCTGTCCGGCGTCGTGGTCACTGCCTCTTTGTAGCTACATGTATCTGTCCGGCGTCATGGTCACTACGTCTGCGTAGCTACATGTATCTGTCCGGCATCATGGTCACTGCCTCTGTGTAGCTACATGTATCTGTCCGGCGTCATGATCAGTACCTCTGTGTATCTACATGTATCTGTCCGGCGTCAAGGTCACTGCCTCTGTGTATCTACATGTATTTGTCCGGCGTCATGGTGACTACCTCTGTGTATCGACATATATCTGTCCGGCGTCATGGTGACTACCTCTGTGTAGCTACATGTATCTGTCCGGCGTCATGGTGACTACCTCTGTGTAGCTACATGTATCTGTCCGGCGTCATGGTGACTACCTCTGTGTATCTACATGTATCTGTCCGGCGTCATGGTCAATACGTCTGCGTAGTTACATGTATCTGTGCGGCGTCATGGTCACTGCCTCTGCGTAGCTACATGTATCTGTCTGGCGTCGTGGTCACTGCCTCTGTGTATCTACATGTATCTGTCCAGCGTCATGGTGACTACCTCTGTGTATCTACATGTATCTATCCGGCGTCATGGTGACTACCTCTATGTAGCTACATGTACATGTATCTGTCCAGCGTCATGATCAGTGCCTCTGTGTAGCTACATGTATCTGTCCGGCGTCATGATGAGTACCTCTGTGTATCTACATGTATCTGTCCGGCGTCATGGTGACTGCCTCTGTGTATCTACATGTATCTATCCGGCGTCATGGTCACTACCTCTATGTAGCTACATGTACATGTATCTGTCCGGCGTCATGATCAGTGCCTCTGTGTATCTACATGTATCTGTCCGGCGTCGTGGTCACTGCCTCTTTGTAGCTACATGTATCTGTCCGGCGTCATGGTCACTACGTCTGCGTAGCTACATGTATCTGTCCGGCGTCATGGTCACTGCCTCTGTGTAGCTACATGTATCTGTCCGGCGTCATGATCAGTACCTCTGTGTATCTACATGTATCTGTCCGGCGTCAAGGTCACTGCCTCTGTGTATCTACATGTATTTGTCCGGCGTCATGGTGACTACCTCTGTGTATCGACATATATCTGTCCGGCGTCATGGTCACTGCCTCTGTGTATCTACATGTATTTGTCCGGCGTCATGGTGACTACCTCTGTGTAGCTACATGTATCTTTCCGGCGTCATGGTCCAATGTATATGTGTATCCGGTGCCATGACACATACGAGTCTCTCTTACTTTGCAAGTGGAACAATTCACTCTTCTTTGATGTTTTTAGTAAAGGTCAATTGCTATGTAACTATAATAGCTAATCTGATGATTGACAAATGTTCGCCATAACCTCCGTGAAACATAAATGTGACGTAAATCAATGTAATGGATTAAATGCTGATATTTACTTTTATATAATTGATATTACTGAGGCAAATATGGTAAAATATGTGCATGGGAGACGTGTAACAGCGTTACTAGTTACCCCGATAGAATGGAAAACGTTAGATTTGTGCCATTCCCGAAACCGAAAAGCAATTTCTACAAATGTGTACCATGAATGAAAGCTTGCGGACGACCCCCACACAAAGCTGAATCCAAAAAATATCTAACGTACGTCTGCTCCAAGGTAAAAATAATATTACTTTGTACACACTTCAGTTTTGTAGAATCATGTCAAGAAACTTTCCATCGTATTCTAATGTAAAATTGATGATACGTATTCTAAGATTAAGGAGTACATGTATGTGCATTATTTACACTGAACATTACATCATTGTCTTTGAATTGAGTCTTTGTACATTTATAAATATTAAATCTTTAATATAAGGAGAGAGAGAGAGAGAGAGAGAGAGCATTACTTTTTTTTTACTTTAACTTGATTATCATGGCCTAATCAGACAAGTGCATCGGTTTGGGTTTTTTTGGGGGTTTTTTTTGGAAAAAGAGGGATGGGGATTCAATCAATGTCCAAACTTCTTGACGAGCAAAACATCTCCCTTTAAAAAGGTTCGTTTGGTTGATCTTAAAATCCTAATTCCTGAGCTGGGGTAGTGGCATTTCAAGTTATAACTACTATAATTATTAATAAAAGAAGAATGAGGAAAACGGGGAGGGAGTTGACGCCACATGTGCATGTAAATTATAAATATTTATGCGTATGTGTATGAACTGTTAGTATTTCGTTTATTATCAGTATATTTAGTTTATTATCATTATATATCTTATAATGTGTAACATGATTATATGTTAGCATGTTTGGTGAATCAGTAAAATAATTGAACAGAATAAATAAAATAGTGGAGGGAGGCTTCCACTGATTCTAGGTCTGTTGATGGAACCCCTCCCTCCCCCCCCCCCCCTCTATCGCTTTTAAATTCCTACTGAAAAATTGTTTACAGTCTTGTACTTCTTTTGTTTGAAGCACGTTTTGGTGGCAATGGACCCACAAGAGAATATCCAGATCCCCTGCCTTTTGAAATAAAGAAGTCCACTTTCTTTGGGTTTCAAAGAAAATACATCTTTGTGGTAACAGTCAAACGAGAAATCGTTCAGTATCAGTTGTAGACCGCTCATCTTCGTACAGACCGTTTCACGGTAACTGCGGAGCTGCACTCCGCGCATGCGCATAAATACTTCCGAAGGGAAAGTTTCATTTTATGGAGAACGTTTCTTTCGCTTTGATCAATACATTGATCCCGCAATAGCACATAGTTGCAGTGTGTACAGGTGTACTAATCAAGAAGATGCGAGAGGAAATAGAGGAGATAAGTTTTTTTCAGGTGAATTGAAGGATATTTGCGTCATTTTTATTCTAAATTTATATCAGAAGCGATGCCATATCAAAGAGGCCTGCATGGCAATGTGATCGTAAAATTAATATCACTTTCTAAATAAGTCTCAGATGTCATTTTCATAGTTGCCAATTAATACAGATCTCAAATATAACAAATTCTGTGTAGGGGAAATTGCTTCATATTTTTATCATACATACATAGGCAAAGTATACACTGTTTACTCATATACAGATGTAGTAATTTTGACTTTGCATATATATTTAATCATAGGATTCTCTAAATAGGAGCATAAACGTCGAGGGCACTGAATCGAGATGAATTTGTACCCAGTGAACATTCCTCTTTGTTCTAAGCACTCTGTTGTTGGTTGACATAGTGATGATCCCTCAGATGAGAATATTCTCATTATGAGATGCCTGTTAATGCAGAGAGACAGAACAGAGAACCGGAAGGCATATTCAAAAGGTACAAAGTATATTATTAGAGAAACTAATCAATTTATAAAAAGTATTTAAATTAGCATCAGATTTATCATGATAAAAACAATATAGTCTTGTCTGCTCAATATCTTAATACTTTGTTTGACAAACACTGGGATATTTTAAAGATAACCCTATTGATTTTGAAGTCAAATGATCAAAGGCTATTCTACTCTGGACAAAGGAAGATATCGTCTGCTCAATATCTCGAAGTGTTTTGGTACTACTATCAATTAAATGATACATGTGTATAACGTATAACCCTTTTCAACTTTGAACTGGGAAGGGGGAGTATTATATGTTTCTGAAACATATCTTCTAGAATTTATATCTGCAGCTACTTTGTGCCAAGTGAGAGAAGATTGTGTACTGGAGAGGTACTTCTGCTACCTCTGATGAAAGGGCATAACATAGATGTCTGATGTCATTGAAGCCTATAGATCAGTTACTAGCCACACTGATGAAAATAAAAGTTGAAGATTTGATTGAACACTTTGGTATGTGTTAAAGTAAGGAGCATTGTAGTAATGAAATTTTCAATCATTTATTTATTTGTTAGAAAGAATTAGAAAGTCTTATACATACCATATAGTAGGATTTATACATAACTATCATAATGTTCAATTATGAAATGTTAGATTTGAGACTTTAAGATACAGATAAAGTAACTCCACGGAAATACAATAATTATGGTGTATGTTTTAGAGTGTTGGACTTCTTCACAACCTGAGTGTGGTTGCTGTGTCAGAAGCTGAGATCATTGAACCTTTTTCCTTCTTAGAACATCATTCAAAGGAACAAAAAGAATACACCTTCTTTTCATTCTTTTCACAAATTGAAAGTTATTTTGGATTGTACTGAAATATTTGTTCAGTATAAATCAGTCTTCTTAATCATAATCTATCTGTCATTTAACATTTTACACAGATTGTTTTCAGAAAGACCAGAGCTTTTATCTTTTTTCCCCTAAGGATTCTCAGTCGCACTAACCTCCACCTCACTTTTCATGTCAGGATATTCCACAACTGAAACACGAACATCCATTAATTATCAATTGTGTGTGCATATGTTTTGCACTTCAAATGATTAAAAGTGTTTGTCATTAGATATGTTTTAAATGAGTTGTAAAGTGACATTTAACATGTTTAATAATTATTGTATGTCAGTGATACTGATGGGAATCCGAAATTATGGGAAACAACTCTTTTAGCAACTTTAATTGCTGCATGGAGCTGGCCAGGTCAAAAGACCTTTGATCAGGGTGGCATGGGTCAAAGTTTATTTGTTTCCTTTCGCTGAACTCCACCCTTTCTCGCTCAGTTTGGTCAAGGCTTCCCTCATCTAAATAATAAGCATAGGCCAAAATTTTAATTGTTGAGGCGTTTTGGTTCCATCTTCATTGGTCTTGGTATACGCCTTTGGTATGCTTTTGATGTTGAACTGTTGGAACAAATGACCTGACTGAAGTGGAGATGATGGAGGTGCATAAGTAGCCCATTGATGTAGCTGCACGACTGTGTTAGCCTATATTGAATCAAAGGAGTTTTAAAATTAAATGTATTGGTATATACTGTTGAGGTTTTAATACAAAATATGTTAAGTAGGATCCAGATCAAAACTTGTCCCTTTTCATTTATGAAAAAACAACATACTTTTCCCCTCTCCAACAAACAAATGTATACGTTATATCTGGATTTGTTTTTGTTTGTTTTATGTTTTGGTTTGTTTGTTTTTTGTTGTTGTTTTTTTTTTGTTTGGTTTGTGTTGTGTGTGTGTGTGTGTGTTTGTTTTTGTTTTTTGCCTTTTTTTCTCTTGGAAGCTGATCAGAAAGTTCTGATGTACTCCAAGGACTCATCAATCTAATCAAAATCATGATTAAAAGTTATAATTACACATGTACATGTGTGATGTGTGTTCATTTTCACAATTGCTGATATGTATGTGTAATATGTTCATCTTGTTTTAATTCAATTTCTTTATTCACTTGAATTGTTGAGTGTGTCGAAAAAACAACAAGCAATCAAACAATCTTTATTCACTTTACAGTGCCCGGCATTTTATAGACTATAATTAATATTATTATCAATATATGATTGATTAAATATTGTTGAACGTCCCGCTCGAGAATCTTTCACTCATATGGAGACGTCACCATAGCTGGTGAAGGGCGCCAATTTTAGGCTTATGTTCGGCGCTTATGGCCTTCGAGCAAGGAGGGTTCTTTTACGTGCCACACCTGCTGTGACACAGGGCCTCGGTTTTTGCGGTCTCATCCGAAGGACCACCCATTTAGTCGCCTCTTACGACAAGCAAGGGGTACTGAGGATCTATTCTAACAACCCGGATCCCCACAGGGGTATATATATATATATATATATATATATATATATATATATATATATATATATGTGGGTATGCATCTGTTTATCTATGTACAGAAGTATAGTGTATATTGTATTTTTAGCATTTATTAGACATGGTCTTTGATAATTAATCACTACAATAAAGGCAGGAATCAAACAAGATTCAAGATGAAACTAAATCACATTTTATAACAATTATATTGGTTTTTTAACAGGCTACATTGGAGGGTCTATTATTTTTTACTTTTGTTATTTTTTTTATTCAATGTACAGGCCAAGTTATATCGCATTTTTGCCAAGTTAAATAATCATAAGGATATCAAACTGATATTGATACCTGAGCTGTCAATATTTGAGACAACCAACAGCTTTAAAATTATTTACAACCTAGTCTAGTTCTCTTTGGTTGTCTATCCGTTGCTCCTCTTCCGTAACTTCAAAATCATGTGTCTGTACTTTTTAAAATGACAATCTGAGCGTTGCATCTGTCAATAATGTCAATGTGAAGTTAAATGAAGTGAGGGGGGAGGGGTCATGGCCTGAATTATCTGGGATGACTCCTGCATACGCGGATAGTCTGAGCTTTATCGGTATTTCAGCTGTAGGAACGTTGGTAGTTTTCCGCTATTGAGAGTTTAAAATTACCCGGTTTGCCATTTTTATTGTCAACGTAAACATGGAAGTCGCCGTAAATGCGAATAGAGTGGAGAGTTCAATGCTAATTTTTAAAAATATTATGTAAAATATATTGTTTAATTGAAATCAGAAAACAACATAACTCCCCAAAATATATATTAACGATAAAATACAGACATTTTTATATAAAAACATGTTATACTCCTCACCTGAAATATGTACTTCATTGTAAACATAGCTTAAAATTACTTTGTCCTGCGGAGTAGCTATGCGGATGTGCGAAAATTGCCCTGAAACGGTCTATTATCACCCGCCATTTGTTAAGGGAGGTCAGAGTCGCGTGCGACTCGTTGCTATGAGTGGACGGGGCATGGTAGAGTGAATTAAAAAAACAACAAAAAGCTGGATAAAAACCGCTTGTCCAGACGGCACCCTGATGTCATACCCGACGTTGCTCTACGTCGTAGCGCTCTCCGCTTCCATTTTGGCGTCATAGCGCTCTCGCCATAGCGCTCCCGAGTTCCTTTATGACGTCATTACAAAATCGCACTCAGTTATAATCTTTGAAGAGTTCTAAGTCATAAAATTGAAAAACAACTTATGGTATATCGTAGGACAGTTTTTCAAAACAAATCATAATCATATCGTAATTTCTTTTGTCACAAGTCGTATCGGAACTCTTCAGTTCATGAAGTTGTGATAATGAACCTAGGTTCCCACCCGATCCGACGCTTTGACTCACAAGGGGGGGGGGGGGGGGGGGGGGGGGGGGCAACAGGCTCAATAGAGAAAGCTTAAATGTCATATGAAACGATATTCTGAAGGAATTAAGTTAAGCATGGCAATTAATTAATCAAGGTTTATTAAACAAAAAAAATCATCATCATCATTTTTTTTCAATGCAAAATAACGTCATTGCGGCTGATCAAATGTACTCGATCACAAAAATGATCTTTGATGATCGCGGCTTATCTCCCTTGCCGATGACGTCAGAAAGACCCACTGTTAGGTAACAATATTTTGTATACCTAAGTATAAATGGGAGTGGCCATGCACCTCTTTCCAAGAGTTCTCAAATTAAGAAAAACAATATGGGTATAAAATCTCCGATGCGATGAACTTATTGCCTCGAACACTGCACTAGCTTACATCCGTCGGCAGCCAAACACAGTGAACACAAATAGATCAATTTGAAATCAGACTCTATGCCATTCATTTTTGATTTTCCAAAGACTGATATAGATCAAGTAGAAAGTCAATCACTTAGTTAAAGCGAAGAGCACTGGAAGTATGTATTACACAAAAACACACTCCATCAATGAATGTGAACTTTGTATAAATCTACACAAAATTATATTCGATTTTCATATTTGATCTACAATACAAACTCTATCAGTCAACAATATTCCCATAGTTTCCTGTTTATTAATATTACAATACATGTAATATAGCTACACTTGCAACCCAAAAGTATATAACTTTTATTTATTATTTCAATTAAAATTATAACATTTATAATTGTAGAATTAAATTTGTAAATAAACCTTTCATTCTGAAATTCAAATATAAGAAAATCATGAGGTATCATTCAGAAACTATAACTTGTATTCCGTACACTATACCAGTACTGATATTTCTTCAATAACAATAATTTCATCTTTTTTATTATTAAAAATAATATTTGAACAGCGGGAACGTAAAGTGAAAAAGTAAAAACAATACATGCAATAGAATTAAACGCAATCAATTTTTAGAAATAAATTTTAATATATAATAATACAGAAGTTAACCCCCCCCCCCTTCCCACGATTATTCAAACAGAACGATTTGTGAATTTTACATTTTTGGAGCACACGAGGAAATACCAGCTGATTATAAAGAACCATGCACCAGTACAATATATGACATCCATGATGATACATTTGCCACATTTAGGGTACTCTATGTCTACAACTTGTGGTACAAGAATATTTTAGTGCAACTTCATTTGTTGTTATTCGTATCAAAAAGGAAATGGGATTACCATTAGTTTTTAGACATTTTTTTTAAACGATGAATTATAAACAAAATATACACAAGTTCATAAGACTTTAATCTTTTCAAAACACAGTAGTTAAACTTCTGTATCTGATAGCATAGGGGCACTGAAATCCGCAAGCTCTTCTTCAAGATCATCCTCTGATGAAGGTTATTCGCTTGTCGTGCATCATTCCTGTATACTTGTTTGTTTTTATGGTATGATATATATTCATAAGAAATGTTCCAATGCTTCAATCATTACCTTAGTTGTACAGACATTTTCCTTCCGAGTGGCTCCCGAATCATCCTCTTCAATGAGACCTCATATAATGCTGTTATTACAAAGACAGTCGATGAGAATGATCTACAATAGTTTGCAGTTTTGGGCTTCCATGGTAACCTTGTTCCAACAGACATTTCCATAATGTTGAGGATGAAAACTAAATTTTTGATTTATGATTAAAATGTTTTATTTTATCGTATGATTGTCATTTACAAATTCCTTATTTTTTCATTTTTTTTTTAAATTTATACTTATTACATCTCAAATAAACAAATTAACATATTAATCCATGCATCCAATTTTAGTTAGAATCAAGCGTCCTTGATTAAATGTACATGTAATTTTTAAATCCGAATGATCTCTT
The DNA here is from genome assembly GCA_024699665.1 of Ostrea denselamellosa. Lineage (NCBI taxonomy): Eukaryota > Metazoa > Mollusca > Bivalvia > Ostreida > Ostreidae > Ostrea > Ostrea denselamellosa. The sequence continues at coordinate 42,752 of JAMZEH010000069.1, forward strand.
TGGATTCAATACCATTTATCCCAATTTTAATATACAGCAATATGGATGAAAGCAATAAAATGCAATTTAACATTTATTTAATATTATGTTTGGTTCTTTCAGCTCTTCCTAGTTTGTTCTTATTTCGGATTTCCAACATTTTTGACTTGAGCATAATTAAAGAGATATTTTTTGTCGATCTGGTGTATCAAAATTTGTTTTATGTTTTATATTACATAACTATCATTCCCTTTCTCTCACTCCAAGCAAATTACTCATACACATATGTTGATAGTATTGAAGTTTCTTCAGGAACTACGTCCACCATACATTCTGAAAATTTCAAGTTCATTATATAATATATAATGGATTGCAATATGAGTAAATAAAATTTAATATTAACATGTATATTCCAGATACAAGCAATTTCACTTGGGATATTTTATAAATGTGTAAGAAAAAATATACCAACTTTTCTCAAAATGATGAGAATCATGGGTCTCTCAGATATGACTTAATAGCGGCAAGCGTTGGCACGTTAAAGAACCGTCACTGCTACGGCCCTGAGCGCTAAGCATAGGTATTCTACCTATTAGCAACGTCTCAAATTGAGTGTTTGTTTGTTTGTTTCACGTCCCGTCGAGAATATTTCACTCATATTGAGACGTCACCAGCTGTAGGTGAAGTACCACAAATTTAGACCTATGCTTAGCGCTCAGGGCCGTAGCAGTGACGACTCTTTAACGTGCCAATGCCTACCGTGACACGGGACCTCCGTTTTTACGTTTTTACGGCCATATCCGAAAGACCCGTGATTCTCGCTACCTATTTTTACGTCTTAGGTTTCATGCGGCCATGGCACGAGCGGGGTTCGAACTCACGACCTCCCAGTTACGAAGTGAACGCTCTAACCACTGAACTACCAGGATGTAGACGTAAATCAAATGAACAATCAACCAACCATCAAGTAAACTTAACTACGCTTCACCTCTCAAACAGCTTTATATATCAATGCTATATAGGGACATTCCACATTTAGTATGAAGAAATATTGTGTCATGTGTCTGATGTAATCATGTGACAATAAATGAGAGTGGTCCTCTCTAGTAATGTTATATTAAATATTCCTAGTTTCTAACAAATAAACATCTACGAAGCGACACGGATTTAGGCGATATAACATATATATTTTTTTAACTATCGCTTTTAATATCTTTACAAAGTCCGTGTACAAACTTTACGCTGAACACCGAAGACCGTTATGCATGAGTATTACAATATAAAGACATCAGGAACATGTTGTTTGTAATAAATAAAAACAAAATTTGGATTTCAGTTGTTTACATATTCCATTCAACTTCAAAATCTATTAAAGTAGTGATAGATGGACTGTGACTTCTCTTTTATACAAATATATTATTGTACATGTGGCCGTAACGTTCGGTAATGAATGGTCCTCTTTGATTGATGAGTTACACTGTGGAGAACTTCAATTAATCAGTGTATACAACTAAGATTTAAAACCACAAAAAAAACCCCTGATATTTCATTTTAAAATGAATCTCTCCGTTAATGCTTACCGTAGTAGTGCCGAATAATCAGTCATGTGTATCAAAAAACCCAAACAAAACAAAGATTACACTTGTTATTAGTCTCACGCGCACTGCCTAAACTAGTTTACAGTGAAATGCGGCCATCAACATGCCAAATTAATGGAGGAAAGTTACCATTTAATGTTTATTGTATCTTTCTATTACTTGTTTTCACAAATGGACTGTTACAAGACTACCCGTTCCGCAATACCTCACTGCCGTGGGCTGTACGAGTGAGGGACCTCGTGGGCAGGTTGACGATAGAGGAGATCGTGGTCCAAATGAGCCGGGGAGGGGCGGGACCCCGCGCTAGCCCAGCTCCCGCCATTCCGCACTTAGGGATTGGTCCTTTTAGTTGGAATACCGAGTGTCTAAGAGGCGATGTGTATGCTGGTAATGCGACGTCTTTTCCTCAGGCATTGGGACTGGCTGCAACGTTCAGGTATAGTTATAGCAGAACTGTAATATATTATTATTGACAGGGATCCCGTGGGATCGGGTTTAGAACAGGTCCTCAGTACCCCTTGCTTGTTGTAAGAGGCGACTAAATGGGGCGGTCGTTCGGATGAGACGTCAAACACCGAGGTCTGTGTCACAGTAGGTGTGGCACGATAACGATCTCTCCCTGTTCAAATACCATAAGTTCCGCACATAGACCTAAATTTTACAGCCCTCACTGGCAATGGTGATGTCTCCATAAGAGCGGAAAATTCGTGAGCGGGATGTTAAATAATATACAATCAATCGTAATGACACGGTGTAAATCAGCTTTTATAAATATTAACAGAAAAGGGTGCGTCCTTCGTTACTATCTTTTGATCAAAACTAATCAAAAATAAATTCATGTCATTATTATGCGACAATCAAGTCAGGATCAGGAGGTAGCAGGGGGACAATATCTGAGGCCGTGACTTAAGGCTGGCCATTCGTTCCTCAATATTTATGACAAAAGTCACTGTAAACTGTAAATAGAATGAGGGAGAACTTTAATGCCTTTGACGAAGAATCGTGAATTTTATAAGATGAACAGGCACCTGATCACATGACCTCTTCTGCATTTTCCTTGACAAAACTAATGTTGCCGATTTTGTCATAAACATTTCATTTTTCTCTAAAAATGAATTTTCGAATTCTATAGTTAGTTCACATTCAAAACTTACTACAAAAATACACAGAGTTTTCTCTATGTTTTGAGCTATTTTCATGTTTTATAAACACATTTATGATTTTGTTTCGTGTGGTTTATTATTTATAGGCGGGATTGCAATTACAATTACATTGATGACATTCCTTGTCACAGAGGTCATTAACCCATTTTCTGGTACTCCAAACGGACATCCACTTGAACAAAGGGCACGCTAATACAAAATCTGGTCCCCTAGTTTTTGAGCGAGTACATATAAGGATCAAATTGAGATCACCAAAACAAAACAATTTTTATACGCACTGTGCATGCTCCTGTCATTCGCGAATCTAAGTACTGTCTCGAGCTCAATTCTTTTGGATCACAACGGGGTCTTGAAAGTATACTACAAAAGAAAAAAAAGGAGTTATCAAGACTGTGCGGCAAACTCGGGAAATAAAATTGCTTCTTGCTGGAAAATGTGCGATTCCTATAAAAATTCCGAGGTACGAAAAAGAATGTAGATCAAAACCAAGTGGAAAATGTGAAAAATATGCATTTTTTGTGTTTTAAATAATGATGAAAATGAAAACCAAATTTATGACTGAATACAATTTATCGTAGGTAATGTAGTTTATAAATTCCCCACACTACATGAAAACTATGGTTTCCATGGTGCGGAAACTGTGCGGAAACTATGCGGAAACTTAAGAAAATAAATGGTTTACGCGGGGTTTCAGTGTGGAAACTTCAGGTTTACAAGGGTTTACGCACTTCGCATGCTTAGGCCGTCCCCGATTCCAGGTGATTTACGCAGCGGAAACTTGTTGAAACCTTAGGTTTCCGAAATGTTTCCGCACTGCTGAAACTAGTCGCCACCCCAGGTTTACGCATGGTTTACGCACAGATTACGCACTACTGAAATTACTTTACAACCTTGCTTTATGCAGTGCACAAAAACCTGCAGAAGCTTGTTAATGTGAAGGACTTACCCTTCTCTAAAATGTGACAACATAATTGAATCAAAGCTAGACACTTTATAAGTGATATATATAGTGCTCCTGAAACTTACAAATGGTTTACAATGGTTTATGCTAAAGGATTTACTATTCATTTGATAAAATCTTTAAAAACTGAAATATTACTAACCACAAATTAAAAGAAAACACAATTTTTTTTATATACAATGCTTTACTAAAGATTCACTGACTTATATAAAGATTATTGAATAATAATATAGACAATCTTCTGCTGGGTTAAACAATCTTGTATATCTACAACAGTACTAGTGTAAACAAGAAGTGTTTCAGAAACACGATGGCACTCATGGTACAAAATTGAAATGAGTTACGCACATATATAATTTAATTGATAATATTGTCATAGTGTCAAAACAATTCAAAATATTGAACACACAATATTTTAAGCTTCCTAATTGTCCATGTCACCTCAAGATCAATGGAGATCATCTATTCCGTAGGATCTATTAGTGCACCAATGTTAACGTTGGTGTCAATCAAGCAAATAGTTCTAAAAATATAGATACAAAATATTACTCTGTCCTGATAGACCCTTGACCTTTTACAATGTGATCTCAAAATCAGTAGGGATAATCTACTTCTTAGGATGTACCAGTGTACCAAGTTTGATATTTTTCAAGCATAGGGTTCTCAAAATATTGAGCGGTCAGTATATTCATATATCCAGTTTGACCTTTGACCATGTGACCTCCAAACCAAAAGGGGTCATCTACTCCTGATAATGTACAAGTACACCATATTTGATATCTGTCAAGGAAAGGATTCTCAAGATATTGAACGATCAGTATATACCTATGACCAGTTTGACCACTGACCTTTGACTATGTCACCTCAGAATTAATAAGTGTTATCTACTAATGACAATGAACCAGTGTACCAAGTTTGATGTCAATCAAGCAAATGGTTCTCAAGATATTGAGCGGACAGTATTTTCCTATGTTCAGAGTGGATTGACCCTTGACCTTTTGACCTGAATATCAATAGGTGTCCTCTTCTACTCTTAACCAACCCTCATATGAAATATAATTATCATCAAATGAATAGTTTTCAAGATATCGAGTAGACAACATGTGGTATACAAACATACCAACCGACCAACTGGTGCAAAGCAATATGCCCATCTTTCAATTTCAGTTTTGCGGAAATTAGCATTTTCATCCAGTGCCAGGATTTCCCATGAACGTCCAAAACGTGGAAACTTTGTATAGTGTTATTCAAGGAGGGATAAATAAATTTATTTCAATTTTAAAGTGTCCTTAACAATTTCTGTAAGGAATGTTGTATTTGTTCTTATTACAAGCAAATTAAGCCAAAAACTATATAACAACACCAAGCCATGGATGCTTGTATCGGGTGTCCGTACGATACTATATCTGAGAATCTTTAATTGACTGAAAGAACGTTGAGCTATTTCTTCTTCGCATTATTTACTGTATACACGATTTAATAGATAATTACTTAACATCAACTATGTAGAATAACCGGACAAAACCCATGTGGAGTACAACAGAATTCTTCTATTTGTCATACGAAAAGTAACTGAACTTATGTGATTATATACCATTGTCGTAATTTGAGGAGAACCTCGCCTATCTGTTAGTGGGATACATGTAGATATACATGATTTGGTCGCGGTGACCTGTACAGTATAAAAAATAGTTTCATAACGAATGATGTTTATTATGCTCTTATGTAAGTTGTAAACCGAATTTATAAACATTGTTCGATTTTGCTATCTGCCAAGAAATTAAAATAAAGTGTCATATCAATATAAAGTGTCATACTGTATAATTTTATATAATTTTGTCATACATCAAAATGCAAAATAACAGCTTTATTTGGAAAATACAGGAACAATTTCTCGATTAAATAAAATTGACAAGTATGTAAGCGCGTAGCTCGAGGTTTTCTGATCACATTTTGTCCGGTGTTCGTCTATCTGTCGGTCCGTATTTTTTATCGACTTTGTCCTCTTTAGAACCGTGAGTCCAAGTTCTATCAAATTTCATATAAAATATGCCTCCTTGATAGGGAAAAAGACAAAAATGGAGTCAGTTTTCCTCAGGAAGCACTAGGCCAGAAAAAAATGAAGCTTGCATAAAAGCTTTTTGTAAAAAAAAAATAGTGTAGATCAAAGTTTGTAAAGCATCCTTGGATAAAGGAGATTCAAGTTTGTTCAAATGAAGAAACGTACCTCCTTGAAAGGGAGATAATCAAGAAAAGGCAAATATAGTCCTATTTTTCCTCAATAGGGGATTTTTACATGTGGATGTAAGGGTATAGGGAATTTCTTTGAAAATATTCTCCTACAGAACCATTTGACCATTAAAGCTTCATGATATAAAGTATTTTTAAATTTGCTGAAATCATGTCTCCCGGGGTAAGAGTGGGGCCATAATAGGGAATCAAAGTTTAGAATGGGATGTACAGAGGAAGATCTTTAAAACTTTTCTCAAGAAGCACTGGCCAGAAAAGTTGAAATTCGTACTAAGGTTTCATGACAGTAAATTCAAGTTCGTTCAGATTATGTACCCTAGGATAGAGTGGCGTTACAGTAGGGTATCAAAGTGTCACATGTGGATATACATGTATAGAAGAAATCTTCTCACGGATCACTGGGCTAATAAAGATGAAAATTATATGAAAGCTTTATGATATAAAATATATTTAAATTTGTTGTAATCATGGTATCCGGGACCACAAGGGGGATCTACGTTTTACATGCAATTATATAGGAAATATATTTTTTTAAAAACAAAAATGCTATGATTAGTCATATTTGTATGCAAATATGTGACCACAGTAGGAAATTAAAATAGTCAGAAAATTAATGAAAATACATTCTTTTCAATAATAAAAAGGCCAACACTGTATACGTACCCAAGTTGTGTGAAATCAAGGTGTTTTAAATGCCCCTGTGACTTAAGGAGTGGGTGGGTATTGTCCTGTTTGACTTTCTGTCTGAAATTTTAATCTTACTTTTGAATGGTAAGTAATAGGACTCTCATATTTTATATGTGCATTCTTTGAGATATAACTATTTTATGACAATAAAGTTCATTTACCTTGTGACTTGATCCAGTGGGAATACAGGCTAGAATAAATCCTCAGTACCCCTTGCTTTGAGAGGCGACTAAATGGGGCGGTCCTTCGGTTGAGTCCGCCAAATCCGAGGCCCCTTGTCACAGTAGATGTGGCACAATAAAGATCCGTTATGCTCAAAGGTCCTACGTCGAGCAGAGATCTAAATTGTGCAGTCCTTCACCGGCAATGATAACGTCTACATATGAGTGAAACATTCTCAAGCAGGACGTTAAACAACATACAAACAATATACAAATCCTTGTGACCGATCGCGATAGCTCAGTGGTTAGAACGTTCACTTCATAATTGGGAGGTTGTGAGTTCGAGCCCCACTCGCGCTATGGCCACGTCAAACTAAGTGTTGATTGTATCTTTGTAAACACTCGGCATTGAGAATCACGGGTCTTTCAGATATGACCTTGGCTTTGGCACGTTGAAAACCCTCACTTCTACGGCCCTGAGATCTAAGTATAGGTCCAAGTCTGTGGTATTTCACCTTCAGCTGTTGACGTCTCAATATGAGTGACAAATTCTCGACGGGCCGTAAAACTAACAATCAGTCAACCATTTTTAGCACAGATGTTATTTGTGACGTAGCTGAGGCTACCTCTATAGAGGTCCGGGCAAAATACAACGACTACCAGAGACGGAAGATTTACGGGGACCATAAGGGAATCAGTTGCTTCAGTCCCGTCATCAACATCATGAGACATCCTCTTTGGGGCCGGAATCAGGTCTGGTACATTCATCGTGCGCTTAACCATTGACTCGACGCTTTATCCGTTATATATGTAATCACAGAGAGAGAAAAATTCTAGAATTAATCCTGTCTAGTTGAATATCAATTCAAATTTAGAAAGGATTTTGAAAGGCTATATTTCGTGGAGGTAGATTGTTTTTAATTACAGACGCGAAAGTGCACTGCTACACCAGTGGAATGAAGGAACGCTGAACGGCTTGGGAACGAACGATTGTGGTTGGGGAAGGAATTTAAATGGTTAAAGAACGACTTCATTGAAGGATGAACACTGAAAGTTAACGGTTTGAGAATGAACGGTTTTGATTAGGGAACGATCCTTAAAAGATATGAACGGAACTGTTCTCAGCGAGAACGGAACGGTTTTTATCGCGAAAGAAATCTGGAAGATCGAGAAAAACAGTTTGGGAGGAGAACGGAATGGTTTGGTTTAAGATGCGAATGTTCAATTTGCCTCTGTTTCAAATTTTGGCATTATAGATTTTAGACAATTTCAACACAGTCAATAAGGGAGCACAATTAAGAAATTAAGAATATCTTAATTGCTGTAGCAAGCAAAATTAGCTAGTAGAAACAATTATGCGCAGACGGATAACGACTATATAAAAGGGAAGTCACGTCCTGCCAAGTGATATATATTTGTAGTTTTCACACAAAATATTGTGAAGGAAAAAGTCCCATTTATGATAAACAGGTGTAACAAAATCAGAATGACACATTCCATTCAAAATCATTTACTGCTAGCGCTTCTCCATAACGATATGGTTCATCAGGCAGTTCAAATAGTATTTTGGAATTCCCATAGACATGACATTTTTAGCTGACCTGTTATATATTCTTACGATTCAGAATTTATTCAAAAGCTTATACATGAAAAGAAAAAAAAAATCTCTTGCTGCTGCCTTCAAATCAAATTCATATACTAGTATATACATTTGTGAAATACCGACTTTAAACGAGACCATTAAAATCCCTCTAACATCAATTTATTTATCAATAGTCTTTCTCGATTTAAAAAATAGCATATGTAGGACATGCTTTTGTATCCGCCGCACTCAACAATTTTTCAGTTATCTGGTGGCGTCCAGTTTTTATTGGTGGAGGAGAGAACCCAGGTACAATGTGTCTGGTAAGAGACCACCGACCTTCCGAAAGTAAACTGGCAAACTTTCTCATATATATCGGCGCAAACGAGAATCGAACCCGCGCCGACTAGAAGTGAGGGGCCTTGTGGTTTTGAGCGCGATGCACTAACCACTCAGCCACGGAGGCCCCTCTTGTATCTCGACTCAAAGAGATACATAAAAAGCACATGCGTGTGATAATGGAATATTACTACATAAATATGGGAAGTTGACAATGGAGAAACTGAAGATATCCCATAAAGGAAATAATGTGTAACTACTCAGTAACATTCACCAGTGATTACATATTCTTTTCTGAAGAGAGCATAGGCAGACAATGTGTAGCCAATTCACTCGCCTATATTGCTTGCAAAAAGAGTTAATGAAAATTCACTTGGAGTGTGGACACCAGGAGATGCTCATTTTTGCTTCAATAAAGTGATTTGTTGTACATAGATAGATAGATAGATTGATTGTTGTTTTCCGCCACACTCAACAATTTTTCAGTTATCTGGTGGCATCCAATTTTTATGGATGGAGGTAGAACCCTGATACAATGTACCCGGGAAGAAACCACCAACCTGCTGAAAGTATTGGGTGGAGTAGAGAATCCAGATACAATTTACCTGGGAAGAGACCACCAATCTTCCGAAAGTAAACTAGCAAACTTTCTCACATATATATGCAAGCGAGAATCAAACCCGCGCCGACAAGGGGTTAGAGGTCTTGTGATTTTGAGTGCGGTGCTCTAACCACTAAGCCATAGAAGCCCCATTTGTTGTATAGCCATATCAAACTTTCATTTTGTCACTCATATCTTCATTCATTTGATTTGCCTAATTCGATCTCCAAGATCAATTAACACATGTATCAAAATAAATTGTTTACTCGGGTGATAAGATGACAAGATTGCAATTATCAATTTTGAAGACAATGGTCCTTTCTTTTGTTTTGCTTCTGCCGTAATATCTGTTTTGCAAATCAGTCAAAAGGATTTTGTGCTATGTTAGTTGAGTTGCAATATTTACCGTGGATTTGGAATTCTATGTATTTGATCCTCATGCACGTGATAGTGAAACTAAATGCTAAATTAATCCAGACTGTGAATGTATATGCTTAGATTTTGATCTTCTTCCTCCAGTGTTGCTTTTTCTTTCACCTCCATGGTACTAATTCTTCCCAAGCAGAAAGTAAACAGAATAGATACAAAATATATAATTACAACATTTAATTTATTATCTGTGTGACATTTTGTATCACTTGTCCCTCTTTTCAGTACTTTGATTTTCTCTAGTGTTAGAGATAGGCAGTCTTCTTCAGTCCGACCGAGCGCCATTCTGCCCCTACAATGACTCGAAAATGTTAATTCCTCATAACCATGCGGGAACTAACGTTCTATAAGAATGAACAAACAATTTTAGATGAGAACGGAAGGACGTAGGTCCGAGATCGAAACACTTTAGTCTGGGAACGGAAAGTTGAACGATTTTAATGAAACTGTTTGGTAACGGAACAAATCTAATCAGGAACGGTAGAGCTGGTGTAGTAGTACGCTTCAGTGTCTGTAAACACTTTAAATCTTCATTATTTTTGTAATTGATCTAATATACTGTTGATATTCATATTCTTAGACATGTGTTTCAATTATGTATATCAACAAATAGCACGGACTTTGGATGTATTAATTACAGTAACCCAACATTTTGTACGAAAATGGAAAATATTGCAACTTACGTGTAATATTAGATCTGACAATACCATTACATCTGAAAGTTTTTTTTTATTGATTCGTTACTTCGCACTAACCCTTGACTAATGTCACTATCATAAACTTGGGCTTGTCATGTTCTTTCTGACTGGTTCTGCACAGAGTGCTTGGAGCCTACCGGAATCTAGTTCTATTTATTACAATGCGAAGTAAGAGATTCAAATGAAAACACATGTATATATACATACAGTTGTGGTTATTTCAATCGTTTTAGTACTCGAAAAAATTAAACGCCTTTAATACGTTAGTTTCCAAACTTGATCTACCATCAACAAACGTGTTAGCGGCGCAAGTATTACAATCGTATGTGTTTATCAACACAGCAGTACGAGATCGCTTTCCCATCTCCGTATTCAGGTAGCTCAGTGGTTAGAGCGTTCACGTCGTAACCGGGAGGTCATAAGTTCGAGCCCCGCTCGTGCCATGGCCGCGTCAAACCTAAGACTAAAAATAGGTAGTGATTGTTCCTTCGCCAAACGCTCGGCATTTAGAAGTGAGAATCACGGGTCTTTCGGATATGACCTTTAAAAACGGAGGTCCCGTGTCACGGTAGGCGTTGGCACGTAAAAGAACCCTCACTGCTAGGCCCCGAGCGCTAAGCATAGGTCTAAATTTGTAGTACTTCACCTACAGCTGGTGACGTCTCAATATGAGCGAAAAATTCTCGATGGGACGTGAAACAAACAAACAAACAATATAAATAATTGTTAATCATGTTAATATCATTTTTAAATTGGGGGCCTCTGTAGCCATGTGGTTAGAGCATTGCGCTCAAAATCACAAGGCTTCTCACCTCTAGTCGGTGCGGGTTCGATTCTCGCTCGCGCCGATATATGTGTGGAAGTTTGCCAGTTTACTTTCGGAAGGTCGGTGGTCTCTTCCCGGGTACACATTGTACCTGGGTTCTCTCTTCCACCAATACAAACTGGTTTCTTTTATTTTGAATGATTGAAATTAACAAACTAAAACGACAAGATTGGCTGGTCATCCGTTAATTTCAGAGAAAGTATTTTAGGTATTTATACTTTGGCTTGTTATTCTCAATTTCTTTATATTTCTTTTCCCCTGTCATTATTCAAAAGTTCATTACATACTTGTCATTTATCAACTTCCATGCCAATTCAGATGCATCTAATATAGTCATGTTTTTAAAGGGAGATTTACATAAATAGTTACCTATTTCATTCAGGAAACGTACGGGGAAGATCCATTTTTGTCCGGAGAGATGGCTGCAAACTTTGTATCATGTTTACAGGGAAATAATCCTACCTATATCCGGACTAACGCGGGATGTAAACATTTCGACGTTCATGGTGGCCCGGAAAATATCCCGGTCTCCAGATTTTCTTTCGACGCCAAAGTAAGACAATTCGCGACCTAATGAAAATAATTAGGAGTGTTTTGAAGAAAGAGTTTTTCCGAGTTTTATGTTGTAGGTATCAGAGAGGGACTGGAGATTGACGTATTTACCTGCATTTAAAAAATGTGTCCAGGCAGGATCCTATAGTTTGATGTGCAGCTTTAACAGGTATACCACAAAACACGCTTACAGCCAAGTGTTCTGTGCTCTTAACGATCTTAGTTCTTTGTGCAATATTTGTGATATATATTGTTTAGAATCAACGGAATACCTGCTTGTGCTAATAAACGTCTACTGACGGATATTTTGCGGACTGAGTGGGGATTCACAGGATACGTGGTCAGTGATCAGGAGGCGATTGAGAACATAATGACGTATCACCACTACACGAACAATTCTGTAGACACAGCTGCCCTGTGTGTCAAGGCTGGATGTAATCTAGAGCTATCCACAAACGAACTCAAACCCACATATTTCTACATCAGTTAGTGCTACTTTCTATCTATACTGCTAAGTCCTTCAATACTCAAGTTTCATGATTATGTAGATCTCTTTTCTGTAAAGGGAATGACTGTGTCGTTTTTTTTATGTTGTAGTTGACGCTTTAAAGGCTGGTAAACTGCACAAAGACGATATAGTCAAGAGCGTTTCTCCTTTATTTTATACTCGCATGCGCCTTGGAGAATTCGATCCACCGCAACACAATCCCTACAGCTTCCTGGATCTTACCGTGATTCAAAGCGAAGAGCACAGGACTATATCTTTAATGGCTGCCATGAAGTCATTCGTTCTACTGAAAAACAAAGATAAATTCCTCCCCATTACAAACAAATATAACACGATTTCTGTACGTTAATATTGCTCTAGGTCGTTACAAAACGTATGCTTGAACAACATCCAGATGGAAGCATATATCATAAGTGTCACATTGTATAATTGAATTTCATTAACGTCTTTTCGTGGTGTAATAAAGTGTTCTAATTATTGTAGGTATTAGGGCCTATGGCAGATAATAAATACCAACAGATAGGAAGCTATGCGCCCGATGTTATGCCACATTTTACCTCAACACCACTACAGGGGATATCAAAAATCTCAAAAACTATTAAGTTTGCGGCCGGGTGTAGTGACAATGCTTGTACAAGATACAATAGATCAGAAATACAAAAAGCAGTGAATTCTACTGATCTTATTTTTGTTTGTCTTGGGACTGGTGAGTGATAGCGTTTTTGGATATCAATGTAGATTAATGTTATAAATATAAAACTGATATTTAAAAATCATATTTTAAAATCAACAGAAACTGCAATCTTATATCTAAAAAGAATAGATGTCAGATCCCCTCCCATATTTGCCACAGTAACATCTAACGACATTTCTTTGAGGATCAAAGGATCTAATTTGAATTAGAATGCAGGAACCCTTATATTTGTCAACAAACGAGGGGTGTCCAAAAAGTTCGCGGACAGTGTAGTTTATATCATTTCAAATGGGTGTAGATTTACATGCTATATACCAGAATTCCAAGTCTAAATAAGTTGGTTTTGAATGTTTTTACTTAAATGCAGAAGGCGTACTCGGCCCAGAGTAAAAATGTTACAGATTTTTGCATTCAACTGGTTATCAAAATTAACTAGAATTTAGATGTGATGTAAAAAAAAAAAAAAAAAAAAAAAAAAAAAAAAGAACAGTACCTTTTCTGATGTCAGTAGTAGTGGTTATTTAACGACTAAAAGAATTTTTCAGGAAACATCGTAAGAAATATATCTCTGAAAACGCGCGAAAAAGCAACGTCATCGAATCGAACAGCGTGTAGTAACTGTAATAAAAACTCGGTGTTGACCCGGGGAAAAGGCTGACAGAGAAAAAAATTAACGAAACTAAAAGGAAATAATTGGAACAAAACCAGATTGTTAATTTACACGTAAACGATCTAGGAGATGATTTAGCAAGTGAAAGACCACAATTACTTAACGAAAAACTTACCGAATGCATGATGTTATTATGAAAGAAAGACGAGAGAGAGAAATCATCTCTATTTGCTCTGATTTTTGTATGATCTACATCAAAATTTTATTTTATTTTACAAAATTGACAAAGCCGTTCTTATAAAGAGAAAAATAGCATCGTGTACACGAAGTTTTTTGACAGACATCTCCAGTCTTCATAATCACATCAATTCGTCTATAAATAAAAACCATCAGAGGAAGTTAAATTCGATTGCAAAGCAGAATCAGGATTACTTTGCTAATAAAATAATTAGTATATATTTATGCATCACCAGGTCCTATGATCGAGAACGAGGATCACGACAGATCCAGCATGGAATTACCAGGACAACAGACACAGCTTCTCATGGATTCCGTCAACTTCTCTGGTAAGGCGGATCTGGTTTAGCCATAGAACTAGGCAAATGATTGGTAATTTTGGTTTAAATTCAGCTGCTTACAGAATATCCATACAAATTCAAGGGAGAGCAAAACTTCTTATTGTTAATCTTTAATAGACTGTCGTGTTAGCATTTTTGATAATACGTAGATACAGGCAGGTTTTTGCAAAAGTATGAGAATGCATAGCGAAAAATGCGTCGCCAAAATTCCAGTTCCAAAAGGTGACGATAACAGTGATCAATCTCCTAAATGTATGAAATGAATCGTATATTGTGACATGTGATATAAGGAATCTATGTTAGACGATCACCGATGACGCCTGAGGACTGGATACCATTTTTCAGTCATTTTTAAGAAAAAAAATAAAATGTGACCTTCGGTGGAACGCTAGAACGCATAGATCGTTGATAAGTACTGTACCTAGAATCATTGTGTACTTTTTAGTGCAGGTCAGCTACTTACATTATACATAGTATATAAGTCAGTACCGCCATAATATGAATGAACTATTCTAGAAATGGAATATATTTATTAGCAAACAGTCAAGCAAATAATCGAACAAATTTGTGTGGAAATGAAAATCTTATTACTATAAACAAATTTCCGTCTATTTTTTCATAATTGGTCGTGCTGTATTAGGAGGTGGAGTGCCTGTTGTCCTTCTTCTCTTTAATGGCGGTCCGGTGAATATCACATGGGCGGATCAAAGTAACCGCATTGTGGCCATTATTGAGTGTTTCTTTCCTGCACAAGAAACAGGAGAGGCAGTGTGGCGAGTGTTAACTAACAGTGGCAACTTTTCCAATCCCGCGGGAAGACTTCCGTACACGTGGCCAAAATATAAACATCAGGTGTGATGCTAAATAAAATCAATGATTAGGACATCTTTTCACACATGCATGTTTCTGCATTAATTAAAAATAATGATTGGTTTTTCGGACTTTCATTTTTTTTTTTAGATTCCCTCTATGACAAATTACAGTATGACTGAAAGAACATATCGTTATTTCCATGGTGACCCATTGTATCCGTTTGGTTACGGATTGTCCTATACCACGTTTAATTTCTTAAATGCCTGGCTGAACCCGATCGTAGAGGAAGGAGAGTCCTTGGCAGTCCGTATAGAGATCTGCAATACGGGGACGTTAGACGGAGAGGAGGTAGTACACTCTAACACTATAACAGGACGTTACATGTATATGTCACACAGATTTGTCTTACCATTACCATGTATGTTCCGTCGTTTATATTGACAATATTAGTGTCCTCGTGTTTCTCTTTGCCCGTCCATGTCCATCCACAGTACTGGCGAGCGCGATATCCACTAGAATGCGATGAAATTACCACCATGTGTAGATATTTATGTTTTTATCAGATGCAATAATGTAGCCCTCCCCTCTTTTTTTGATTTTGGAGGGGGAGGGCTACAACTCCATACGATTTCCGTAATGGTGCAGAGTGCGAGAGTGATCACACCCGCAACGAATTTCGCTTAAATCATAAATAAGTGACAATAACATTTGCATTTCTTACCTGAACTCATAAAATGTAGTTGTGCAGGATATAAAGTATTCCAAAAGTATCAAGTACAATCCATATATCGGTTATTTTTCGTGA
The DNA here is from genome assembly GCA_024699665.1 of Ostrea denselamellosa. NCBI lineage: Eukaryota > Metazoa > Mollusca > Bivalvia > Ostreida > Ostreidae > Ostrea > Ostrea denselamellosa. The sequence continues at coordinate 58,586 of JAMZEH010000069.1, forward strand.
ATTTGTTCGCCATGTTTACTGACCTTGATCGATTTTATTTTGGGACAGCCAATGAGAATTCAGGAACGGATCTTGCACTAAATTAGAAATTCCCCAATTTTAAACACAAGTAATGCGGTGAATATGAATTTTCCATCATAAACGATTTTCTTTAATGATGTTTTATTGATAGAATGAGGTAAGTCCGCTTATCTACAATGATATTTACGTATCAAGTCGAGGAGCATCCGAGGTCGAGAGGCCTCTCACCTTTAGTCGGCGCGGGTTCGATTCTCGCTCGCTCTGATATATGTGAGAAAGTTTGCCAGTTTGCTTTCGGAAGGTCGGTGGTCTCTTCCCGGGTACACTGTATCTTGGTCTCTCCTCCACCTACAAAAACTGGACGCCACCAGATAACTGAAAAATTGTTGAGTGTGGCGGAAAACAACAATCAATTAATCAACTTATCAAGCCAATCTAAACTCCAAGAGCAATGGTAAACATGCATTTGTATTTTATGTGGTGTTGATTTATAAAGGATAAGTTTGTTCATGAATAAAAAAAAATCATCTAATCTGAAGGAAATCTTAAAAGCGACCTTTTAAGAAAAAATAAATACATTTTGCACCATTACGGAGATCTTATGGAATTGTAGCCCTCTCCAAAAAAAAAGTCAGATAAAAGAAAAAAATCGGAGAGGGCTACATTATTGCAGCTATGTTTTATGTCCTCGTGATGAAATGGTTAGGCCATGTAGTGTTATCCTTTTTGTCCTTCCGTCTTAATTAATTAAGTTTTGGTCCAATATATCGGATACACAACTGAAATGTAGTATGTAGATACATCATAAGAACATCCATGCTAAGTTCTTATAATGATTTCATTTGAATAATTTTGACAGAGTTGTCCCCCTTGTATTTTGGAAAACAATTCGTAACTTTAGTTCATTATCTCAGTCATACAAGGACATTTTAGGTTGAAATCCTGGATATAGATACGTCACGAAAATACACAGTTCAAATTCATCATTTGATCAGGTCGCATTTTATGTCCCTTGAACCTGGAAGGGAAAAAATTGAATTGAAATTTTGGATACAGATTCTTCCTGAAAATATGTAGGCTTGGATTTTCAAATTTTTCAAACAAGAGATAGTTATCGCTCATTTTTTTCAGTCATACATACGCATTTTGAATTGAAATTATATATATATATATATATATATATATATATATATATATATATATATATATCATAGTATAAGGGGCCTCCGTGGCCGCGTGGTTAGAGCATCGCGCTCAAAATCACAAGGCCTCTCACTTCTAATCGTTGCGGGTTCGAAACTCGCTCGCACCGATATATGTGAGAAAATTTGCCAGTTTACTTTCGGAAGATTGGTGGTCTCTTCACGGGAACATTGTATCTGGGTTCTCACCTCCACCAATAAAAACGGGACGCCACCAGATAACTGAAAAAATGTTGAGTGTGGCGGAAAACAACAAACAATCAATCAATCAAATAATTATAGTATAGTATAGTAAAGAAAAATCAGAACACTGAAAATAACATAACCGGTTTCATTTTCAATCTTCAAGAGTTATTAGGAAAATTAAAGTCGTCGCCATATCAATGTTAACGGTTTGAATTTGACAGATACAATTTGTAGAGGTATTATAACAAGTAAATCTTATGAGTCCATTATATTTGCACATATTTGTCTTTCTTTCTAGAACAATTTACTAATTTAGCTTTTATTTCATCGTCTTTAATTCAGGTTATTCAGATTTACCTTAAATGGCTTGATACCAAGGAAGATATGCCGATTCATCAGCTAGTTGGATTTCGGCGCATTTTTTTGCACTCCGGAGAAAACCTTAGCTGGCTTGTAACTATAGATGCCAACAGTATTGCCGTCTGGAGTAACGCAGAAGGATTTCGCATAGAACCAGGTATAAAACACTTTCCCTATAAAATGCTATGAAATATTTTCAAACAACTCCGTCAGGTACTTAGAGTCAGAGTCTACCAGTGATGCCTACAGTAGAACTAGTCTAACATATCTGCAATAAAGGAAAATCTCACCTTCCCACCTTCAAGGATTTCCAAAAAGGCATGCATATTTTCTTAGTAACCTACAGGCAAAGTCGTGGACTACCAGTTTGCACTCTGTCCATCCTGTCTTTCCTTCTGTCACAACTCAATTGCAAGTTAGTTTTTCAGTTCATCGTGGTCTGATATAGGAAGTTAAAATTTTGCGCTCGATTAACTAATGTGCAAATAACGATGCAATTTAAGTCTTGTCACAGTTGACGGACTTTTCTAGATTTATGGGACCAGCAGTTTTCTGATTGATTTAATATCATTTAACGTCCCTCTCGAGAATCTTTCACTCATATGGAGACCTCACCATTGCCGGTGAAGGGCTGCAAAATTTAGGGCTATCTAGGCGCTTATTGCCTTTGAACAAGGAAGGGATCTTTACCTGCCACGCCTGCTGTGATACTACGGGACCTCGGTTTATCCGCCCCTTACGACAAATAAGGGGTACTGAGGATCTGTTCTAACCCGGATCGCCACAGGGTAGCATTTTTCTGACATTTTCTCTATAATGTCTTGAAATTATATGTGATATGTAGTTATCTAATGATTAGATAGTTTTACTTCTGCCACAGTTGGTTATTCTACATACAAAAATTGTAAGACTTCAGTTCATGGTTGACTGATACATGTAGCTCGATGGTAGAGAGTTTGCTTCATAACCAGAAGGTCGTAAATTTGAGCCCCACTCGTTACATGGTTGCGTCAAAACCCCAAGATGTACATATATGCTAACATAGGCAGTGGTTGGTCCTTTGCCAGCGCTCGAAATTTAGGAGTGAGAATCACGTGTCGTTTGGATATTACCTTAAAAACGGGGGTCCAGTACCGATAGGCGTTGGCATGTCAAAGAACACTCACCGCTACGGCTGTAAGCACTAAGCATAGGTCTAAATTTGCGGTACTTCACCCACAACTGTTGACCTCTCAGTATGAGTGAAAAAGGTGAAGCAAACAAACAACCAAACCGAAATGCTAACAATGCGCAAATTATTTCAAATACCTTATGATTTCAAAATCTATCTATTGTCACTTTTTTAATATATGTTTATACCGTGTATGCGATTAAACTTTTACTACCTAAAATTCGATTTTCCAAACCTCGTCGTTACATGGAGGCCGGTATTGAAACACAGAACTCCACAGGAAAAATGGGCCCAGGTAAATTATTACGCCATGTCCTAGCTAGCAAATAATCCTCCCTACGCTCAAAATCAATATAGCGTTTCCCACTGGAAAATTTAACATGAGTGATAACCCGTGCCCGTCTTTCCTGTACGAGCACCCTAACCACTATGCTACTGAGACCAGACTGTAAATGTTGGGTTTCTTTATACTAAGGAAATTCAAATTATTCTGTATGTTCGTTGGTTGATTGCATATAGTTAGTTTAACATTGATATGGAGCAAGGAGAGATCATTTACGTACCACAACTGCTGTGACACGGGACTTCCGTTTTTGCGGTTTTATCCGATGGACCGCCCTATTTAATCGTCTCTTACAAGCAAGGGGAGGGGTACTGAGGACCTATATCATGTTATAATCTGGATTCCGTATAGTACATATTATAGTGTATTTTTCTCATTCATTGAATGCAGTTTGACTTGGCAATGATCAACGTACAAAAAATAATCCGACTTATCCGATGTTCTATGACTGATTCGTTTTGTTCGGTGTCAATTTATAGAACAGCGAATCAGCTGTATTATTGAGGAGTTGAAATTTGTTCAACGTCCCTAGACTATTCACCACTGTTCAAATACCATTGGTTTGTCTGAATTAACGTTTGTTCCCCCAAAACGTTCTCCAAATAGTATAATCGTATTATGATATTCAAAAGCTAAAATTTAATGCAAATTTTATTTCGAATTATAAGCACTATATAAACAGCTATATTCGCTTTACAATATGACAGGAAAAGTTATATTCACATGAGTTTTTTTAGTCCTGTGTGGAAGAGATCATTGCTGATTAGAGGGGTGAAGGTTAACAGTATTTGCATAATACGCTTGAATCTCAACATGTAGTAAATACATGAATATCAAAATTCAATGAACCAGTGTTAACTGCGCAAATTTAGTAAAATAAAATCAATATTGAATTTTAAAGTTGTATGGTCTGAACTTCGACAAATTTTGTCCACCTTGTACATGTAAAACACTATTATATTATGGCACGTACGGATTTATGAGGCCATACGACTTGGTATACGTTATTTCATACGTTTAACTAGAATTAATTCGTTGTTTTACGCTCTTTCAACCCTAATTTATACAGTTGCGTCTGATGATGTTGGAATTTCCCTCACGCGACTGGGGATATTTATAGACACCTAACAGCCACTCACTCGGGTGACCTATTGCCGTTGGTCTGCATACATCGTCGTGCGTCGTCCGTTCACAATTTTACATTATTAATTTCTTGAAACCTACAAGGCCAATATGAAACATTCGGGATGAGCCGGAACGACTGATTACAATTGACGTTTTCATACCGTTGTCACGTGGTAATAACTTTTGTAGGACAAAGTTCACATCGATACAAATGTTTGCCAATAGACAGTCCGTTTAGACCTATGTGCAGTCCTAAAATGTGGACGAAAGCTGGCGAAATAAGTCATTATTGGTGTTCAGTACCTGAGTGTAAATTATTATCCATTTCCTTATCATTGTCGGCATAATTGTCTTTCTTTTCTGCGAACTCGAGATTTATTTCCCTCGCCAACTCGTAATCAGATATGTTTTCCTATGAATGGTCAATGTAGTAATCCCTTTCTTGGAAAAACAGCGTCTCACGGTTTTATTTATGTAGGTATTACGTGTATCCTTAAATTGTATATGGTGTAGATTTCCGGAAGTGATATGTGCCAGTTTACTTTCGGAAGGTCGTTGGTGTTTTCCCTGGTACGTTGTATCTGGGTTTTTTCTTCCACCAGTTAAAAACTGGACGCCACTAGATGATTGAAAAATTGTTAAATGTGGCGGAAAACACAAATCAATCAATCACCTACAGCTGATGACGTCTCAATATGAGTGAAAAAAATTCTCGACGGGACGTAAAACAAACAAACAATCAATCGAAAGTCCCATATTGTTACAATGTTTGGTGTGAAGCATCTTTAGGGCAAGAGGAATATAAATTGTGACATTTATGACCCTAGGTCTCAGGGGCAAGAGCCAACACTGTTTAAAAAGGCTATATTTTTAAATGTCTCCCTCTCGACTTCCACACACGTGGGAAAAAATAAATGCTTAGTTATGATGTTCATGATGCTGTCTGTCAAAAGTTTGAAACTTAGGGCCCATGGGCCAGCAGTTAAGGTCCCAGAGCGGTGTCAATATGGCCGTATAGTGCAAATACTTATTAAATCTTAAAACAATCTTCTCTTCTCATATATATATATATATATATATATATATATATATATATAAGAAAAATTAATTGCATACTACATGTATGATGTCCACGAAGCTCTCTACCTAAATTGCCAAATTCATGAATCCTGGATTAGGGGTTCAGAACCTACGGTAGGGACAATATGACCATGATTTATTAAGTCTAAGAAAATTTTCTTCTTTACTTCAATATATTTGGCAAAAACTATATGCATCATCATGATATCCATGAAGCTTTCTACCTAACATGTGAAATTCATGACTCCCGTTAGACCCTAGGGTGTCAATATGGCCATATAATGAAAAAGTATTAAATCTTAGAAGATCTTCTCTATTTCGTCATATATTTGAGAAAAAACTAAATGCCTGATTATGATGTCCATGACGCTCGCTAGCTAAATTGTGAAAATCGTGGCTACTTGGTCAGAGGTTCAGGCCACAGGTTGGGAGCAAGAAAGATGGCCATATAGTGAGAATGTATTAAATCTTAGAAAATTCTCTCTCTCTCTCTCTCTCTCTCTATCTATCTATCTATCTATCTATCTATATATATATATATATATATATATATATATATTCGTAAAACTATTTTGATGTCCATGAAGCTTCTTTCTATATAAATTGTGAAATCCGTGGCTGCTGGGTCAAGGTCCTTCTGCTGGGCAATATGGCCACATAATGAAAATATGCTAAAACAATTAGGAAATGTTAAAATGATTAATATGCTTCGATCTTCTAATATTCCTTTTTCTGTAATTGTATAGGAATTATATGTATTTTGAAAGACCATAAACATGTGCGTAGAAGACTCCATATTGAGGCGCATATGAAAATGTGAAGCTCCCTGTATGAGTTATGATAATCAAGTGACCGTTAAGGCCCATGGACCTCTTGATAAATAATCTTCTCACCGTTTTCTTATACATGCAAATGTTTTCAAACATGCAATTAATGGAAAGTTAATAATCCATCTCCTTTAAAGCAATTCTGTGACAAAAGAATTGATGAACATACAACTTAAAAAAAACCAGCGGAATTACTTTGATGTATATACTGTAACAGTAAATAAATATTTTTTTATTATTTCAAAATGAATATACGGGTGATGAATAGGAAAAGGGAATTCTATATCACCAATTCCTCTTATAAGAAAATGTAAGGTATCCCTCACCGGTCATTTCTCACATATAATTAAATAGAACTTCAAGAGATCCCTCACTCTATATATAGAGTATTGATGGATAACCGATAAGTATACCACTGATCTTTTATCGCAATTCACCTGTGAATTAGAACGCTTTGCCAGATACAGTATTGCATCAAGTGACAACACATTTGAATGACACAATTAAACGATTTGAATAAAGAGTTTTCATTGACCAGTTCCAACCAGCCCACTTTCTCGCTTCTCACTTTTGAAACATAGATAATTAGAAACATCTTAATATCAGGAAGAGTTTGCAAATTTTAGCCGTCAAGAACAAACTACGTTGAAATATTTAATGTCGTATACTGTTAGTAGCTCAGGATACTTCTTGAGGTGCAATTGAGCCGTTTGTGAAAAATATATGAATACAAGAGATTTGTTTGCGTAGAACAGAATGCCGTGTACGGCGTTATTTCTTCGTTGTCGGTAATGTTAAAATAAAAAATTGACCGTTTTCAATCAGCTACCGTTTCTCAAAGATCCACTGCGAAAAAAAGTTTTATAATATGCTTGTGTCATCGACGATTGTTACTATAGATTGTTATGTTTTTTAAATAAACATATACATTTATTCAATAATATTCCATAAATGCGGTCCCCTCCAGGATTTTGAAGACATTTACTGATTTAGCCGTGACATAGTGCAATCCACGACACAAACTTCCGCAAATGTATCTGGTTGTTAAAAATGATTGATTGATTGATTATATATTGTTTAACGTCCGGCTTGAGAATTTTTTTCACTGATATGGAGACCTCACCATTGCCAGTGAAGGGCTTCAAATTTAGGCCTATGCTCGGCGCTTATGGCCTTTGAGCAGGGAGGGATCTTTTACGTGCCACACCTGCTCGGTTTTTGCGGTCTCATCCGAAGGACCACCCCATTTAGTCGCCTCCTACGACAAGCAAGAAGTACTGGGGATCTATTCTAACCCGGATCCCCACGGGGCTATTGGAAATTGTATGAATTTGGCTGCATTATAAGTATTTCGGGATACATACTGTCTGATTTACAGATTCTAGAGCAAAATGTTTAATGATACCTCATATCATACAAAAATATTTCTGCATGCTGTATCATTAACGCATGATAGTTCAATACATACTGCGTTTACTCGTGGTGATGGGCGGAGCTTTCTTTCTAGTGCATTTCATTGGTCAAAATATAAGGTCACGAACTTATACGGATCGGTGTATTGCATTTATCAAATACGTAACTACTTTTTAATTTGGGCGCACTTATACATTTGGAACAATAAGAGTTTTTGTCGCATTCCGCAATGGTATTGCAAAACGTTCTAATTCAAGGGTGAATTGCGGTAAATCACCTGTGCGATCGATACAGTGGAATTTTGACCTGTATGGATGAAGGTTACTTCAGACTGCGCGGTGACTGATGATGTAGTTCTGTAACCGAGGAATGTGAAATCTGCATTCTTCATTCAGGCACGTAACAGACCGGACGTATCATTTGAGAATGTTATATCTATTAATAGCAGCAGAGGACTTTGCCATGTGAGAATAGTATATATAAGCATCAACACTTGGACACCTTAGTCTTGATCTTTGTTTTAAATGACTAAGACACCTTGGACATAAACATTGGATATATTAGCTAAGGAAACACAAGTGTTGAAATGGCGCGCAACTGTGAAAATATGTGTGAGGACTGTGGTAAAAGATTTAAACAGAGATGACATTTGAATCGGCATAAGAGAACGCTTTATGGAATGTCCAGTATGTCATTTAAATCTTAGTCGAAAGGATAATTTTACCCGACACATGAAAATTAACGGGATGGAAACACGAGTGAGTCCAGACAAAGAAAATAAAGTATCAGCGTCAACCAAGAAACGAAGAGCCAATGATTTACTAAATGACACATCGGGGAAAAGAAAACGGTTATTGGAAATGAATTCCACCCAAAATACAGACATCACTCAAAATGCGGAGAGTACTAAAACGGCGGCCCAAAATACAGAGAGCGGATATTGTTTTAAGGATGCAGAAAACCCTGCACAACCGGTAAATGCTTCTGGTGTATCAAACCAGTACTCCCAGGGAAGAAATGTTGCTGGAGCTTTTCTGAGAATGGACATGAATGCCACTGGTTTCACCGACCTCTACCCGAACGTAGAATGGGTGTCTGCGATTCGTGCATAGAAACGGTGGCAGACCGTGGGCGGAAATAAAACAGAGCTAGAGGGCGTAGTGGACACCAGAACCTTGGAGCCGAACCCGGGAAATCTGTGAGACATTCTCCAGTTTTTCAGAGACAATAGTGATAAAATTAGATGTTTATTTCAAATTACAATGTGGTCCAAAAAAGGTATCAAATGGTTTCTTACATTGTATGTAAAATGTCTCAGGTATAATCAAAACAACGAGGTGGTGTATGCTGAAACCACCTTTAGATCCATTAATCTAATATTGACCAGTGGGATTGAGATTAAAGAACAGTTGGTAAAGCATACAAAAATGTGAATATTGGTTATCAGAATTTTGAGAGCGATGGACGTGGGTGGTCAATAGATCAAATTTTGAAAATGAACATCAGTACCGCAGAGTTTGCTCCTCTTGCAGGTAGTAGTTACATGTATCTATCTTTTAAAAAAAGAAAGCGGTGTTAAACATTCAGAATTCAGACCAGATGAGTTTTCCTTGGTCGGTATTAACATTTCTTCACCCTTTAAGCAGAACCGATAATCCTACTCAAATTACACACAATATGAAAATGACCTACAAACTGAGGGGTTAGACTTTTCTATACCTCTGTATCAAATCAAAAATATTGAACAAAAAAAATCTCTATTAATATGTTTGGATTAGAAAAAAAAGAAAAGAAATTTTCCCTCTTCAAATTACAGAATATAGACAGGTAAAACGTATTGTTGCTTTCAAAAGGGCACAAGATACATTACTGTGTCGTTAGAAAGAGAGAACAAATCACAATGGACAAAATTAATATTGTAATTGTTGTCTGTATGGGTTTTATAGACAAGAACTGTTCGAGGGGCATGTTCCTTCCTGTTTCTCTCGTGGTCCTCAAGAGCTAACAATTCCCAAATCCGAATATGACCAATGGGTATTGTGCGAACAAGTCAGAAAACAATTGAGAGTACCTATTCAATCGTGCGATTCAAATCCAGAACATCCCACAACCACTCCTTACCAATAACACGAACCCTGTGGATTTTATTATTATGTCAAACGTTTTGACAACAGCAGATCCAAATCTGCCTATGTATACAGAGGTCCCAATGCTATGGATCATCTCTATAATGTTTGATCGGAGATGAGGAAGAAATTGATAAGATATTCTCTCATGTTTAGCCAATGTCTCTCTCATTACAGAAATAGATTGCATTTAAAAATGCCACACTGTCACATATGTAAGCAACCTTTAGGAACTGACAGGGTTAGAAATCACAACCACTTAACAGGCAAATACTGGGGGCTGCACACAGTGAATGCAATTTGCAATTTCAAATTAGGAAAGAAAGGAAAGGCAATTCCAACTTCTCTATGACAGTGATAGCACACAATAGTCGCAACTATGACCTACACCACAGGATTAGCGCCACTGGGAAATTCAAAGATAAGGATGTCTCATGCATTCCCAACAACTTGGAGAAATACTATACAATAGCTTTTTTTCGATAATTTGCGTTTCATCGACTCTTTGCAGTTTTTAAACACCTCTCTAGAACCGTTACTTAACTAAGAAGGGGGGATCACATTTCAAAATTTGCCAAGACATTTTGCCACTGAAAATGAAAGACGTCTACTTCGTTGAAAGGTAGTCCATCCTCATGATTATATCTCTTGGCATCGTTTTCATGACACCCAGCTGCCTCCTATCACAGCATTTCACAACAAATTGTCTGATTGTGAGATATCAGATCAGGTTTACGCTCATGCGATGAATGTTTGGGAAACTTTTCAAATGTCCAATATGGGAGATTATCATGATCTGTACTTAAAAACGAACGTCCTGTTGTTGTCAGACGTCTTTGAAAACTCTAGAAAAATGGTTGGAGTCGTATCATTTAGACCCACTCATTTTCATACTATTAGACGAGGCGTGTCTATGATCTGCAAGAAATATGTCAAGGCTAACAATCCCATGGTCTCTGATTATGATCCTTCTCAACCCATCACGTGGTTGACCTGTTTAGATATGAACAACCTCTATGGGGCGAGTATGTCAATGCCCCTTTCCGAGATAGATTTTGCTTGGCGCACTAAAGAACAATTAAAGACATTTTACATCATGGATGTTCCAGGTGATTCTGAGGCTGGATATAGCTTAGACTTAGAATATCCAGACCGTCTTCATCATAATCCCAGTGATTTTTCCTTAACCCCAGAAAACAAGATAATTACATACTAAATGCGTACTCTGTTTTCTCTAATGCTCAACGAAAAATTAGCATTTGATTTTTTTCAAATATTGACCATCATATTAATATACAATATTTACAAGAATTCGAATTTTACAGAAAAAATTTCATACTTATTTATATACACAAAATGATAGGTACCTTTTACCTGTTTATGTATTTTTAAGTCTGTCCAATGGGACGTTAAAGGGTGCCCCGTGTCAAGGATCACAACCCCCTTTGCACATAAAAGATCTTTCCCTGTTTTTCGAAAAAGAGTAGGTTCACTGGGGGCCGTCAGGGAAACTTCAGCTTTCACAACCAAACATCAGTTACTTAAAATGGCTGAAATATTGCCAAGTCGGCGTAAAACCCTAACTAATCGATCAATCAATCATCATCAGATTCTTCATCATCAGTATATATTCATTTTCAAGTGATTCATCAAAGTCTAGTTTATGCTTATTTAAAACACGGGAAATGACCTTTTCCAGAGCTATATTAGTGTTTCCATTAAGGCTGAAACGTTTTGGATACCACGATCAAGTTTACTCCTTTTTAGATTAGCCGTAATAACGAGAATATGTTTATATATTCTGAAAAGCAAGTCTCTGTCTTTCGGCAACGCTATATTTCTCACATCTGCTCGAGCTTCCTGTCGGGTGAGTTCAGAATTTTCCTCCATAAGCTGATTAAATTTTCTGTGGAACTGAGATTGATTTCCTCCAATACTTCATTGATAAGGGTGCAAATCCACTGTCATCATCCTCGTCACTCATCTTAGACTTTACATCATTTTCTTTCTCTTCCATTGGACAACTATTTTTAGTGTGTCGGTTGTAAATCATACGAGCTAGCAAACAGTACCGTATTTCAAACAGGATAGATATCTCCCCTCGTTTTCCTTGTCTGTACATTTCTTGTGGCTAGTGGTTTAGCACAAGAATCAATCGGGGGATAATAATACTCCTGAGTACGTGGCCTTTGTTGGTAAGCAATTTCTTCTGTCGGATACTGAATAAAATTTGATCTGTGGGAAGCGGTTCTTACAGACGTCTTACCTTCCTGTGTATCTGCTGTAAAATGACGATTTGAGTTGTCTATCATTCTCATATAGGGTATAAATATGTTTGCCTGAAATCTCGATTCTGGGGTTGTTTGTTTTAAATCCAAAGTTAACGAACCGTACGGAACGGACACTGCTCTTTCATACGCGTCCCACAGGTTATTTGAATTTCCAGGATACATTTGTCGTGCCAGGATTGCAATCTTTTTTGACCTCTAGGGTTTTTAAACAGAACTATGTATTGACTGTTTAAACTCATGATCGATATTCCTTTCCTTTGTTGAAAAGATTCTGCATAATACAGATCACACTTAAGTTGCGATGGTGAGCACCCTTTGTAAATAACTCATAAATTCCCTTGTCTTGGGTAGCATCCTTCATCATATCGTCAATGACAAACGGCGTTCTTTCACGAAGGTTACTATACTTCTCTCTTTTGATTTCTTCCGTAATACTCGGAATAGATTTTATACCCGAAATCCAGTACTTAAATTCATCATAGAAGGGCTGCCATCGCTTATAAATCCACAAGATTCTTTCAGGTGCAGGACGTATGACCTGCCTATTTTGTAGTAGTAAGCTCTTGATCCACGTAGATTTTCCTGACATCGTATGTCCCACAACGATCAGTGAAGATGTGTACAAACTGAAACATCCTCGATGCCTTCTGATAACTCATTCACTTCGGGAGGAGGAATGACGTCTTGAGGAGGAGTGAAATCCTGAGGAGGAAGAGTGAAATCCTGAGGAGAGTGAAATCCTGAGAGAGTGAAATCCTGAGGAGGAAGAGTGAAATCCTGAGGAGAGTGAAATCCTGAGGAGGAAGAGTGAAATCCTCAGGAGGATACGGTTCAATGATTTGATGATCAACTCTAGTGATTTGATGCCTTCATAAGCAATTCGCATGTCTCCTTTGATTATCAGGACGAGTAAATTCCCTCTGGCAGACAGCAAAATGTTGATTTCATGGCTGTCTAATATTAAATGAAGACGGAGTATAAAAGTTGTCCATTATATATCCTGCAGTTCATTCTCTTCTACCCAGAAATTAAATTTCTTTGGATATCCTCAATATTTCACTAAAACTTCAACCTTTCCATCTCGTCTGTGGGGTTTTAAGACTTTCAATCTTCCACAAATCGTCTTTAGTTTTGTTGACTCTTTGAAGTTAAGCTTCATATAACGTTCCCTCGATGGGATCATTGTCATAATCTGTAATTTTGTAAAGGTATCCCTTGACGGAATAATCTCCTATGTATTATAATTAAAAACTTCTTCTGTCCATTTCTGTTCAAAGTCCCGCTGGAAAGTGTGCTTGGAGCTTGAAAATCATACATAATCTCCCATTTTAAAATTGAAACGCTTATGTGTTTTATACGCTTTCTTTCTTAAAATATGTGACTGCTCTAAAAATAAATTCATCAGACTGAAAAGCAAGATCTCCACATGAAACATATTGTAACTAACAGGACAAAGTTTGTTCCTTGTCCTAGCTATGAGCACAATCCGTTTTCCTTTTTTTTTCAATTTTAATTCCCACGTGTGAACAAGACGTAATGTCACATATTCTAATGTGAAAAAGCTCGTCATACCTTAAAGACCAGTATAACCAATTAATAACATGCATACAAGTCTTGAGTGAGACAAATTGTCTACCTCTGAAAATTTATCCATAATTTTGTCTAACATTTCTGGTGTAATAGGTTTTTTCTTGACTATAGGTTTAGAAATCAACCTTTTTCCACCTTCTAAAATCAAATTAAAAAGACTATTATCATAAGGATTATTACATAAATTGATGAGATGAGTCCACTGAATGCTATAATATGCAGCATTAAGACCAGAATCGTAAGAGTTATTCTGTATCAAATAAGACAAGTACACAGCAATTGTAGGTGGTAGGGCAGGTAATGTCCGAAACTCAAATGTTTTATACCAAGACTTAAATTGCCAAAAAAATTTCTATACTTTTTGTAAGTGTTATCACTTCTGCTATTCAGTATAATATTGCTCACTCCCAACACTGTCTCCTTGAGTCTTGGATCTTGGATCTCTTTAATTTCTTTCCATTGTGAAACATTAAATGTAAGCTGAAATTATAAAATTATTTTCATTAAACATAACTACAATTACATTTATCTTTAGTAAGATAATATAGATTACCACTGCATTTACAATATTTCTATATTTAAATAAAGCCTAATAAAAGCTTAATTTTTTATTACATAATACAATGTCCCATCAACGCAAAATCAGTCAATGTACCCAATCAAGGCTAAATCAATCAATGTGGCCCATCATGGCGAATCAATTATTGTACCCAATCAAGGCTACATCAGTCACTGTGCCCCATTAAGGCCAAATTGTTCAATGTGCCCCATCAAGGCCAAAACAAATCAACATGCCTAATCAAGGCTTAATGAATCAAAATGTTCCATCATGGCTCAGGTTTCAAAAATAAAATATCACAGAGCTTAATTAAGAAATTGTGGTTCCGAAAAAAACACTCATCATGAGACCTTTTTCTGAAAAAAATATGAGGCTTATAATATTTTTCATAGAATTCTATAATTCTTGAAACTCCCCAGAAGATGATTTAACTAGAATAGGCCAAAATGATGCAGTCTGCCACTTAGGAAGGGTTAGAGTACCACTAGCTTTACACAATATAAAATGTTTAACTGTTCTAGCAATCAAATTAACAGAAGGTACAATACAAATATTACCGGCTGACCAATCAAAACCGAAAAAATTACTCCTGACATTTTTGGATTCCAATATCTAGAATAAAACTATTCCAATGATCAAATAAGTCATAATCATAAGGACCCCATTTCCTATTAACCAATTGAAAAATATGATCTCCCAATGACCACTCATCAAAATCAAAAATCTTACTGTAAGCAGTGGCAATTTCATACTCAGATCTTGGCATCCACTCTGTCTCTAACCTTATGTTTCTCTGCAAACAAATAGTAAAAATTGATAAAGCGATTTGTTGCAATTCTTTTTCATACTTCCTTTACCAACATTTTTTACAACATTTTGATTATCAGTGTACAGCTTAACTAACCAATTACACAACATATTTTTGGGACTATCTAGTACACAATGAAATGTTCTTACAGAATAACCCGCTCCTGCTGTGCTACTCGCATCTGTATACAAAATCTGCTCGGCAAGATTACCACTTCCAAAATGGCACATACTGGATAAAAATCTACAGTTGTGTAACCAAAATTTAATTTCATCAAGAATATTGTCATTAAAAATTAAGATCTGATCCCAAGAAACACACTCTGCAATAGCCATGTATCTAGACATTATATTACAAATGTTACCCAGGCTAAACGAAAACGAAATAATCATCCCTGTAATTTTAGCTAATTGTCTTGCTGTAACACTATTTGATTATTAACAATAAAATTGATATCTTTTTGACATTTCAATAAACTTTCATCAGGCACTGCCAGAGTTTCAGAAGTAGTATTTCATAAAAATCCTAACTTATGTTGGTTGAAAATCACTCTTTTCTTTATTCGCTATAAAACCTGCATCACATAAATCTTTTTCAACCTCAACAGCTACCTTTTGTAATCCTCTGTTACTCCCCATCCGTCATCTAAATACACAACACATTTGAAACCTTTATTTTTCCAAAATCTGACAAAAAGTCTAAGTAGCTTATTAAATATATAAGGAGCTCTTGATAGTCCAAAAAGTAAACATATAAAGTACAGTATCTAATTTGATCATTAAAATCCCATGCAAATCCGAGATATTTTTTATGTAATTTATGAATATCAACATGATGATACCCAGACTTTAAGTCAAATTTATACATAAATCCGTTTTTCATAATCAGTTGTAATGCTTGTACAATACCTTCCAACTTAACATTTTCTCTTATCAATACACTGATTAACGCGCCTTAAGTCTAAAATCAACATGTCTGCATTTACCTTAAGAGTTAATAGCAACAGATAAAGGATTGACTACTAAGGGCTTATCTGTCTGCTCCTCTACTATTCCTGAAACTAATAGCTCATTAATAGGAGATTCAACAAATTCTCCATGTTGAAATGCAGATCTATTATTTTTAAGCACTACTTCTACAGGTCAGGTTACAAAAGGAATAAAATAACCATATTGTATATCATTGAATATAAAATCTGAAGCATTTATATGGTTTCTCCAAAAATTTAAATGCGTTCTTAAATTGTCTTTAACATTGTATGAACTTGAGTTTTTGAATTCAGATACATTGTTGTACAAAAAACAGTCTTTCACAAAGTCATCATTTGTTGCTAGTTGTTGTTGCTATACTTGCGATGGTGCCGCTTCCCTTCTATGGGCATTTGTTGGCCCAATGTCTGCACTTGTTGCAGTAGAAGCAGATGTTCCGGGCTGCTGCATCGCTATCTGCACTAGTTATCGCTTTTCTGTATCCTTGTTGAGATCGTGCGAATGGCTGAAAATAGGGCTACCTTCCATACTCTGCTCTGGAGAAACTTGATCCAACATCTTGACGAAACAATTGCCCCATGTGAATCCTGTCCGAGATAGAAACGGTTAGGACGGTCGTAAAGTTTCTTTTCTTTGCTCTTTGCTGAAGCTTGGTATCGTCGTCACCATCATCAGTAATAGGATCATTTTGATATTTTTGAACGACATCCCAACCATATTTATCGGCAATGCGTACAATTTTATTTCTTTTGTTCAAATCTTTAACAACACAATTCAAAGTATCGAGAGCAGATTCAGTATCATTGTTTTATAACAAATTCACAGCTTTAAGAATGTCTCTTTCTCTATCAGCATTAAATCGAACTGAACTTTATTGCTTTGGAACTTAAACGCAAGTACCTTTTTGTCCGTTTCTTTAGTTGCTAACTTCAGCTCGCTCACAATCTCCTACTTCTGTCTATTAAGTGCTCTATCTAGTTTGTCAGCGAAAAGGTCCAATGCCTCTGCAGTTGTAAAATCTTCAGTAGAATCCTACATGGTTGTGCCATCCTAGAGTCTGAACGAACAGCCCGCTCTTCCCCCACGTGGCTAGGCCTCGTGTCAGTCATCTATACGGCCAGTGAAAAAGTTCGTGTTCGAATGGTTGATTGCTCGTCGACAACTTGTTACACCTGAACGGCTCTCTATATACTATGACCCAACAACTATTTATATGATTACGCGCAATAAAATAGTCTCAAATAAAATATAACTTACAGAAATGTATGTATATTGGAAGGTATATCTTGACTCAAATATGTTTAAAAAATTACATAACGATTGATTGATTGATTATTGTTTTCCGCCACACTCAACAATTTTTCAGTTATCTGGTGGCGTCCAGTTTTCATTGGTGGAGGAGAGAACCCAGATACAAAGTACCCGGGAAAAGACAACCGACCTTCCGAAGGTAAACTGGCAAACCTTCTCGCGAGCTAGAATCGAACCCGCGCGAGAGGTCTTGTAATTTTGAGTACAGTGCTCTAACCACTCGGCCACGGAGGCCCCTTTATATAATGATTGAAACCTTAAGACATCAATAAAGGAACATAGAAGTATAACTAATTGTTTATTGTTATACGTCCCGCTTGAGAATTTTTCACTCATATGGAGACGTCACCACTGCCGGTGAATGGATGCAAAATTTAGGCCTATATTCGGCGCTTACGGGCCTTTGAGAATGGAGGGATCTTTGCCGTGACACGGGACGTCGGTTTTTGCGGTCTCACCCAAAGGACCACCCCATTTAGTCGCCTCTTACGACAAGCAAGGGGCATTAAAGGCCTATCGAGGCGCCCCGTGTTACACAAAGTGTGGCTAGATAAAGATGCCGTCCTGCTCAAAAGGCCGTAAGCGCGAAGCATAGCCTAAATTACACAGTCCTTCACCGAGCGGGATGTTAAACAATATACAACCACCCAACCATTTTGATAATATTTCCGTCATCTTAGAGTGGTTAAGTAAATGAAATATAGGTTTTTAGTTTCCATGATGCTCTCAGTAAGCGTACACCTTATAGAAGATCAGATGATGAAATTTTCAGTAATATAAATTAAATGTAGCCTTATGATTCCTTAAAATCCCAAGATGTGCGAGTCGGGGAAAAAATGTTGACTTCACACTTTGTGGTCAATCAACAGGCTTTTCTCATGATGTGTCGATGTATTAGTTTAAAAGGATTGACTATATTTGTATCATTACTCAAAGAATTTTTTTATATCATATTTTTTCATAGGTCACTACCGACTGTACATTGGGAGTCAACAACCGGAACAAGGAAGAAAAGTGCCATCTAATGTTTTGATCCGGGAATTCAAAGTTATACCAAAGATGTCATAGATTCGATCAACAAAATTTTCAATTTAGTGTGACAAGTTTTTATTAAAGAATATTTTAGCATAATTATGATAATATGATATAAAATCAGTTCTGATTTCCAGTAAACAACATTAATAAACGACGAATATCGCATTTAATATTAAATAAACGTATCAGCCAGTCACGCCTGCTGGATTTGATGACAGGCAATTGACGTTGCGAACGATTTACGTTTGCTTTACAACGAAACATTATTATACTTTATGTAAATTAAAATATGAATTTAACATAAATGATAAAATATGTGGCAGATATTGATAGACACCCACTAGATTATCAGAATCTGTCCATTTATCATTCCCCATTTGGAGGGATGGCAATACACGAGGTCCTGATAACTTTTTAAAGATATTCTTGTTTTGACAAATTTCAAACCTGTCGATGTCTTGAGACTGAAACCTGATATTTATGTTGGCGATTGAAAAATACAATACAATGTAGTACGTTTGAAGGACGTTTGAAAATAGCGTCACTCATGACCTGGCTCCAGTTTTATAAGGCTACCTGAGACGCTCAGGTGACCTATCGTCGTTAGTCTTCGTTCGTCGTCGTTTACATTTTTAAATTCTTCTTGAAAACTACAAGGCCAGAAGTTGCTATATTTGGTTGAAACGTCTTTAGGATACGAGGAATGTAAATTGTACCATTTATGATATTGACTCTCCAGGGCCTCATGGATTTTCAAAAATCATCTTCACTCACAAGTGGGAAAAAAACCCCAAATGCATAGCTATGAAGCCTTTTACCACAAATGAGAAACTCATGGCCCCTTGGTCAGGTTTTCAGTCTCAAGGGTAGAGCAATATGGCTATATAGTAAAGATATATTAAATCTCAGACACGTATGAGGAAAAACTATATGCATGGTTATGATGTCTATGAAGCTCTCTGCCTATAATGTAAAATTCATAACCTCTGGATCAAGGATTTACGTCCTAGGGTAGGGCCATATAGTGAGATGTCTCAAATCTTATAAAATTTGCTCTTTTCTACATATATACAAGAAAATCTAAATGCATAGTTATGATGTCTGAGACCGTCTACCCAAGTTGTGAAAATCGTGGCACCTGGATTAAAGATTTATGGTTTAGGGTAGGGCCTATGTGTCCATATACTGTTAAAATGCATTACATAGAAAAAACCCTTTCCATAACTTCCATTAGTGGAAGATAAACTGAATATATGGTTATGATATCCATTAAGCCTTAATCGAAATGTACTTGAATTGTTAAATGCATTGTCCCTGGCTGGGTCAGGGGTTCAGACTTGCAGTGAAATTAATATGGCTATATAATAATGAAAATGTATTAAATCTTTAACAAAAATCTTTCTCTATTTCTGCAACTGAAATCCCCTTAGATTTTATGAATTGTGACAATTGTTTTTATGCATAATGGTTATGACAATATCCATGGCCTGAATGATCAGGTCACGTGAGACTGGTCATGGAGTATAGTGTATATAATATATAAGAAAGTCGTCTTCTGTTCTCCTGATAATCAATCAATGAAAGTTCAATGCACAATTAGAGGAGAGGATACAGCTGCCTACCAAAATTACAGTTATAATTCATTGGGGATTTAGATAAGAGCGTATTGAAATGCTTCAAATTCCATCTTTCCTTCCATTACAATTAGATGGGAATTAGATGCATGATTGGAAAGATCATTAAGCTGTACAACCCTCCATAATGAATGAGACTTAAATGTAAATATGAAATTCCCTGACAGGTCAATGGACAATGGTACTCAGGTGACCGGAAGTCCTGTGGGCCTCTTGTTAAATATTTTTATTGATGAATTTCATATACGTAAGTTCTAACTTAAAATAGATACAACGCTTTTGTTTCATTGTTTCATTTATGTAGTTGTTAACAATTCATGAACAGCTGCAGAATTGTATCCATTATCTATGTCCTGGACAACATGATGGCAGTCATTTTTATTTCAATGAAAGAAATAAAAAAAACCTTCCTAACTTGAAATAGCCATACGCTGTTGCAAATTAACGTTGATTTTGCTAACATAAGACGTTTTAAAAGATGGATATTTAGTTTACGATGAGATCTTGAACTTAAGAAGTTCAGTAAAGTCGTATAGATTCTTACTCTGTCTCTACCTATGTGGAAGGGATATCGATATAGAAATAATTTAAACCTTGGAACTCGGCAACTACAAAGGGTACCACTTCCCTCCTAAGGGATTATTTATGTTTCCGAGTACGATGTTTATTGAGTATCTTTATCCTACATATGAAAGGTGACATGAATAAATAAATATAGTAGATTTATCGGGTCCGCCATAATTCTCTTCTTATCCACCATATTAGATGGATATTCTATTGTTGCATGTATCAGGGTAGTCTCGGCGAGTATCAGGTACATCTCCGATAGTCATGTCTATGGTATTAAAAACAAATGAAATCAACAACACAATGCCATGCTCTAAAATTACAACAAAAATATCGTACATCAGTAAAGCATTCTAACAGTTTTAGATAAATATATTTAGAATAAAACGTTTTTCTTTACATGCATGTTCGTATAGTTGCAGTACAATGCCGAGATTATACAATAAAAGCGGAGAGATATTTTATCAATTATTAGAATACTGTTTTCTTTACATGCATGTTCGTATAGTTGCAGTAAAAATGTCAAAATTATACATGAAACACGGAGCGATTTTTATCATTTATCTATTGGTAGAATGGAATAGGAAAAGGACATATGATTTATGCTATTCATTATTCATACTTCAAACAAAATGCAAATGCGTAAATGCTAGTACTGTTATAACTTGTGGATATGACATGTATACTCGGCATGAAAACGCATCGAATGCGAATGATTATTTACCTGGGTCTACTCGAAATATCTGTAAAGGGCCGCAGATGTGCGTGTACACTGGCCGAAAGTACCCTTAGTAGAAACAAAATTCCTTTTATTATAATTATAATCTATGAAACAAAACTACAGACTCCTTTTATAAACACGTTGTTAATTGTACAGACTGCGACACACTTCGCCAGTGCTGATCAGGGGTCTTCAGTCAAGGGAAGTATCAAAGTAGAAAATTTACTAGTACCCTGCATTATGCATGTATCCTTACAATATATAATTTATGGTCCAAGTTCTGCAGATTAATAAAATCGGGAAATCATTTAGGTAAAGAGAGATTCAAACGTTAATCTTATTGACTGATATGGGATTTATTTCTCAGTTACTTTTCAACAGAGAATGTTTGGTTTGTCTTTCATTTAAGGATGAGAGGTCTCACATAAACATGGCTACTGATATGAACATGTAGATTATGGTATATAATTAAAAAATAGTTGTCTTCCAGAATAAATAAACTATACCTTCTTTCTTTTGCGTTTAAGATGATTCACACTTCCTATCGAAGAATATGTCCAAAACGCACAAAGTACTTGACTGTACATTTATACAAGTTGGTACTGGTAATACGAATTAAGATTTTGAACATTGAAGGAATTGCATTGCAAGGTTTATCCCCCCCCCCCCCCCCTCGTTTGTATTTTTGAGACGCCAACTTTCCTATCTGAAAAGCGAAGGACGACAATACTTGCCTGATTATTACATTTTGCGTTGCTATAATGTATACTAATTGCATGGTGTATAATTGCACATTTCAACATTTGTTTCCTCATTTACACATGTAAGGAATGGTAAACCATTTCACAAAACAAACGAAGACAACAGGCCTTAACGGTCACCTGAGTATCACAGCCCTTAGTCTCAAAATTGCATTTAGGGGCCTCCGTGGCCGAGTGGTAAGAGCATCGCGCTCAAAACTACAAGGCCTCTAACCTCTAGTCGGCGCGGGTTCGAATCTCGCTCGCGCCGATATATGTGAGAAAGTTTGCCAGTTTACTTTCGGAAGGTCGGTGGTATCTTCCCAGGTACATTGTATCTGGGTTCTCTCCTCCACCAATACAAACCAAACTGGACGCCACCAGATAACTGAAAAAATGTTGAGTGTGGTGGAAAACAACAATCAATCAATCAAACATAATTGCATTTAAGTCTCATTCTGGAATCTTTTGTTCATAGCTTTATGATCTTTCTAAATCTGCATACAAGTCTACAAATGTGCAGTTCTAGAAAAGAAAAGTTTTGAAAACTGGTCATTTTTGGTAGATTTGGTCCCACCCCCACGCCTCAGGAGTCCTGAAATTTACAATTTATGTCTGCCTTGTCTCAAAGATGCTTCAAAGCATATCTGATTATGATTGATTATATATTGTTTAACGTCCGTTCGAGAATATTTCACTCATATGGAGACGTCACCATTGCTGGTGAAGGGCTGCAAATTTAGGCCTATGCTCGGCGCTTATGGCCTTTGAGCAGGGAGGGATCTTTATCGTGCCACATCTGCTGTGACAGGGACCTCGGTTTTTGCGGGTCTCATCCGAAAGACCGTCCTATTTAGTCGCCTCTTACGACAAGCAAGGGGTACTGAGGATCAATTCTAACAACCCGGATTCCCACGGGGCTAAAGCATATCTGAAATATTGTGTTAAGAACTGAACGGTTTCAACTTCTTTGTGATAACTACCATTCCAATTCTTTTCCAAAGCACATCTGAAAAGAATTGGAATGGTAGTTATCAGAAAGAAGCTGAAACTGTTCTGTTCTTAACACAATATTTAATCACTGACCATTTTGGCCTATAGAATAGTGTTCAAGATCCATTACACCTCGCTATCTAACACAGTTACTGATAATTATAATATTTACGATTTTTAATTTTATCGACCAATGAAAAAAGGGGTATCCCGAAATTATGTCAACTTCCGTCCTCCTTCACAGATTTTATGTTTGAGAAGCAGTAGACAACGTTTAGATGATTGGTGATATCCTGTAGATTTGCAATAAGGTTTCAGAATTTTTATTGCCATCCTGGGTTCCAAGTAGAGGTTAAATACGATGATTGTTAAAGAATCCGGTTCCCAGAATTCCCATTACATGTTACGTAGTAGCCAAATCATTTTGGTAGATTGTCTGTGGTGTTCTGCAGCTATACATTAAGTTGTTGGAATTTTCATCATGGGGTAAAAAAAAAAAAAACTACGATGTTTTTTCGACAAAAGCCCCCTGATTCCCATAATTCTTCTTACAGTTTATAAATACCCCAGTCATTTTTGGGAGATGATCGGTGATATCCTAAAGATGTGCTGTTGAAAAACAGTTAATCACATGGTTAACATTAACACGAAAGTTAACACCATACGAGCTTGATGTTTTTCAAGTCAAAACCTTTAAATTGACGCTGCGACCAAATTTCAATGTTACAAGCGTATTCTGCCAGTCAATATTAATTAATCACCCAACCTCTATCACCAATTTTTGTAACAGTATATGCATTATAAATGCCCCATCTGGTAATATGTGAAAACTACTTTTTGTTTTCTATGAGTTTTTTTATAAGTACCTTGTCGTATCTATTATAATTAATTGTATTCATTTGTTTAATCTCATACATGTAACAAAGAATGAAATAACTAGATAAATTAGTTTCCAATAAAAGAATAAGAGAGGAAAAAAGACCTGTCACACCCGCCGTGATCAAGCAAACGGAGTAACCCTTAGTCAGGATCAGTGTGTAAAGAACTGCCTAAGAATTGGTATGAAACATTTCAGACAGCAATTGACCCAATGACAGGCTGTAATGGCAAACTAGATCGTTATAACGACCACAGAATTTGCGAAACGCTGACCTTAAACAAAACCTCTGTAACATTACAGGAAGAGATTTTTCTTTTCATGTAGACGTTTTTGAATAAATTCTGCCTCATAACAGTATAGAAACAGGTCAGCTAACGTATATTCAATGTTTCCATAACCATATACAATTTGTGCATTCCAGTACCACGAAAAAACTATGATTCTAAAATGACTCAAGGTACGCATTTGTATATTGTACTAAAGTGTTTATTAGCATATCAAGTGCATATTATTGTTATGCAAAGCTGAAACACATACTATAAACAGATAATGGTAAAGCCCACTTTCTTTTGCAATGCTATATGATTTGTCATTGAAATCAGGAACAGTTGAGAGAAATATTAATTTTTAAAAAAACAAAAATGCACATGCCGAAAAAATATGAGAGAGAAAATGAACAGAGTCACAGCTAGGTAATGTGTTTCTTGTTTATAACATCTGAGCGAGTACGGGGTACTGTACAATTATGCAAGGGCACATACACTGTAACTGTCCCATACTGCCTACATAATTTCCATAGATTGATACTGTATTATCATTAAGGACGTATATCACGCCAAAAAGAATGTTATATCATCTCAACAAAAATGGTATATACATATATGAAAAGTATAATTAACCCTTATAAAATGCTAAAAGTGTAGTTTACTATAGGTCGCTGTATTTGATTTACTAATTAATAAAACCTATCGTTAACTATTACAAAACCATTGATACTTTAACTTACAGACAACCTGTTATTAGGTGACAACCTGTTATTAGGTCGAATGCTATCTAATATGTTTGATGATTATAGTTGTTAGATCAATCTTTGATCGAGAATTACTCCACCGGGAGCTCACGACA
Organism: Ostrea denselamellosa; assembly: GCA_024699665.1. Classification (NCBI taxonomy): domain Eukaryota; kingdom Metazoa; phylum Mollusca; class Bivalvia; order Ostreida; family Ostreidae; genus Ostrea; species Ostrea denselamellosa. Next base: position 83,683 of record JAMZEH010000069.1, read on the forward strand.
GGTGTGACTGGTCAACAGTGGATTCTTCCCCCTAGACACGTAATCTCACCTGTGGTGTTTCCAGGGGTTCGTGTTTGCCTTGTTCTCAATTTTATAAATTCTAATCTAAAGATTATGAAATTGATCACTGTTCGTTGTCTTTACCTTATTTTTTTTATCAAAGACTTACAACAATCCCCTTTGATTCGCTATATGATTGATTGATTGATTGTTTTCCGCCACACTCAACATTTTTTCAGTTATCTGGTGGCGTCCAGTTTTTATTGGTGGAAGAGAGAACCCAGATACAATAAACCCGGCAAGAGATCACCGACCTTTCGAAAGTAAACTGGCAAACTTTCTCACATATATCGGCGCGAGCAAGATTCGAACCCGCGCCGACTAGAGGTGAGAGGCCTTGTGGGTTTGAGCGCGATGCTCTAACCACTCGGCCACGGAGGCCCCAATTCACTATATGACAACTATAGTTAACAATAGTTTTCTGTAGTATGTCTGGTATGGAAGATATATGCTTTAGGATATGAACATTGAAAATTATGGTTGAATAATCTTGCAACGACAGAGCATATAGGACATAAATTTACTCCTACCTTGTCATTCAAAATGATGTCAGATATAATGACGTTCTACCTTAATATCTAGACTATAAATACAAATGCAATATTGATTCCCCAATGACATTCACAGTTACAGCGGATAAGGTAGGATGATTATGATTTAAATTGTGCCATGTAAATTTAAATGAATTTTGTTTTGGCCTTTTTACCTCAGAAGTTTGATAAAAACATGTGACTTCACCAGGCTATTGTTAAGACTCGTGCCTGCGTTTTAGACTGAAGTCGTATATATATATATATATATATATATATATATATATATATATATATATTATACACATCTGCGCATTATATTCAACAAAATACGGTATTAGATTTTAGGTCATTTTTGTGTTGAAGAGGAATTAAATTTTAAAAAATAATTCTTACAAAATAATTGAAGAATGAACATTTGATAACGAAAACCAAAATATGTAATATGTTAGCGTTTTTTGGACTTGCACGCTCTGTGAGTTTGTAGAGGAGTGACTTGAACGGTTCTACTACACGAAACGTTTCTTGCACGAAACGATTCTTGCACGAAACGGCTTGCACGGAACGAAACGAATCTTGCACGGAATGAAAAGATTTTCGCACTGAATGAAACGATTTTTGCACGGATGAGTTAAAGGTCTGCACGAAACGTTGAGCGGTTTGCACGGAACGCTGAACGATTTGCACGGAACGAAACGAAACGCTTTGGAGGTGTAGTAACACGCTTCAAGGTCTGTATATTTATTTTCTAAAGAAGGAAAGATCGGGCCCCATCCTTAGATCATAGAGGTTGCATATGTAAATAATTGAAATCTAATGTGATTTGTTCCTTTCGATGCGAAAGTCTTTGCACAATAAATCTTAAATGAAAAAAAGAAGAGGTAAGAGAATAAGATACGTGTCTGATTCCTCGATAGTACAAGGAAAAATTACATCGCGACGAGGTAGTACTGTTTGTATTCTGTTTACTTCGAAACAGAAAGTGTGGAGTACATGAAGCGTGAACAGAATAGCACACATCGGTAACTTCAGAGAATTTCAGAAGGGAAAAGAGACATTTGTAAATATGTGAAACCCGTGGACCAGTTCGTTGTAAATGAGGTGAAAGACAAAAAAGTAACCAAGCTTTTGTCAGTAGTTGGATCTTTAACTGACAGAATATCAAAATACATGGCGCAGGTTACATTACCCATAGATGTCATGTTGAGGCATTGAAAATTATTACTTACCAAAACCTTTATGATCGCAGAGAGATTTTAGTTTAATAAAAGAAACGAGAAAAAAGGCGAAACAATAAACGAGTGCATGTATGTGTGTGAACTGAAAAAAAAAATATCTTAGTTCTGTGGATTTGATGAAGTTTTGAAAGAGTCTTTCAGAGACAGGTTATTTGTGGGTTGGTATTAGTGGCAATTCATAAGAAACTGTTGTCCGAGAAAGACCTGGATTCTGAGGGGACAATGAGGATGGCAACAGTAATGGACATTGCTGAGAAGGATATGCTATCGTGTACTGGAATTACTGAGCCGGTATACTATATGAAATCAGGCCTAAATCTTCTATTCAAAAAGGAAAACTTCCATTGATCTGCAACAACTATGTCGAGAGAAGCATAATCCAGATAAATTCAAACACTCAAAATGTTTTAGATAGAGCTAGAGCCAATAAATGCAGATGACATCCATCAGTATCGACGAAAAGATGAGAAACCCGTTTGTATACAGGGGTCAGATTTAGATGGGGAAGTGGCATCCGTGTTTTCAGGGTACAGTGCCAACACGGAGGATCGAGAGAAAAGATAACTCGACTTCACTCAACCACAATGGCTCGTCATTGCAATTTCAACTAGACACTGGGGTGCTCGCACGATTGTAAATGAAAGTACTAATAAAAGTGCGGGCACACGAAATCTTCCACAGTGTTGAAATCTTACACTATGAAACCACACAGACACTGGACGTTTTAAATATTTATAATTAAAGATGTTGTCTTTCTGTAAACAATTATTCACAAGTATATCACTCCGCCACAATTGTATCAATTTTCAAGCAGTTTGTAACTACACTGGTAATCATAACAATTGATGTAAAGTAATTGTGAAAATAGGGGCTAATAAAAGAGGTCCATGTTTATACCTGAGTATGTGGAACACTATAAATAAGTTTAAGAGAAGATGCACTTTATATTCATTTACATTTCTTAGCGAGGAATGATGGCATACGAAAGAGTTTTCTAAAATGTGTCAAAGGCGCATGTTAAGTGATCGAAAGAAATGTCAACCTAAATTATTTCAGGGTAAAAAGCTAGTTTTGATATATAAATTTACATAGAATTAACTATTTGAGGACAAAAATCAGTGCTTATCTGAAGTGTGTAGCAGTTTTATAAAGATGACGAAACCCAATCAAATACCGTGACAATAAAGGTTTGCAAGACCGTCAGTAAAGGTCTGCAAGATTGACAATAAAGGTCTACTAGACCGTCAATGAAAGTAAAAGCTCGGTTCTTGTGAATATGACTAATAAAACTGATGGCATAGGGTTTGTATGAAAAACACCATGTATATTTGCCTGACGAAATATCGCCGAAATTTTTTCGGTAAGGTTGTTTATACCCCACAAATCGGTTTGCTGTCGAGATTTCCCCCTCGATTTTTGTTTTTTCATTTCATTTGGTTGTCAGGCATTTTTTCAAAGCCTTTGTTGTAGTAAACTTGTTCTACGAACGCACCCTATACATACACGCACCCTATACCTACAACAGACGATGCAAATACAGGAAGTAAACATTACGTTGCATTATGGGATTGGTACTAAACGTTAATGATAGTTTAATGTGATTTTAGATATTTGATGGCACATTAACTAATGTGAGTTTAATAAAGGTTTCATACAACTGTATTTAATGAACCCATTAACTAATGTCGCAATAAAGATTTAACACATTAGGGTTAATGCCATATTAAATGTAAAGCCTCGTTGATTCTGGTTTGTTTCTTTGTTTGTTTTACGTCCCGTCGAGAATTTTTCACTCATATTCAGACTTCACCAGCTGTAGGTGAACTATCACAAATTTAGACCTATGCTTAACGGGGCTCGAACTCACGACCTCCCGGTTACGAAGCAAACTCTCTAACAATTGAGCTACCGCGACTGGGTCATGGTTAGAAAACAAGTATTTCGTCATCTATCTATCGAAGTAACAAACATCAAACATCTAAAATAATCTAGGTCATATGTGTCAATCAAGTACAATATTACACGACAATAGGAAAAGATACATTCACATGAGAGTTTTCTTTTACATTTGTAAACGAGCATCGCACGTTGGATACTGTATGGACGAGCTCATTGGTAATTGGTGGGGTTGAAAGTTAAGGCATACTCCATAATATGTGAATCTCTGCAAATAGTAAATACATGTATTCACTGGACTAGACTCTCTGCATTTAGTAAATAAATGAATATATAAATTCATTGAACCAATTAACTGTAGAAATTTAGTGAAAATAAATCAATATTAAATTTCAAAACAGGGGAATGACTTTGATATATACAGTAATCTTTTTGTTTCTTTGACTGTTTTAAAAATTTGATCTCCTATGAGTACTTTCTGTACTTTGATTTCAGTAGGTCAATCGAAGATAAATGATACACGTAGTGGCCAAGATTAGATTACAAGTTAATGAAATACACCAAACTTATCTTTCTTATTGTACCGGTAAGCTATTTAGAGTTTTAATGAAAATTATGCTTGGTCATCGATTTTATCGATATTTTGGTTTTAGAAAAACAGTACATGTGTATGTGTTTTGTAGTATCTCGCATTTCTAAGGAAAGAAATCCAATTTACTTTTAAAAAATCCCACTATATATCATACAATTAAGGAAGTTTGCTCCTGAGTAAGAAAGTCAAATGAATGTATGTAGATACATTTTCCTTTTTCATATATAGAACAAATTGCAAAATTGGATAGGAGAGAGAGAGAGAGAGAGAGAGAGAGAGAGAGAGAGAGAGAGAGAGAGAGAGAGAGAGAGAGAGAGAGAGAGAGAGAGAGAGAGAGAGAGTGGAGGTGAGGTGGTTTCTACCTGTTTATGAATTATTCAGATAATATTGTGTTTGACATGCATGTTTGAACTTAAAACTCAAAATGTAGCCATTCAGATATTTGCTTATAATTGTCATGATCAAACAATTTACCAAGCCGAATGACAAAAGGTTTCATAATGTCTCATTTTGTGACTTACCTGCACTTAAGATATTGAGGTTGTATGGTCCGACTTTCGACAAATTTTATCCACCTTGTAAAAAAAAGTTAAATTATTATGAGTATGTACGACATGTCATACAGTATGTCAGCCGTTTTAACCAGAGTTATTTGGTTTTAAATCGGTATTTACAAACAACTGTCACTCGGTCATTTTAATGCATATTCATGAGATAAATTAAGTGACAGCAACGAGTCCAGTTTAGACTTCCTTATCTGTATAAAGCTGTGTATTTTGTTACTATAGTAACGTGTCATAAGTGTTTCAAGCTTTTGTTTAAGAGAAATAAAAATATCAGATACATCAAATACATTCCTAAATGTCTTCGTTGTTTTACGCTCTTTCAAACCTAAGTCTGAGTTACATGTACATCAGGATGGGATTCACTTAATGCGCGTGGGGCCATTAAAAGACGCATAGCACAAAACTTCAAGTCCATGAGAAAGGCACCAGTTTTAAAAGAACAGATTACCCGTTTGCACACGAAGGAAGAAAAACTGTTCAGATAGCAGAATTAACTTGATATGATCCATCCATATATTGGATGCCATGCTTTATTATTTGGATCGAATATGATACGCCTGGCGGTTGGTTCCACTATATTTAATTTTTGAATATTAATCCTCTCACTGTTTTCTTTTACATGCAGATGTTTTCAAGAATTGAATTAAGGAAACGTTAGTAACTTTTAAAACTAATTCAACTGCATAGTACTTCTCAACAATTTAAAAAAAAATAACTGGTGAATATCGGACCATACAGCTTTAGATTTAACACATGGATTTTTGCACTGTCATAGAATTTTCCAAAAATCATAAACCGTTTTTGAAACTTGCGAAATCAACATTGTTTTATTCTCTAAAATTAAAACAGGATTTAAAAGAGTCTATGTTGATGTTATCGAAATGTCCGCGTAATTGTTACCAATGTAATGAGAAGTCGGTGTGCGCTGGGACTAAAATAAATTTAGCTTCTCCCAGAGTACAAGTTATACCCCTTTTAGTAAAAGAACTCACTATCAATAGTACTTAGGAACAGAGGGACCTATTATAGTACATAATTCATGAAACACACTGTTTTCGTATTGTACCCAGGTTCGATTGTGATTCCTAGATTAGGTTCAACACCTTATCGGAAATGAAAAGATTGGTAAAGATTACGGATTTATTATAGTATAAGTAAATATAGTTTAAGAGTAATTGATAACAAATAATAAGTTTTCCAATGAAAATAATTGAGTATATCCAAAAGAGGAATGTACAGTTTACCCCAAATAAGTAAACAATATTTTGGAAAATATGTATCGAAAAATAAGAAAACTCTAAAGTTATGACACTAACGAACTTTCATACAGAGTTAAAATATCATGCTATTACATTAACGAACTTCAAAGTAGTGTAGTGCAAGGCTACATATAAATAGAGATAGCCTTAAAATCAAACTATAACTCTAGATAAAATACTAAAGGTGAATACTTGTTGAGCCAACGGTGAACACACGGTGAACGAAAGCAGAGTGAACGGTAAGCTGAACGTAAAGTGAATGGTGAATGCAAGATGATTTGTGTATTTGGAGCATATCGGATTTTTCCCTTCGAATATATTTATTTCATAAACAGATAAGAAAAGTGATGTGTATATTTATTCAGCGAATAAATGATAAAACAAAACGGAAGCGGAAAACTGCATGTTATACAGTTCTGAATATATTCAGTCTAAACAAAAGCATACTACATTGCTGCACAGGTCCTGAATGCATACATGTATTTCTCATTACAAGATTGAAAATTTTACATCAATGCAAGCAGCAATCATACACAAGCAAAACCAAATTTCATTTGTACACTGTGTGCAGTATTATATATAGAGATATATGTATACATGTAAAAGTAGAAAAGAAGTGCATGTTTGGTATCATATTTAGAATTCATGACAGGTACTACTAAACAGACTACCTAGAGTACTTTGGAGTACTGTAGATACCCTGTTAAAATTTCATAATTCAATGCAACGTGATTGTTTATTTAAAGCTATACCACTTAAGGAAACATTATAAAATAATGTTGCAATATTTGTCAAAAGTATTTGTTTTTAATAGCGATAATTAAATAATAATTTAATAAGTAAAACGACATTTATGAAAGATTTATGGCATCATGATCCCGAACGTTATTATGTTTTGAAAAAGTATTGAGTGATGTAACATATTACATCAGCAATTCTGTCTACATGTATGATTGATAGTTACATCTATTCACGGTCCTTTTTGATTTTCTCCTTGCAATGAATATCGTTCCTTTCGCATTGATGTTTCGAATGACAATGCAAAGACTAAACGATGAACAACGGTGGACGTTAAATGCACGGTGAGCGCATGCTGAACGATTTGTGAACTCAAACTTTTGAACGGAGAGCGAACGGTGAAGTTACGGTGAACGCACGCTGAACAAACGGTGAACGCACGCTGAACAAACGGTGAGCGACGGAAAATGGTAGCGTATAACGTTTCAGGGAGAATATATATATATATTGCTTAGTTACAGATGTACACTGGGATAAGAGCTAACATAAAGCGACAGTATATTTTACGCTTTTAAGTAGAGTTCATCATGACTTCATAATACAAAATAATACGGGAAAATTATAACATTACAAAAAAGTGGAGGGGGGGGTGTTTAAAATATTAATGCTTTGTAAAACTGAATCATAATCTAAATAAATGCAGGAGTACAATAAAACAATTTTCTGTTGAGCAACTAAATAAAAATCGTGTCAACAGCAACCTTAAAATTCGGAATGGAATACTATTGAAAACTTAAAAAAATGATGAAAGCATCATCATTAAGGAATTATTATAACTCATTATATTTTTCTGTATTATAAAATAGTGAATGCTATGAGGAAAAAAAGTATGATTCTAAGGGAGTCATAAAAAAATTCGAAACAATAATCGATAAATACGGACAGAAACTTAAGGCCAAAAAGATCGAATACTTACTCTCGTTTAACGTCAAAACCAGTAATCCCTATGGCTTGCCTATGATACACAAAACCAGGTCATTAACAATAAATGCAAAAATTCCGATTCATCATAATCATATATTAGTGTTGAAAGCCCAGCAGACCTCAAAATCAGGCCAATAGTTGCTGAACAACATATGAAACTCACAGAACTAGTTATCTATTAGATATATTATTAAAATCTTACGAAGTTCAACGTTACATAAGAGGTACAGTAGATTTTCTAAACACAATTCCCGAGAAAGTCGACTCCGAATCAATTTTAGTTTCATTTGATGTGACTAACCTCTACTCTAACATTTCACATGATCTAGGATTAATCGCCATAGTATATTGGATAGGAACATTTCCTAATCTTTTGCATGACAGATTTCCAAAAGAATCTATTTTAGAAAGCCTACTATTAATTCTTGAAAACTTTTTTTATGAATTTTAATGATATGGCTTATGGACAGAAGCTAGGCTCGGCGATGGGAACCAAACTTGCGCCGACTTATGCAACACTCATTCTAGGAATTTTAGAATAGAAATTACACATTATTGTTGAGGAAAAATTCGGACATAACTTTGAATCTTTTATTAGAGCAAAATGAAAACGCTATTTAGACGACTTCTTTATTATACGGGACAAAGGTGAAGATCAACTACAAACTTTTTTCAATATTCTTAACACTCTGAGCCCTACATTGAAATTTACAATGGAATCGGATAGAAATAAATTAGCATTCCTTGACGTTATAAGAACATAACATCATAATCAATGTTTTCTACAAAATAACGGATACCAAACAATACTTATTATTCGATTCGTGCCACCCTAAATATATCAGAAATCATATTCCATATAATGTAGCTAGACGTCTTTGCACGATAATACCGGAAACAGAAAGTTTGGACATTCGTCTCGTGGAATTAAGAAAATACTCTCAGAAAGAGAGTATTCTAAAAAAATTAATTGAAAACGGAATTAAAAAAGCTAAATCATATGAAAGAAAAGATCTTACCGTGCAAAATAAGTCTTTTAACTGTGCCATACTTAAGTTTCGACGCATAACCCTAAAAATCCGAAAGTTTTTCAAATAATTAAAAACCACCTTCCTATTTTAGAAGCCGCTTCAGACATGAAAAAAGGGTTGGAAAGTTGCCAAATCATCAAGTTCTTCACTAAATCAATTCTAACCAGGCCTGTTTTATCAGTAATATTAAAGAACTTTCCCTATTCACTTATTTACGCAATTACCTACGTCGGATGCGGAGAGAATTACATCGGCCAGACAACACCTTAAGACACCGCATGACCGTTCACCGACAACAGATCCGAGATCGTAAATACCAGTGCACCCATGTAAGCGAACACGTTAGAAATTGCTCCAAAAATCATTAATCCAAGTTATACCGTTTTTCCACTAGATAACTTCTACAAAGACACAACAGCAAAAGAACTTGAAACCAAAGAAAAACAAAGTTTTAAAAAATATAAACCTTTCTTAAATGCTACATGATTTAGTTTTTACAATTTAATAGAAAACAATGAAGCATTAATATTTATGAATGATCAATGAATGAATGATCAATGATAAACTATCTATATAAACTTAAGTTTACTATTAACAAATATAACAGTTATAGAGAAAACTATATGATTAACTGAAAAATTAGTCATTTAATTTAAATGATTATGCTCCGACAGAATAACAAATTAATAAAAGTTTAATACCGCATTTAAAATACTGCATCATTCAACAATGGGAACTTCTAAAGTTAATGCCTTTTGCTCCATTGAAACATAAATAATGATCTTTTATTAAAACAAAAAAAAAAACCAAAAAAACAAAAACAAAACAAAAAAAACAAAAAAACACAAAAAAAACACAAACAAAAACCAAAAATAAAAATAAAAAATATGGACAGTCAGCATAATAATGATAATAATGTTACATTTTGTGTGTACTATCATTCGCCTTCGGCTTGTGGACCATGCATCAAAACCCTGACTACTATTTTGGCAAAGTACACTCAAAATGTAACATTATTATATTTATAATGATTTCCACTTAAACGCGTAACAATATAATGGCGATTTGTGATATCATTTTGCAATCCCTGTGTATATGTGTAACTAAGCAATATTCAGTATACTCCTGAAGAATTGAATAAAATAGTCTAGTATATGGTTTTATGATATTTTTATTATAATACTACTTGTGTAGATTTTCTATATTTATTTCTGGATTTACACACACACACACACACACACACACACACACACACACACACACACACATATATATATATATATATATATATATATATATATATATATATATATATATATGAGAGAAAGAGAGAGAAAGAAAGAGAGAGAGAGATCATTCGAAACTTTCATATTTACTCCAAAGTGCTTTCGCCTTACCACGGCTCTTCAGCGGAATTGACGTCGTTATTGTTATTGCGTTTTTGTTAAGACAACGTAATTGTTTAGCTTGATAAAAAGTCTAAAGTTGAGTACCGTGTTGCAATTCTGTACTTGTATTTAAAACGCAAAACAGGCAAGGAAATACACGGCGAGTTAGCCGAAGTTTATGGGTATTCTGTACCATCTTATGCTCAGGTTAAATTCTGGGTAGGGGAATTCAAACATGGTAGAACGTCTTTAGAAGATGAAGCGTGGTATGGACGCCCTCTGGACGCCACCGACGAAGAAATTTGTATCAAAGTTCGGTATCTAGTATACTCTGATAGGCGAATTTAGATGGAAGAAATAGCGCAGGCATTAGGCATTTCACATGGTAGCGTTTCAACAATCTTACGTTTAAGATCGTTTAGGTAAGCTAACAGCACCTTGGATTTCCAAATTCCTTGGCGATGAATAAATGACAACCAAAGCAACAGTATGCTTGTTGAAAAGTATTAGGTCAAAAGATGATTTTCCTTTGCATCTGGTGACTGTATATAAGACTTGGGTTCATTGTTATTAGCCAGAGGATAAAGCTCAGAGTCGGCAGTGGGTAGGGCTGGGGTCCCCGAGGCCAAAGAAGTTCAAGACGCAACCATCTGCTGGCAAGGTGATGGCCACAGTATTTTGGGACGCAAAAGGTGTTATTATTTTGGACTTTTTACCAAATAAAAGTAAGTTAACTGGAGTGTAGTATGCAAATTGCTACAACAGCTGAAAAGCACCATCCTTGCACAACGCCGAGATAAACTGTCTAAATGTGTTTTGCTGCAACAGGGCAACGCCAGAGTCCACACTTCCAAAGTTCCAATGGATGCTGTAGAGCGAAACGGGTATGAATCAATGCCACATACTGTCTATTCGCCTGACCTTGCTTCTAGCGACTTCTCCCTATTCCCAAACTTGAACAAGGATATCCGTGGACGTCATATCCTGTCTGACGAAGAAGTCGTGACGGCAGTTGAGATGTGGGTCAATGGATAGGACCCTGAGTTTTTCAGTTCTGGGCTGATGGCACTTGAACACCATTGGTCTAAGTGCATCACACTAGAGGGCAATCACATCGAAAAAGAAGAGGTGAATCTTAACCGGAAATAAGTTAGGCTGGTTCCTTAGCCCATGTATACGTCTGTAAGATAAGACTTTGTTGGCATAAGTCTTAATCAAATAATCCTTATAAACTGGTTACACTGGTGTACTTTACTGATATGACTATATTTTATTTCCTATATCAATAGAAACAATTCCACTTCATTCGACGACATGATTTCGTATAGTAATCTAGATCTTCATTTGATCCGAAGCTTTGATTTCCTATATTAATATACATGTAAATGTCACTTGATCTGAATGTATGATTTCCTATAGTGAGGTTAATCTCCTCATGTTTAACAATATGATACTCTACAGCAAAATAGAATTCCACATGACTTCCTATAGTGACTATTAGATTTTCTTTAGTAATCTAGATCTTCATTTGATCCAACAATGCGGTTCGACGACGCTTTGAAGAAGGTTGGAGAATTTGGCTTTTACCAGAAACGGCTCTACTTCATTATGTGTTTAGTGGCAATCACCAACGCATTGTTTATGATGGGACTTATCTTTCATCTTTATACACCTGAGCACAGGTAGCTGAACATCTATCGAAGAATCTTTAATTGTAATTAACCGTTTCATATCTGGAACATACTCTATGACGTTAATGTCTTATACGTTGGTGTATTTGGGTTTTATGAACTGAAATTGAAGTTGTGGTGAAATGGTAATTACATGTATGATTATCATACAAAATATCGTAAAAAAAGGAGTAGAATAATAATATAAAAATTTGTGTTTAATGAGAGAGAACTGGGAAAAATTAATCTGATATAAAACAAAATTGAGAAAAAACAACATCACGTTTAAAACAGGATTTACAGGACCAGAATAAATTTCAGAGATGAATGAAAACTCCATAAAATTGTTGAAAATTCGTCAAAGATTTTCTTTTTCAAGAAAATATGACTGTTTTTACTGTTTGTACTTATTCGTGATTGCTTGGTGAATATTGAAGATTATAATGACGATTTAGTAAACAGGGAATTGACTGGTGACGGGAAAATGAAAAGTGAACTTACTAGTAATGGTTTAATGGATACTTAAGTTATTACTTAATAAACTTACTTTTGACGGTTTAAAAGAATAGTGAACTTATTGGTGATGGTTTCATGAAAAAGTGAAGTTACGACTCAAATCCTATAAAGAATACCAAATTGAAAGTAGAGCAAATACGGACCCTTGGAAACAGCAGGGATGGGATCAGGTGCCCAGGAGGAGTATGCATCCTCTGTTGACCGAACACCCCTGCTATAAGTTCTATACCTTCATCAAATGAACGGGGTAATTTGTAGTTAAATCAGTATGTAAAGAAAGGCCTGACAACTGATATGATATACGTAAGACATCACTAGCTTTATTTGCAAACAAGATCATTATAATAACCATAGAATTTGTAAAAATCTAACTTTGAACGAGACTGGTAAAACCCGTGTAGCATCAATCTTTTGTCAGTAGTCCGTCTCGATTAAAAAAATTGATCATACAAAGAGCAAGCTCTCGCGTATCGAATTAGTTGAGAGGCATAAACACCATATACAGGTAATGAAATATTGGTACATAAATATCGAAAGATGACACTAGAAAAGCTGAAGTCATCCTGTTTGTCATAGTGTTCATTTGTTAGTTTGCCTTTCACGTTTATGCTCAATGCAATATCCAAATATGAGACAGTTGTGGAATACTCTATTGTATCTTTTATGTATAGTTTATTTGGATATATCGAATCAACACATGGATATTATATATATATATATATATACATATATATATATATATATATATATATATATATATATATATATATATATATCACAATCATATGGAGACTTCAAATTTTGACCTTAGGCTTCACTTGGTCATTGAGCAATGACACCAATAATTCTTGATACATGTAGATAGCTAATACCACTTCACCTAGCAAGCATTCAGCGGTTTTCGCCAGGTGGAATCTGATTGATTGATTGTTTGTTTGTTTTACGTCCCGTCGAGAATTTTTCACTCATATTGAGACGTCACCAGCTGTAGGTGAAGTACCACTAATTTATATCTATACTTAGTGCTCAGGACCGTAGCTGAGGGTTATATAAGGTGACAATGCCTGTCGAGACACGGAACCTCTGTTTGACGAAGAAGCAATCGCTACCTATGTTTACGTCTTAGGTTTGAGGCGGGGGGAGTTTCTACGTATTTAACCTCTACTGTAGACAGTACGATTTCATTACCCGAATTGATGTATAACAACAAACACAAATGAATGTGTGAATTATTTACGATCAAAACAAAAAAATGTTTAATCTATTAACAATTCTCATTTAAATCCATGTTGATTCGATATATCCCAGTGAACTTGAAATAAAAGACACCACAAAATTTTCCACATCTCTTTCATACTTGGGTATTTTGTTGATCATAGATGTTAATGGTAAACTAACAAGCCAACTTTACGACAAATGGGATGACTTCAGCTATTTATTTAGCAATATTCCATTATTATCTGTATATAGTGTTTATGTATTTCAACTGCTTCGATACTCAATAACATGTTCTGCATATGATCACTTTTTCAATTGTCAAAGAAGTTGATATTACAGGAATTTCCACAGTCTCGTTTAGAGACAGAATTTCGCATATTCTATGGTCGTTATTACGATATAACTTACAAATATAACACGTGTTATAACGTCGAATGCTGTTTGACGTTTTCCATTCCAACTGTAAGGTCGTTCTTTACATACTGATTTTGACTGTGGATTACTCTATTTACTCCTTGTCAAGATGTATGGGTCACGTCTGTGACCCGTCAAAAAGAATGCTTACTACTCCTAGGAATTTGATCCCATCTCTGGTATGCCCAGGGGTCCGTATTTGCCCTACTCTTAATTTTGTATTCTTTTTTCGAATTTGACTATAGTTCGTCATGTTTTTTGTTGTCATTAAGGATTAATAAGGTACCAAAATATATATTTTATTTATTGTTTTGCAGGTGTAAAATCCCGGGATTAGAGAATGACACTTGGGAAATACAGGGTGCGGTACATGCTGAGTTAATTAATCTGACTATACCGCCATCTGAAAGTCCTTTATTTGAGTATGATCGATGTCATGTGATTGATCGAGGTATGCCGGGAAACTTAAGCAAAGCTCATAAAGTCAGAACTTGTAGAGAATGGGTGTATGATACCAGCGTTTTCTACGAGTCTTTTACGTCAAAGGTAGGTAATTCTAGTTCATTAGAGTAATATAACTAACTCATGATTCAATAAGAAAATCACAATGATCTACCAAATCAACACTCAATAATTAGCATAAATTTAACATGCAGTACATATTACATAAATTTAACATGCTATACGCATTGCATAAATTTAACATGTAATACGCATTGCGGAAATGTAACATGCAAAACGCATTGCAGAAATGTAACATGCAATACGCATTGCATAATTTTAACATGCAATACATATTACATAAATTAAACATGTAATACGCATCACATAAATGACGTCTCTTTCGACAAACAAACCCTCAGGCCTTATCAGCCATTTGAATTTTAGTTAAAATTATCACTTAGTGAAAATCTATAATAATCTGAATAATGTTCATCGTCTGCATATCTAAGCTAAATTCTACTTCGCAGCAGAAGCATGTAAAACAAGATATGTTCTTAAAACATAAATGTCATACAGATTAAATACTTACATAATATAATAGATTTTATATTAACACTATAACTATCTTGGACCTGCCCTAAAGTCAGAACCCTCGGATTGCTAAATTCACAGTTTTGGTAGATCCTTTTCTGCATTTCCTAAATATGCAGTTAGTTTTTATACAATATGCATTTATATTTTATACAGTATCAGCAAATTTAAAGACGTCGTTCAAAAGAT
The DNA here is from genome assembly GCA_024699665.1 of Ostrea denselamellosa. Classification (NCBI taxonomy): domain Eukaryota; kingdom Metazoa; phylum Mollusca; class Bivalvia; order Ostreida; family Ostreidae; genus Ostrea; species Ostrea denselamellosa. The sequence continues at coordinate 99,007 of JAMZEH010000069.1, forward strand.
AAAGACAATATGCATCACTATGATAATATTGACCCCACCATGAAACCAAAATCTCTACTCCTGGGATCGTGATTTACAATGTCCATTTAATTTCAATTTAGTGGCAATAACATTAAAGAAGGTATTATATTAATGTTTTACACATGAACACTAAATGCAAAGTTTTGCCCTGCCCTGGAGTCAGAATTGCTAGCCGGGATCATCAAATTTACAATTTTGATAGAAACCTACCAGTTTTACATGACTATTCGTTTTGTTTTCTTGGAGATGTGCGGTTATAGAATTATAGAATTTTGAAAATTGGTCAATTTTTGGCAGGTTTTTTTTTACCCACCAATAAGGCCCGGATGTAAAAATGCTGAAATATATAATTTAAGTATCTGTTGTTCCAAAGATACCTCATACTAACTTTGAAAAGAATTGTAAGAATAATTATCATGAAGAAGTTGAAAATATTCAATTGTCAAACTCACTTACAATATAATTACTATGACCATTTTAGTCCAACCCTGGTATCAAAGTACTCCTGGTGTCATGAAATTTACAATTTTGATAATTGGCCACCTGCTGCTTTGAAATATCCGCTTAGTTTCAATTTAGGATCAATAGCATTAAACAAGATGCCCATGGACGACATTGCTCACCTGAGTCACCTTGGCCCATATTTAAAGATTTTCTCTATTACCCACGGGGACCATGAATTTAACAAATGTGAATCCGCACCATGTAAAGAAGCTTCCATTTAAATTCGAACTCTACTGCACCAGTTGTTCTTGAGAAGATATTTAAATGAACCCATCATATTTTTCTGCTTATCTCTCTGTTTAAGAGAGCATTGCCTTCATTTGAACAAATTTAAATTCCCTTCATCCAAGGATGATTTGTACCAAGTTTAATTGAAATTAGGTTAGTGGTTCTGGAGAAGATTTTGTTTAAAAAAATGTCAGTATATTTTTCCTATTTCGCTATTATCTTCCCTTGCAAAAGGATGTTGCTCTTCATTTGAATAAAAAGAAATTCCCTTCTCCCAAGAATGCATTCTGCCAAATTTGGTTGACATTGGCCTAGTGAAGTCGAACATATGAAAGTTTACTGACAGACAGACAGACTGACCGAGGGACAACGAATGATCAGAAAATCTCACCTAAGCTTTCAACTCATGTGAGCTAAAAAGATGTTTTATAAATGTTTTGCACATAAACACCATATACTAAGTTTTTCTCGGTCGCGTCAGAACCTCTGCCCAGGGGATTATGAAATTTACAATTTGTTGCCGAGTCCTTCCTGCTCTACTTGACTATGTATTTTTTTTAAACAGATGTTCAGATGTATATTTGTTTTTAAAATTGGTAAATATTCGGCAGTTTTTATTCCGCCGCCCATCTTTCTCTTATCTTTCATTTTCCTTACCTTTCATTCTTTCTCTCCAGCACAACCTAGTTTGTGGCGACAAATGGAAGACATCTATGATACAGGCTGTGTACTTCTTTGGAGTCCTGTGTGGAGATCTGGGCTTTGGTATGATGTCTGACATGTAAGTCGTATACTGACGCGATTTTTTGTATGTACTTAATTATCAAGGACCTAACATTAGAAGTATGAGTTATGTAACTCTATCAACTCCGATAAGAGTGGCAATTGAAGTTTATTCAGTACTGTTGCCTCTTGTAAATAGAAAATGATTTCTAATACTACCATGAAAAAAGAATTGGGTTTTCGTTGATATATTATAATATATCGTTAATATGATTATTTGCAATATCTTTAGCCCCACTAGCACACTGAAAAACAGCCTATCAAAAAACTTATCTTTCATACATGTACAACCGGTCGCTTTCATACATGAACAACCGGTCGTGGTAGCTCGGTGGTTAGAGCGTTCGCTTCGCAACAGGGAGGTCGTGAGTTCGAGCTCCGCTCGTGCCATGGCCGCATCAAACCTAAGACGATAAATAGGTAGTGATTGCTCCTTCACCAAACGCTCGGCATATAGAAGTGAGAATCACGAGTCTTTCTGATATGACCTTAAAAACGGAGGTCCCGTGTCACGGTGGGCGTTGGCACGTTAAAGAACCCTCGCTGCTACGGCCCTGAGCGGTTTGTTTGTTTGTTTTGTTGTTTTTTTATTTATAGTCGCCTGAGCAATTTTTCAGCTGCATAGGTCTAAATTTGTGGTATTTCACCTACAGCTAATGACGTTTCAGTATGAGTGAAAAATGCTCGACGGGACGTAAAACAAACAAACAATCAAACATGTACAAGCACTGTTCGATATGTAATATGTATTGTACCACAACGCGATAACGCTTTGCATGATTTCATGGATGATGATACTCTTAAATAGTTCTATTGAATACCTTTCCAATGGTATACACACGAGCCTTCAGCTCCACATAGTTTTCAACTTATAGTCGTTTCAGTAGAGCCCGTTGTTGACCACTGTTGTAAGAATGGTTGGGAAACGGGTTGAGAATATTGAAGAAGTTAGAAATTATATAAAAATTCGCAAAAAAAACTCGGTCATTCGGTAATGCAGATTTTTACTAAATTGGGGGAAGTGTATGGGTCTGATAAGGTATCTTATGAGACAGTTTGCAGGTGGAGAAAGAAATTTCTAACTAGCACAGAGTCCGTCAAAGATGCAGCAAAATCTGGTCGACCTGTAACTGAAACAGGCAAGGCAAATGTCTCAAACGTCAGGGAAATGATTGAAACTGATAGCAGGTACACGATACGTGATATTGCCAAATCTGTTGGCATATCGCTATCGCGGGTGTATTTCATTTTGAAGAGCATTTTGAAAGTACGATAGATTTCTGCCAGGTGGATACCGCATATATTGACAGATGACCTAAAACGAGTACGTGTACAAACCGCTAAGCAATTGCTCAAAATGTTTCCCAAATGCAGTCACATACAATTTGTACTTGATTATTACTGGTGACGAAACACTATTTCGGATTAGTAAAAACAAATGGAAAAAATATGGTTAACTAAACATGTTAAAAGGCCTGTAGTTGCCAAAAACCTATAAGCGCAATGAAGGTTCTTTATTATATATTTTTCTCAAGTGATGGTATAGCCGTACAAATACCGGTGCTGAAGGGCAAAAGTGTTACAGGTCGGTATTACAGAGATGTTATACTTAAAAGCTCAAGAAATATTATAAACGATGCCCTGTGTTAGGATTTAGGCATGTTCGTCTACTTCATGATAATGCTCCATCACATACATCTAGGTTTGTGAAGCAATTTTTGAAGTCGGAGGAGGTTACTGTCTTGCTAGATCCACCATACTCTCCAGATCTAGCCCCATGCGACTTTTTCCGTTTTCCAAAACTTATCTGTCTTCGCTAACCCTAACCGACAAGCCCTTGATTCAGTCATCAGTCAGTGCCTCAGAGGTCTACCTAAATCTGCGTACCGTGACGCATTTCAGAAAAGCATTCAGAGATTGACATTATTTATTTCAGACCGCGGAAAATACTGTGAAGGGATGTAATGTTCATTTCACTATTTGAGTTGAATGCTTTTGAGATATCGTAAAATACACATTACATATTGAACAACCGTCGTGTAATATATTGTAAGCTGTTGTTCACACTTTCTTGTTAGGGCTTACGCACTGTACATGTTTATATTAAAGACATTCAATACATACATATATTTAAAAGTTATACAATAAAACTAGTGGCTTTCTGCAACGTATGATGGCAGGACGTTGAATACAGTACGTGCTGCTGCCTTAATCATTGAGATGGAACCTACTAAGCACAGGTATTCCATAAGTAACCAGCTTAACCTATTTCTGGTCGAGATCCACTTCTTCTTTTTCGATGGTCCTTCGGATGAGACCGCAAAAAAGGAGGTCCCGTGTCACAGCAAGTGTGGCACGATAAAAATCCCCCCCCTGCTCAAAGGTCCTGAGCGCCGAGCAAAGTCCTTCACCGGCAAAGGTGACGTCTCCATATGAGTGAAAAAATCTCGAGCGGGACGTTAAACAATATATAATTAATCAATCTTCTTTTTCGATGTAATTGCACTCTAGTGTGATGCACTTAGACGAACGGTGTTCAAGTGCCATCAGTCCAGAACTGAAAAAAATTCAGGGTCCTATCCATTGATCCACACCTCAACTGCCGTCACGACTTCTTCCTCAGACAGGATATGGCGTCCACGGATATCCTTTTTCAAGTTTGGGAATAGGGAGAAGTCGCTAGGAGCTAGGTCAGGCGAATAGACAGTATGTGGTATTGATTCATACCCGTTTCGCTCTACAGTATCCATTGAAACTTTGCAAGTATGGACTCTGGCGTTGCCCTGTTGCAGCAAAACACATTTAGACAGTTTATCTCGGCGTTTTGCACGGATGGTGCTTTTCAGCTGGTGTAACAGTTTGCATACTACACTCCAGTTAACTTACTTTTATTTGGTAAAAAGTCCAACATAATAAAACCTTTTGCGTCCCAAAATACTGTGGCCATCACCTTGCAAGCAGATGGTTGCGTCTTGAACTTCTTTGGCCTCGGAACCCCAGCCCTGCCCACTGATGACTCTGAGCTTTATTCTCTGGCTCATAATAATGAACCCAATTCTCATCTACAGCCACCAGACGGAAAGGAAAATCATCTTTTGACCTAAAACGCTTCAACAAGGCGCTGCATACTGATGCTCTGGTTCTCATTTGCTCGTCGCATCGAGATTTGGGAACCCAAGGGGATGTTGGCTTCCTCAAACCTAAATGATTATTGAAATGCTACCATGTGAAACGCCTAATGCTTGCGCTATTTCTTCCACCTGAATTCGCCTATCAGAATATACCAGATACCGATCTTTGTTACACATTTCATAGTCGGTGGCATCCAGTGGGTGTCCATACCTGGCTTCATCTTCTAAAGACGTTTAAATTCCCCTACCCAGCATTTAATCTTAGCATAAGATGGTGCAGAAGACCCATAAATATCGGCTAACTTGTCATGTATCTCCTTGCCTGTTTTACCTTTTAAATACATGTACCAAAGTACAGCACGGTACTCACCTTAAGAAAAAAAACCATGTCTTTGCATCACTAGCCATGTTTGACATTCAATATCTTATTAAAGAATGACTCGATACGCGTGCACTTTGTACGTAGGTGTAAAGCATGTATTGAAACAAAGCACGAAAATCGTAACTGTCTCGGTCAACCAGAAATATGTTAGGCTGGTTACTTATTGACTCGCCCTCGTATGACCAGTAGATATTCATCTAGAATATATCGCACACATGAATTAATCATAATCAATATAAGAACATAAATTCTTACCTTCATTATTCAATTACAATGTAAATTGTCTTCTCAAAACATAGGAAAAACAAATCTGTAAATTAAAAAAAGTACAAGCTACATTCTTTTTTTTTTATTTATGCCACCTGATCTGAAAGCTTCAGTGAGCTTTTGTAATCATCTTTTCTCTATAGACCTCGTCCGTCCGCCTGTAAACTTTTCATATTTTTGTATTCTCCAGAACCACTGGATCAACTTCAATCAAACATAGTACAAATTATCCTTGGGTGAAAGAGGTTTACTTTTGTTCAAATGAATGTCCATGACCCCTTTAAAGGGAGTAAATCAAGAAAAAGCAAAAATAGTGTGGGATAATTTAAACGACTTCTTCTCAAAAACCACCAGGCCAGAAAAAATGACATTTAAATGACAGCTTCTTGACATAGTGCAGATTCATATTTTAACAAATGATGGTCTCCAGGGATTGGGTGGGTTCATAACAGGGATCAAATGTTTACGTAGGAAAAAATATTTCACCTTGTGAACTTGACGATGGAGTTAACCCAAATTTCAAACTTTAACTATCGCCATACTGCCACAATGTACTTTTGAATGGTGAATGACAGTTATCTCATATTTTTATATGAACTACTTGTGATAAAACTTTTATTAGGTACCAAAGTTTCTAATTTTGTGACCTTGGCGATTGAACTACTTTTAAGAAAATTTAACCAATCAAATACATCCTGAACAATCCTGAACTATTTAAGATGGAGTTTTCATATTCTATATAGATCCTTTCATTTTATACCATGCTGTTTGACCTAGTGACCTTGCTCTACTCATAATAAAACGTAACCAATTCAATATCGCCTGAACTTTTTAAAGTATAACTGAGGTATTTCTTAAGGCTAGACCTTTCATTTCATATCATGATCTATAATATTCTGACCTTGACCTTCCCTACAAACAGCAAGGTCATGCCAGCTATATTGGTGTTACGGCATCCCCATGTCGTATGAATTCAAGTTTGAATATGTCTTGACCTTTTGGAGCTAGACTTGGACCACAATATAGGGTCAATATTGTTCTTGGGAATAAAGATTCTTAAAAATCGTTTAAAATCACAACACCTGAACAAAAGCAGGGCCAGAGTGACTCAGGTGAGCTATGAGGCCCATGGTTTTATAGTTTGAACTTCATTTTAAAAAAAATACGACAATCTATATTTTTAAGGGTGATTTTCTCGGGGTGTATTTGTTGTAGAACTTTTAGTTTCTATAGTAACGTGTCAGTACTTTATTTATCAGCGAATCTTTTATAAAAATAATATCGCAAAAGAAAACAATTTCTTTAAGGTTTAGTCCATAAAAATCGGGGAAATGGACAATTATTACGTCAGCACAACATTTCTGATAAATTGCGGATAATTTTGAAAAATTACTGAGTGTCATTAAATGAAAGTTTCGGGGGGGGGGGGGGGGGGTCTGGTCCAAATTGCACAAAGCTTGGCTATTTTACTTGACTTACCACGAGCTTTTACTTTCACGTTGAGTAACTGTCAGTTAAATTCATATAACCGTTTACTAATATTGTGTGAAGTATATATATATATATACATCTCCCCATGGATAGGATGAGGTCATGTTTGTTTTACATTGGAAAATACAATTGATTAGGTGCACAGTGTGGCCCATGGGTTTCTTGTTTTAATGCAGCATTGGGCGCCGAAGGACGTTCACACTCTGTGCCATTATACTAACAGGAGTAGCATTCGGTGCCTCTTACTCTCCTGATTTCATCAGTCTGACGGTTCTGGAATACCTCTGTGGTGCTGCCATACATGGTGCTTTCATCATCGCCTGTATCCTAAGTGAGTTTATTTTTCATAACTGAATGAAAGGAGATTCTTCAGAAAAGACATTTTTATTAAAAAGTTAAGCAAACCCAGGACACTTAAGTGTCTAGCATGTTTTACCTAGCAAAGAGAGAGATGTATACTATATAGAGTTTATACAACGAAGCTTTAAGTTTTATAATATGAAAAGAGAAGAATCTTTTTCATCATACAGGAAAAATACTATCTGTTTGAATCTAAAACTTTACATTTTGCAGGCATTGAATTTGTTGGGCCCTCTAAACGAGTCTATGTAGGAGTGCCTATCCATATGTTTTTTGCAACAGGCATTATTGTATTGACGGGTTATGGCTTCTTTCTTAGAAAATATCATCACGTAATGATTGCCACAGCGTGCACGTGTATCATACATATTTTCTATTGGTGGTGAGTTGTATTGTACTAAATTATTATCAGTGTGTGCATAATTTAATGCCATTGCATGATTTCTAATGTTGTGATGTTGCTTCTAGCAACGTTTACTTTTATTATGTTTACAAAGAATGTTTCTTGTATGTAGTTTCTAAGAGATATATATTCATAAGATAACATAATCTCCATATACATGTTTACCTTCGAAGCAAGAATTTCCAGACGTATATATACTGCCATAAGCAATTTTTGATATCACAGGATTATTCCTGAATCTGCGCGTTGGCTGGTGACACAGAGACGATACAAGGAGGCCACAAACATCGTTCGTAAAATAGGCGCATGCAACAAGAGGCCATTGAATGAACAAGGTTTTCTATTTGATGACAAATCCTTGGAGTCGCCAAAAGGCGCCCAGTTATGGCACCTGTTTAAATACCGCGTCCTGTGTATCCGGACATGTATCATCTTTTTCAATTGGTACGCTACGTTCCTGAAATGATTACCACCTTATCATTACTCTTGTTACATGCCCAGCACAAGTAAGATCAGCCTACAGTACACAAGAACATTATTCATTTTCAGGATTTCAGTCACACACACACACACACACACATATATATATATATATATATATATATATATATATATATATATATATTAAAGCACTAAAATGACCAACGGCACAAAGAATAATATTGTCCATTTCTCAGGGCAAACGAAAGTTTTACATAATTATGTACAAAACCTACAAACATATATGCACAGTAAATTACATGTTTGTTATTTCTGGCCAGCTAGTCTATGTTTTCTAGGGAGCGAATTAGGACACGTCGTATTCGTCCAGTGGACTGATCCTCAAAGCGCGAAGTGATAATGGGTGACGTATTTTTTTGCAAAAGAGGACAAGTTAATTAAAGATGATAGTCAGTGCAAAAATCAACTTGTACCCGATGAGATTCTTTATAAAGCAGTGATAAAAGATGCAAAGAGTCAAGAACACAAAAGAATGTAAACGAAGTGGACCAACTCAGGAGACAAAGCATTAGAAGCCCAGACAGTCAAATAAGCATCAGGCATACCCGTACTGATAATGTCTTGACCAATATTTAGAGGAACACAAAAAAAAATTAACTGATCAAAGAATGCAGGATTTTCTTTGGTAATGGTCTGAGTCAACTGATGATTAATCTACCATGAGGGGTGTGCAAAGCGTAAGAAACTCGCACTGGAAGCAGTCCTGTAAACTAAACTAGTTTAATTCTGTAATCTAGTAAATTACTTTTGTTCACCGAGGAAATTTTCATCTCCAAGTATACTTTTCTAGATACCACAAGCACATTTATAAACGGGAAAATTTTGTTCAGTCTCTACAAACCAACACCCCGTGAGGATCCTCGTTGTTAGAATAGATCCCCAGCACCCCTGGCTTGTCGTATGAGGCGCCAAAATGGGGCATTCCTTCGTATGAGACCGCAAAAATCGAAGTCCCGTGTCACAGCGTTAAAGATCCCTCAAAGGCTCAAAGGCCATAAGCGCCGAGCATAGGCCTAAATTTTGCATCCCTTCACCGGCAATTGTGACGTCTCCATATGAGTAAAAAATTCTCAAGCGGGACGTAAAACAATATATAATCAATCAATCTACAAACCCACTGACTCTCATTTGTACCTTATACCATACAGCTGTTATCCACCCCAGACTTTTAAAGGTGTGTCTGAGATTTTTACACCCGAATCCGCCGCACCTCTTTACTCCTATTACTAACCAAGGATATAATGTAAATCCTCAAAACTCATCTGCCAAACAGAAGATATGAAGCTTGCAAGTATGCATTTGTTTGCATAGTGCTTAATTAGGAATTTCACCGCGTACCTGTTATTTTTTGTATTGATTACCATCTTTAATTATTGGTCATTTTAGTGCTTTATATAATTTTTAGAGGTGATTATATCAACTCCTCTGTGCAATTATTCGACTCAAAGTGGTTCTTTACAAATACTTAAACCTTTACTTATTATACGTTTAAATGCATCTAAAGTTTCTAAAATATACTTTCCTGCCATTGGAATACATGAATTGAAAAATAATTAAAATATCACTGAAGATACAATCTAATGTCAATAGCGAAATTTCACAAATTTCTACACACAGACAGGTTTAGTAAAAGACATATCACCGATCATAATACAGTACAGGTCAAAAAAACATGGCGTCCCGCGAACTGAAAGTCCCCGCTTTAGCGTGGGCCTTGAAAAAAGTCGGTACGTTTCTGCCTCAGCCTGACCTTCCGTATAACACGGAGTGTTGAGGTGTGTTTTCATGGTGTCACATGGAGTACTGCTACAGTGTATCGTGTACATATAATGCATGTAAGTACATTTTTCTAGCAAAATACTATTAAGATATTGAGTATCTAAACAATAAATAATTATATTCCATGGGCAGTTATAAATTGTTTGAAAGAGGCGACTTCGTGTTTTCAACTATTAATTTTGTTAATTTTTCAATCATTTATGGAGTCTTATTGATATTATTGCTATTTCGTCTTTGTTGTGATTTTTTCGTTTATTTATTTGTTGGTTGGTTTATTGAGGGTATCAATAATGAAGTTTCAAAATGTACATCGACTTCAAATCTATTTGGCGTGTTTTTATAACAATTATGACTTCCTCCAAGAATTTCGGTGTGTGATACTGTATATATTACGCAACTAGATATAAAACCGCGAATCAAATGTAAATTTTATAGCAGTTGCGTGGACTTTTCGAACCCAAAGATATATATATATATATGTATCCACATACATGTATATACATATGTATCCACAATCGGTAAATCGATCGATCAGCAATGATAATTGTGTCAATTGATTTGTGTTAGCGTCAAATTGAAGGGAACTGAAAAATATCGTGTATCGCCACATTCAGTGAAATTAGAGTGGCTGCATTCACTGTCCACTTAAAGATAAAACGAAGAAATGTGTTTCTGAGCTCAACAGTAAATTCATTTTATTTTAGTGTGGAAACAACCAGTCAGTTCAAAACTTTACCAACTTTCAGTTGTAAATTAAATAAAATATTGATAAAAAAAGAACAAAAACAAAAACAAAAAAAACAAAAAACAAAAATAACACAAAAAACAAAAAAAAAACGTGTTTTCTGGAAAATTGTTTATGCAAAGTTAAAAATTAAACTTCACGGCATATACTTTTCTTTTTTTAATATAAATACATATTTTCCCGTAGGCTACGACCAAGTTGTCAGCTGATTGACAGATAGAGCACATGTACCTTGTGTGTAACAATAGAAATTAGAAAATCAGTAGTGAATAAAATGTTATTTTTAGTTTTACTTTGCTAGATAGATAGATTAAAAGATGCTATTGCCTTTTAGGTTCATAACGGTAAAACAACTTTACATAGCACCTAATTAATCAATATCCAATTATACTTTTACAGCACTCGTTGTGTAGAATTAATCCCAATGCACTCTTCTGTCCATTCACGTAATCTTCATTATTTGTACACGAAGCTGAACCTATTAATTTTTTTTAGTCACAACTGCTCAATAAAAAGAAGGGAATCTAAGAACAATAAATAAATTTCTTAATATTTGTTCATCATGTTGAGTGATATGAAAAAGCTTTATAGCTGTATGCATCATTTACTGAAAGTTTATTTTACTATAAAGTCATTAATGTATCACATCTAAAATGGAAGAATGCTACGCAAGGCAGATTTTTCTGTGTATGAAAGGATGTACAGCATTTTGAAAACGAAAACTATCAAATTTACTTTACTTAGTCAAAAAATGCAATTTTAGCAGAAAGTAGTTTAAAAAATTAAAAGTCCTGCTGGACTTGAACCCGCGTACAGTATAGCAGTCGACGTGCTAATCTACTGAGCTACTCAGCTAGGCAAGTGAATCTGAAAGGAATAGACAAATATTGCTGATATACATATTTGCATTCATGTCATAAAAGGAAGTCAGCCATAATGGCGATGTAGTACACCTTCATAAAATACAAACTGAATTCTTTTCACGAATGAAATTATACATAAAAGTATACTGTCGCAGCTAACTATTCTTAGAATGAGAAAACCCGAGAGAGGTCTTCTAATTGTAAATACAGTTAGCTACACGAAAAGGGTAAGATAATACTGTTAATCCTAAAATTGGACGAAGACCGAATAAAGGCGTCGAAGCTGACCAAAGAGGCCATACTTTCAATATAATTGGCGAAGCCGGTTGTAGAAAGATTTATATATGCACAAATATAATTAAACTTCCAGAGATTGCAACATGTAGGTAATTTTTCATGGAAATCCGAAAGAACTATGAGAGCACAATTAACGATGCTCCACATTTTATCTACATATAGTATTTTCTAACATTCGTTTTTCAAAAGGTGGGACGCTACATAGACAAAATATTTCATCAAGCCCTTTCCGTGTGTTCAGATCCAAATTCGATCATGAAAATCAAATAGTATTATTTATTTGGATAATTTATAACAATAATCAAGACTTTATGTTATAAGATTGAATAAATATCATGCCAACAAGTACCACTTATACATGCATCACACGCATCTTGTGAACAGTGCACAGAATATTATAAAATAGCTACCCTCTTTCACACCCCAGCCCCCATACCATTTCGATTATAATCAAACATTGATCAGTTTTGATCTAAACTCTAAGTATACATTTTGGCAACACAATCATGCTCCAAATCATAATTAAAGTCTACAACGATAAAATATTTGGATATGTTTAAGTATTGTGTTTCCAACAATTTCTCCAGACACTGGGAATTTATTTTTTCTTTTATATCCAATAAATCTAAAGGACCATTTTCACTTTCCTTGGTATTTTCTGATAGCCATGACATCAAAGAAAAATTACCCTTATGCATAGACCTACAAGCATAGACCTGAACTTACTTGGCACAATATATACGTCGAGTGACGACACGCCAACAGGACAACTACATTAGGGTTGCGCATCTTAGGAACAGACACCGCACAGCACGCACAACGGCGAGACAAACAATGGGAACGCACGGAAGACCTCTGAGTGACCAAACTGTGCGCAACAGATTAAGGGAGGGTGGACTGCGTGCCAGGAGACCATATGTAGGCTTAGTTTTGTCGGACAGGCACAGACAGCTCCGTTTGGCTTGGGCAAGGCGCCACCTCAGATTTACAAGGGCAGACTGGGGCCGTGTACTCTTCACTCGACGTTTCGGTCTTCGGGGTAGGTCATCTGTACTTCCGGTTCGATTAAATTTCCGGACGAGCCTTAGTATGGTTTTATGGTCTCGGTTGAAACTTCTAGCAACCTGAAAAAGTTTTAATAATTTTATTTAGCTTTTTCATTAATTTTTAAATGTTGGAAGAAAACAAAATGAACAAAGCGGAAAGAAACCCACCTCCCGTGAACTGCGCCCGGCTTAGACCATGCCAACTGCTCTTGTGCGTTCTTGCGTAGACATGCGCCGCATTTTCTCCCAAACTTTATCTGTTTTTTAAGATGATCTTGAGACAGAGAACACGTGGAAAAAACCATTTTGAAAAACACACCCGTAAACCATGTCGAACTCGTACTTCACGCTTTTCAACAAAAGCGGTCACGGCGAATAATTTCTAATTGAACTCGATTTTTTTCAATCGCAGATATGAAAGGGTATGTACAGCAGACGATGTTTTTAAGGACATTAATATTAACATAACGGTTTCTTCAATTTTCAACAAATAAAAGTAGGGCGTTAGAAATTTTGACAAGTATACTAGCGTCTTTTTACTATTATCGGTATTCTATTACCTTATCCTTTTGCTAATGGCCTTGTTTTCGGAAGGCCTAGTCTCGGGTGTTTTTTTTTCTTTCTCGTTCTAAAAATAGTTGGCTGCTACAGAAATATCTCAGCATCACACCTTCTGTTCGTTACAGGTGGCGAAGTTAAAACGATGAAAATGAATGGTATGAAGAAATTGTTGCGCACTAAATATCGATCCAAGAATTATCAGTAGATAACCCGTATTTTATTTTTCATTTTATTTAATTATTTTTGGTAGGTGCATTATTGTTGGTCTTTCGATAGGATTTCTCGGCGAAGTGCAGATTTTTTCAAAATGTCGCCGGCTGAATTGCACACCTTGTTCATCTATTAATCTATTATGATCGGTGATATGTCATTTTTAAAAACGGCTTCTATGCAAACTTTGTGTATTTCATTTCAATAAAAACACTCTGAAGTTTAATATTTTATCAAAAATACCATTCAAAAACACAAGGAGGGGAGGAGGACAGGAAGTCCTGTACACATCTGTGCGTTTACCTGATCAATATATAGGGCACACGGCGGATGTGGGGTGTAACCGGTCGACAGGGGATGGCTAGGTAAACGGACGGAAATTCACAGGACAAAAAATCACAGGACAAAAAGTCACAAATCATGAATAGGACAAAAAGTCACAATTTTAGTAGGACAAAAAGTCACAATACTTTATATAGCACTATAGACATTTTATACAAAACAATAAACAAACAATATAAGCACAGAAAGTCAATAAATAAAAAGTTTTGCAAAGTTTTCTTTAAACACACAATATCACTTTGAGCATTTTGTTTAAACACATGAGTTCATTTTCACTATTGTCACTGTTTTAGCAAACACTGTTGAAAGTCTATTTAGTTAGAAACGTCTAACTCTGCACCTGCAGCTGTAGTACGTCTACCCAGGCAAATGTTGAAGGCGACACCATTCAGGAATTCTGGAACTGTCTTTCTGCCTGATACACGGTCTTGGCACAGATTCTGGAGTCGTTTCTGGAGATGAACTATCTTCTGCGGAACTCTCTTTGCTGGCTGTGTACCGATTGCGTCTTGGAGAACGATCGTTGTTACAGTAGACTGCTCACGCTGAAACCACTTGAGGACGGTCCAAATACTAGGATGAGACGTACCAACCAGTGTGTAGAACTTGTTATTCCAACCTTCGCAGACGTTGTTGGTTCCTGGGTTGCATTCCATAGTGGCTTTGTGGACACTCCAAACAGCAGGCTGGAACATAGGCGGTGTACGGCGCATCATCAGCTGAGGTTGTTGGTCTGCATTTAGTTGCTGTACTAGACGGTAGGTACCACTAACGTAGGTTGCATCAAAGTAGTCGACTAAGTCTGCTGTCTCTGCTGGCTCTTCTGGTGTGAGGCGTCGGATGTAGGCAATACCCTCTGGTAAGTCTTCTATTGGAAGGAAGGCTAAGGCATCTAAGGTGTTGCAGAAGTGGCGGAACACTGGATCACTCATGTAGTGGGTAGCTAGTCTGAATTTCTGTATCTTACGCCAGGTTGCCTGTGTCAGGTGGTAGAAACAGCCTTGGTGCTCAACTTGACGACCGAATACTGCTGAAGTTGCTCTGAGTAGACCATCTTCAGAGTCGGTTACCACTTTGGTGATGTTGATCTGTAGACCCATGTTGTTGCACTTGTCGATGATTGCTTGGAAGAGTTCTTCATATGCTTGGCGTGACTTCTGTAGTAGGCTGTAGACGACGGTGATGAAGGTGTTGCTGAATGGTATTCTAATGGTGAAGATCTGCTTAAATAACGGTGGTGCTGTGTCGAAGGTACCATCCATGTATAGTGTGTCTGCTGCTGCTAGATGTCTAAGGTTGTCATCTGTTGCAAAGGCAATAATTCTGGTTCTGGCTTCTGGACCATTGTCGTGGAGGAGGAAAGTCTGCGGGTCGTCATCTACTGTAACTGAAAACTCAGGTGGCACTGTAAGCTCTTGTAGAGATGCTGGAACAGGAAGTTGAGGTCTGCGACGTCTGATGGATCTTTTAACGTTGTCTTCTGTAGGAAGCATGGATTTTACTGCATTGGATGTAGTTGATACACATTCTGCGAAGATCTGGCTGGGCTTGTTGAAAGTGGACTCTGCTTTGTGGTTCATGTTGTTGCAACATCTTATGAGATTTGCTGAGTCTTCTTGTGGTGCATGGTTATTTGGTTGACTTGGTACTGGATTCTCATTGTGTAGGTCTGTGGACAGGCTGCCTCTGCACCCCTGACTGGACTTTAAGGTGCACTTCCACCACTGCTTGGTCTTGCGTAAAACAAAGCTTTGAACCGCCTTTGTTGCTCTTTAGGATCTCCATTTGGAACTGAATGACGAGGCAACAAAGCCTGTCCTTTTTATGCCAATTTTGCAAAAATCCAGACATTTACTCATAAAAGCCCTACCATGGACAGAGATATATTTTTGGAAAAACTGAAAGTTAGCTGTCTCCTCTGTATTGTTTTCCTTTCTAGAGAAGCCCTAAATTATCCCACTGATTATAAATTGTTAAATGTTGTAAAAACTAATTACTAACTACCACCCCCAAATTGTTTATTTAGCAATTAGATTGTTGTTTTAATTAGTACATGCAGGTCTGTCCAGATGTTCATGCATTTCCTTGGAAGCCATACATCTTTAAAATCACACATTGATTGGTCATACAAGTGTATATCCAACAAAAAAGAAAAAAAATAATACTTCAAAACAATCTTAATACCTTTTTCATAAAAATTAAATATTTGCCTGTAAACTTTAGCAAAACTCTTATTATTTTACCATAATTGAAAAAAAAACTATTTGAAAAAAAAATACAAAACTAAAAATTAATTCCCCCAAAAATTAAAAAAAAAATTTCTATTTCATATTTGCCTTAAAAATTTTATGATTTGTGACTTTTTGTCCTGTGACTTTTTGTCCTCAATTTCCACTGTGACTTTTTATCCTGTGACTTTTCGTCCGTGACTTTTTGTCCTGTGACTTTCCGTCCTACATTCGATGGCTACGCCTCCTAAGCGCCTGATTCAACCTCCATATTTGTTCAGTTCCCACATTTGTATTCCTTATAGGAGATATAAGATGGACCACTGTTCGTTACCTTCACCTGTTCACATATACAGAGTGAAATCTTACCTTTCAGTGAACTGAAAGATGACTGAGTGGTAGCTGAATGATAACTGAATCATCACTGATTAAGTACTTTTCAGCCACCTTTCAGTTACGATTCCGTTATCATTCAGTTCACTGAATGGCAGGAACATTTCAGTAACTATTTAGTCATGTTTCAGTGACCATTCAGTCAGGTTTCAGTGACTTGTCAGTCAGTTTTCCGTGACCATTCAGTCAGGTTTTAGTGACCATTCAGTCAGGTTTCAGTGACCTTTCAGTCCAGTTTCGGTGACCATTCAGTCAGGTTTAAGCAACCATTCAAATAGGTTTCAGTGAAATTTTAATATTTCAGTGACCATCAAGCCATATACTACGCCAGAAATCTTTTTGTAATTGTTTACCTGCATTATATTGATATTTTCGAGTCTATTCTTGTCTCTTTCACTAGTTATTTTGTTTTTCATTGATATATGGTATATTTCATTAAGCAGTTTGTTCTTCTCTAGTTACATATAAATGACCATCCAGAATTTTTTCTATAATTGTTTACCTACATTCGTGTAACTTTCTCATACACAGTATCTCAGCATTCATTTCGTGAATGTTCAATAAAATCCCAGTAATTGATTTGTCGGTATCATTGCTCATACAAATAACTTTCATAAATTATCTAACTATGCTGCATGACAAATGCAAACCAATACACAGAATGAAATTTCAAGCAAAATTTCAGACACCGCTGACGAAACATAGGTAGGTATCACTTCCTCAGTCAATATCTTTTTGGACATGCACAGTAATCAGCCATCACCCAATGTTTGCAGAATCATCTTCTGTAAATCTTGAAGTTTTCTATAAAAAAGAGAATATTAAATGAATAGCTGTATAGCTATATAAACCAACAAACAGAGGATTCACACACACACACACACACACACACACACACACACAATAATGATAAAATGGGATGGGGGAGGCAATGACCTCCTAAGGATGGTGCATACAATGTAGACGATTTTAAAAGATCATTTACTTTTAATGCAGTTTCACGTTATATCCACCAGATCCCCACCCGAAAGCCTGATCCTGTAGAGTTCACTATTCTTGAAGACAATGACATGTTTTATATACTTATACTAAGGCCTAAAACATAGTATTTTTACAACTGGAAATGCATACAAGTACATGTAATTTTACAAATTTATTTATCCAACCAAAGGCAGAACTATAATCTCTCTGACAGAGTAACTTTTTGCTTTGTATTGTTTCTGCTTGTTCGAGAAAATCAATAGCGACCGACCGATGTGTATAATACACAGTACGGACGAGATGTCCGGTCGCACTCGCTAAGTCTGACTCCGTCAACATCAAAGAAAAAGTAAATAAACAAATAAACATCAACAAAAATCCGAATCTAACTGAATAAACAAATAAACATAGGAAAGGTTCAATATATGATAATCAAAATATAATTGTTGCTATTTTTGAATTTTTTCGCCACTTTATGGACAATTATCCAGCTATTAGCAAAATCCGGCTGAAATTGTTGCTATTTGTGCATACACACACAACAAAAATAATAATAATAAAAACATTCACACTTTATATAATTGTTCATCTTTGGTGGTCGTAAAACGAAAGGAAAAGGAGGGGGAGAGGAGGAGGAGGAGGAAGGAGGCGGCGGATTTGTTTATATTCCCCGTTATATATTACCAGGTATTATTGAAAATTACAATGTCATGTCCTAATTTTATTATATAAAGGAAAGTCTCATTAAGCTAAAAAAATATTTTGCATATTTATTATTATTAATTAATACTGAATAAATATATCATTTTAGGAACACCTCTTTTATTTTAATATCAAAACTTAAGATGTGAGGGGCCTCCGTGGCCGAGTGGTTAGAGCATCGGGCTCAAAATCACAAGCCTCTCACCTCTGTCGGCGCGTGTTCGAATCTCGTCGGCCGCGGCGTTATGTGAGCAAGTTTGCCAGTTTACTTGCGGAAGGCCGGTGGTCTCTTCCCAGGTACATTGTATCTGGGTTCTCTCCTCCACCACCAAAAACTGATTGCCACCAGATAAATCGTTGAGTGTGGCGGAAAGCAATAAATAATCAATCAATCAATCTAAGATGTGAAATGATTTTATATATAGTCTGGAAAGGAACCCAATCAGAGTGCTTTGATGTCCCCGCCCATTATACTGACTGAATGGTCACTGTCATTCAGTCGACTGAAATATCACTGATTGGTACCTTTCAGTTTTAACTGAAAGGTCTCATTTCTTCCTTTGATATGCAAAATTATGACCATATGACTATTTTTGTAGATTAAATACATTGCTACAGTAGATATTTCACTGTCAGTTGTTGGGGTGTTTGCATATTAATATGAGTAATCATGGCCGAGTTGTTCTTGAAAAGATGTATCCTGTATGTATATATTCCCCATGTAAACTTTGATGCTCTATTGTGATCTCACTCTGTCATCGGGGACCATAATTTCAACTTGAATCTGCATTACCTGGGAATGCCGTTGCCTTTCATATTAATATGAGAAATCATGGCCTTGTTGTTCTTCAGATTTTTTAGAGATTTATTCTATATATTCCCATGTAAAATTTGACCCCCTAGTGTTTCTCCGGAGTCCATGATTTGAACAAACCTTAATCTGCACTACCTGGGGATGTTAAAATGAGAATTCATGGTCATTCTGGTCTTGCGAAGATTTTTAAAAGATTTATCCTATATATCATCATGAACACGTTTATCACGTATTTTGGCCCCATCCTACCCTGGGGGCCATGATTTTAACAAATGTCAATCTAGTTTACGTCAGGAAGCTTTCATGTAAATTTCAAGTTTTCTGGCCCAATGGTTCTTGAGAAGAAATTCTTTAAATGACCACTCTATTTTTGCCTTTCTTTGATTTTCTTCCCTTTCCACCGTAAACTGTCTACTTCCCCACACAAGTCCAGGTACTCGCTTACTTTAATTTTTTACATGTTGTTTATGAACTTGTATCCTTTCCCGAAATGTGTTCTCTCTCTCTCTCTCTCTCTCTCTCTCTCTCTCTCTCTCTCTCTCTCTCTCTCTCTCTCTCTCTCTCTCTCTCTCTCTCTGTGTGTGTCTCTCTCTCATATATATATATATATATATATATATATATATATATATATATATATATATATATATATATATATGTGTGTGTGTGTGTGTGTGTGTGTGTGTGTGTGTGTGTGTGTGTGTGTGTGTGTGTGTGTGTCTTCAATAACTTAATTAGGAATTGTAATTCCTCTTGAAATGCGTTGCAGATGTGGATAATTTGTGTATGAATCTTGATAAATATACGTGTGATACGTCAATTTCAACAGTCCCTTCCGACACAAAAGAATTTAGAATGTGAATATGAAATTTAGAATTAAATATTTCAGATTTGAAAATACGTGAAGGTATGAACTGCAAAGCTTTAGGCAGGTACAACATTAAATAGTGACCCTGTTGAAAAACGACCCCAGGGGTCATTTTTCAACGAACGTTTGATTTTCATTGTTGAAAATTTATTCAAACTGTTAATTAACTTCCTTTCAAAGCGTGAAATTTTGACCCTTGTTAAAAATTACTATAAGAGATCATTTCTGGTGGGATCAAATTTCAACAATGAAATATTACTCTAAATGTACAAAATATTCTCAGTACAGTCCATATTGCTGACAAGTGGCGGGGATATATTTCAACTTTGAAAAATGACCCCAAGTATACTAAATATTTCTGTGTAATCTGCGCGATTCATCTCAGTCAGGTATTTCAACATTGAAAAACGCCCCAATGTACAAAACGATTTTCTGTACAGCCTACATGTATATCTCAGACACGTGCGTGGTGGGAGTCATATTTCAACATCGACAAAATACCCCAATATACAAAATATTTCTCTACAATTCATCTCAGTAAGGTATCTCAGCTATGAAAAATGTCCCCAATGAACAAAAGGTTTTCTGTACAGCCCATATCTAAGTCACATAATGGGTCATATTTCAACATGAAAATGACCCCAATTGCAAATATAATATATAAAATAAAATGCTTTTGTTGCGGTCAGTTGCATAATATTATCAAAATTAACTTCGATTATTAGCACGATTAGGAGCGATTATATTTGACTAAATCGCAACCTCTCTACCTCTTTTGTATATTCCTGTTTCCCTTCGAGCAAAGGATTTTTACATTTATATATATATATATATATATATATATATATATATATATATATATATATATAAATTCTTTACTTGGACAGTGTAATACTCATTCTTATAGCCAAGAGAATACCTATTCAACTCTCTCTCTCTCTCTCTCTCTCTCTCTCTCTAATCCATTTTAAACACACACACACACATATATATATATATATATATATATATATATGTGTGTGTGTGTGTGTGTGTGTGTGTGTGTGTGTGTGTGTGTGTGTGTGTGTGTGTTATAAGTAGCTGTTAAAAGATGACCCCTTATTGATCAACATTTAACGTTGATCACTTTTCAACGACCATTTTTTTTTTATCAAAATTTAACGTTAACGTTGAAAAATTTTATCGGGGTAAACTTTTAATGTCAAAATATGTTCATATTTTTTTCAACGGGGGTCACTATTTGATGTTACACCAGCATTCTTGTCATAAAGCGATAACGTATTTCATGAAATATGCTGGCATCAAGCATCACAGTTCATGCCTTCATATATTTTTTAAAAAAATAAAAGAAATTTCTTAAATATTTTTTCCCTCTTTCTGTAATCACCTCTCTCTGTGTGTATGTATGTTGATTATTTAAGGATAAAAATTATATCAAATAATGAATGATGACATTTATATCTCTAGTCGGACTCCCCCAAACAATATTGAAATACTGGATATTTGAATGCTGGAGGAGCCCTATGTGGAGTATAAATCTAATACGGATAGGTCTGTTTTTTTAACAGGATGATCATCAGCATGATGTATTATGGTGTCACTATGCACGCTCGTTACCTCGGAGGAAACTTCTTTTTAAACTTTTTTATTATGGCCCTTGTTGAATATCCGGCGAACGGTTCAACCATTTATTTGTTGGAACGATTCGGGAGGAAAAGGACTCACTGTTCGTGTATGCTGATAGGTGGCTTTGCTTGTCTGCTGACTATATTCACTGTTCTATACGGTGGGCCAGGTAAATAATATAACCAAATTCAAATAAGGCCTCTGTTACACATTGCCATGTATATCCCTGTGAACAGTAACAGTTCGTTAACATTTAATTTCACGTAGATTTTGAGCCCGCCACTATCACGCTTGCAGTCATAGGGAAGATGGGAAGTGCAGCGGCGTTTGGAGTCATCTATACGTTTTCAGAGGAGTTATTCCCCACTGTAGTCCGTAACGGGGGCATAGGTGCAAGCTCATCCGTAGCGAGAATCGGGGGGATGTTGGCTCCATATGTGGCAAAATCGGTAACATAAATTTCAATATATCCGATGAATAGTTTTATACCTTCGACATTGAAGATTTGCTCTCTCTCTCTCTCTCTCTCTCTCTCTCTCTCTCTCTCTCCGACAATTTTATGTTTTACTCCAGACGGAGTATGTGATAATGTGTTTAACGTTGAAACATAACAAATTGTGGAATTCCAAGGTCATGCCAATCAATTAAACGCTGGACACTAAACAAGGAAAGCATGTTTGTGAGTTTTTTTCACCTCACCTCACTCATTAGGTTTTCCATGTAAAATACCCTAAAGTGTGGAGTCGGCGTTATCCCCCCAAAAAGTTTGACTGAATATCATCCAGTCAGAACGTAGTAGGTGGACTCGAGACATCACCTCAACGTCCAACCAGAATTTATCGTGCTTACTTTAAATACAGAGCAGATGGGTACATATCATCATGTTTTGAGGACAACCGGAAGAAAAATTGAAAGTTGTCTAATCTTGACAAGCAAAAACAAGAAAGAAATAAAACAAACACTAGTGTTCGAGAATCGGAAGAAATTTACAATCGATAATCGAATAGAATCAGACATGTCTTTTCGATTCATAATCGAAATAATCCAGATTATACAGAGATTTCAATTTAGTTATTTCATTCATTAAAATGAACTGGTGTTACTTACTGCAGTTGTTGAATAGTACTGAATAGCAAACAAGACAACGGTTTTATTTTCAATACCTTTAATTTCAAAATTGATTTTTTATCAACTGAACCATCAGCGTTTTGACTTTTATTTTTACACACTTTATCAATTTCTTAGGCATGATGTTTGTCGAGATGGCATTTCAATCACAGGCACTTGGGTTATAGATCATTATCACTCCACACACACACACACACACACACACACACACACACACACACCCCACTCTACCACCACCACCTTATCACTCTATTTTTTCTGATCTGAAATAGACACACTAATTTATTTCTACTTATATTTTGTAAATATGCATTAAAGATCACCCAAATATGTTATTTTTCGTCTCTGTTACGTTATGAGTGATTAAAAGAAGAGAGGGCATGCAACTCTTTTCATGTCGTCTGCCTCACCTGGTTCAAACTTCTCCTGATTTTTCACTCACAGCAAATCAAAACCTTAGATGTTTATAAATCAATAAATTGGTGAGACATTCTTGTTTACTTTCGTGTTTCCGTTATATTTTTAAAACTTGCAGAGAAGGCTGTCACGTGTACACGTGTAACCGGTAACGTTTCGTGTTTGGGCTGTAAACGTTTACAAAATCCCTCAACGTTTAAACGATGTCTTATATATGTGGCACAAATCTTGCAGGGTTCAAATTACAATCTAAATTATTGGAATAATTATTTGAAGTGAATAAACTTATTAAACAAATTGCGAGGGGAAGTAATGAATTTATAAAAGTTTGACTATAGTCTATAGGAACGGTGAACAATTTTTTCTCGTCATATTTAATTAGTAAACTGAAAGGGTCTCAGAATCTCTTACTATACTCTGCAAAAAAAGAAACGCATAATGGATTTTTTAAGATTTTAGTAGATGTATTTTGGATTATGATTTTACAATAGAAAATGTAGATATTCACTAGAATTGTTTCAATTGAAAAAAATTACAGTCCAAACCTTAGATATTGGTGGGAAAAAAAGTCAGATCATCACAGTTAAGAACACTTCCTGTCACGTTTAAGTTAGTACCGTGTATGACCACCTCGAGCTGCCAACACAGTTCTGCATCTCCTTGGCATAGAGTCAATCAATGTTCTTACGTTATTGCGTGGAATTGTTCGCCATTCCTGTTGTAACATTTGACGGAGCTGATCGAGGGTCTGAGGCGGAGGTTGGCGCAGGCGCACATGTTTATCCAGTTGGTCCCATAAGTGTTCAATCGGATTCAAATCCGGTGATTTGGAAGGCCATGGTAGCACATTAATGTTGTTCTGCTGAAGGTAGTCAATTGTTAAGCGGGCTGTGTGAGGCCTAGCATTGTCATGTTGGAATAACTCCCTCTGTCGGTCAATTACGCGCATAAGGTGAGGTTGGAGAATTTCGTCTCCGTACCTTTGAGCCGTTAAATTGCCCGGGACATGTACCAGTTCTGTTTTACGGTCATTAGAGATCGCCGCCCACATCATGACGCTACCTCCACCGAAGCTATCCACTTCTTGGACACACGAGGAAGAGAAACATTCATTCCTGCGTCGGTATACACGGATTCTTCCATCACGTTTCTGTAGCAGAAAACGGGACTCATCGCTGAACCAGATTCTACGCCAGTTGCGGAATGTCCAGCCCCTCAATCTGTTGCACCATCGGACTCTTTCTCGTCTGTGTTACGGTGTCAAAACTGCTCCAAAATACGGTCTTCTGGGTCTAATGCCATATTGTCGAAGTCGGTTGCGGACTGTCTGCGAGCTGATTCTTCTCAATCCAGGTATTCCGACTGCAGTAGCTGTTGCAGCAACGGTTCGATTCCGTAGATGAAAGACCCGGATGTAGCGATCTTGTCCAGGAGTCGTAATGCGAGGTCGCCCACTCCTCGGTCGGTCATTAGTAGAGCCAGTCTGCTGGAATCTGTTCCCAGCCGAGAAATTGTGCTCTGATTTACGTTTTCAGTTCGTGCAATCTCACTTTGGGATACTCCGGCCTGGAGACGGCCAATGACGATATTTCGAGTAGCAGGGTCCAACCTTGGCATGGCAGCATTTTAACGTTATGATGAATTCAAGCTTCAAACTTCGTCCTTTTATACGCTTTAATGTAGTGGTTGAATTAAGCACAAAGTTCTCGTGAAAAACGTAAGCCAAATTCCATGGCGATAGAGGTGATGTGCAATTTTAGAGAGTCGCCGAGCTAATTTGGCAGAGAGCCAAATCAAATGAACAGACCTTTAAAGTTTCATACTTACCTGTAAAAAATCAATTACTCAATTGACCATTTCAGTTTACCTGGTAAAATACCTAATTTGCATTTTTAAAATTTCAAAAGGGCTATGCGTTTCTTTTTTTGCAGAGTATATATGTTTCTGGCTTGTATAGCATTACTGTGCTGCTCTTTGATCATCTTGCAAAATGTGCTTTATTGTTTTTAATAAACATTTATTAACGGTTTTGACGGCAATTATAGCCCCCCCCCCCCCTTCCAGAAAATTCCTAATAAGATATCTAAATGTATGGATACAAATCTGGAAAAACGTTCAAATTTAAAATCTGTATGAATATTTACGTGTCACTTGCATGGCATCTTTGGCATGTGTCATTTTTTTTTTCATTGAAGAAAGTTGCTGAATGAAATTAAGTGAATGGATGAGATTCAATACGTCATAAAATTGTCGATTGCTTTCAAACAGGTATTCTTAAACTTTATTTGTATTATCATCTGTCGCAAGACTCGCAACTCTCAAAATTAGAATGGCCGAAAAACAGAAACGTTCTGGTGTATGGAATTATTTTACGGAGTTGGAAGTAGCGGGAAAGAAAAAAGTGAAATGCAATTTATGTGCTACGGAGTTTACTTATGCCGGAGGGAGAACAGGGACAATGACCAATCACATCAAGTTCAAACACAAGTCTACAAGTATTGATGCATCTGATAAAAGTCACAAGCCGGGGTCTTCCGCAACATTGATGCAAACAGCAATTACAGCTTATAGAACGCCGGTATTTTCAAGAGAAAAATATCAAAAGTGTACCCAGAAATTAGCACTGATGTGCGCGCGTGATTTACGACCACTAAGTATTGTTAGTGGCGAGGGATTCAAAGATATCTGTAATGAACTCAATCCGCATTATAAAATCCCTGTAAAAGCAACTATTTCAAACTACGTATCTTTACTATACACAATTATATTCCGAAGTGTTTAAAGAGTTATCGCTCTTTGCCTACAGGGGTCGTTGATGACGTCCGCCATTACTGTGCTGATAAACAAAATGCCGTATGAGAGAAGTGGAGGGCGAAATTGTATTGTTTTTGGCTGTAGCAACAATCAACGAAAATTTCTTTTCCGTCATATGCCTTGGAATTTATCAAATAATCTACTAAATCTTCATAAACAAGATGGGGCCAATGTTTTATGTCATTTGTCTTCCATCCCGTATCTGAATCGTGTGGTGGATCTGAAAATTTGAACATCTCTTGACAATTTTTGCTTTTAGAATAAAAGATTGCACTCTTTAATACCAATATTTCTGAAATTTATTAGTTTTGAATTCCAAGAAAAAATGGAGAAAAAAAAAACAAAAAACAAAAAAACAAAACAAAACAACTAAAAAACAAAAACAAAAAACAAAAAAAACAAAAACAAAAACAAAAAAAAAAACCAAAAAAACAAACCGATACACAGAATGTAATATCTCTGCTTAATCCTACTAGATTTTTTACAATGAAAAAAAAAATTAGATAGGGTCTACCTGATATTGTGTCCCCCCCCCCCCCCCCCCCCCCAACTCGGTGGATCTCGTTGTAATACACTATCAAAATTGAATAATAACTAGCAATAAAGATTCAATCCATATAGCTGTTTTACGGACAAATTATACGATTGGACATCTAAATTAACAACAAAAACAACAACAGATATGCTGAAATTGAAAAAAAAAATCCGAAGGAAAAAAAATAATAAGATAACAAATAGTCAGATCCAACACATCTTCCGTTGAAAATTCCACGATCCATCGCTAATTTTATTACTTCATACATTGCTTTATATTGAAATGAATTTGTAATGTCTCAAGTCGTCTTTACGAGTTTCTTTTTACTTCGTGATTTATTATGCAAAAACACTGGGAACTGAAAGTTGGGCGGATCGCGGATTTAACTAAAATTATGGTAGAAATAAGATTAAAACGTAAAAACCACGAAATATTATGAATGTAACATATGTTAAAATCTTACTGTGACTCTTCTTATCCATCGTGTTCTCAGACAAATATTGAAAATAGATGAAAATATCGATGAACACCAGTTCTTGCTTAGCTTTGTTTACAATGATATCAGCACAGTGATGGCGTGCGGTCACATGATCAAAATATGTCAGCCCCCAATTATGACGTAATATAATTGTGTATATGACGAGGAGGTACAGAAACTGAAAGAAAATTTAAAAAACGTGTCTGCCGTAGCGCTGACATCAGATCACTGGACAAGCCTTGCCACTGAGGCATACATTACAGAAACTGCCCATTTTATTGATGATGACTGGAACTTTCAAAATACAGTTTTGGCCACCAGAAAAGTCACCGACAGACATACCGGTGAGAACACAACTAACGAAATAAAAGCAATAACACAGGAATTTGGCATTACTGACGAGAAAGTTATAGGAATCGTTACTGATAACGCGTTCAACATGGTCTCGTGTGTTGAGCACCTGAAATGGAAACACATTCGTTGTTTTGCGCACACTCTACAACTTTCGATTAGAGGTGCGTTTGATTCTGTAAATTCTGTTTCGCGAACAATAGGGGCGGCAAAAAAATTAGTTGCACACTTCAGAAAATCAGTGCTAGCTACAAATGAACTACATACAAGACAAAAACAGATGAATCTACCTGAAAACAATTTAATCATTGATGTGGCCACTCGGTGGAACAGCACGTTCGACATGTTTGAGAGACTCAAACAACAAAGGCTGGCTATTTATGCCGTGCTTCACGATGCTAGTATAACAAAACCCAATGATGCGCGTACATTAGATCTGAATGACGATCACTGGCGAGTACTGGAAGGCATGATACCTGTTCTGAAGCCTTTGTACATGGCTACTCGTGTCATGTGCAGCGAATAGTATCCGACCGTCAGTGGCGTATACCCAATTTTATATAGCTTAGTAATAGTCCAGTCAAATTAGCCCAAAAAAGGGTCAAACTTGCAACTAATTGCAAAAGAATTGTTTTCAATGATTTTGACCTCGCTAATATGTGTACCAAAACATATAAAAAATCTAATGTTTCAGTTGAAGTGGAAATACCATTTTTGGGGGGTCAAAAACAGAGAAAAAGAGAAAAAACGACAAAAACTGGAAATTAGCTTTCCATCATTACCTATCAAATAAGAATGCAGTTTCTTGATTGGCATTTATAAATTTTTGTAAGAAATAGAAATTGTAAAATTTCCATGTAGTAATTTCACCTTTAAGAGGCTTTTTTGGAAAAGGGGGGGGGGGTAATTTCAGTGAACAGACCATGGAAATCAGTTTGTTTCTTCTTCTTCCTCCGTGTTCCTTGTTGAATTGGAACAACTTGTTCCTCTACAATGGCTACATCCAATAGTACATTCTAGGCCATGTTTTCGGCACGTACACCTCTTTGTGTCACAATTTACCTTGCAATTACAGTGGATAATATTCAGAAGACGATTGGGAGCAGGCGGCAAAGTGTTTTTAAGCGGCATGCATTTGCTATCATCAGTGACTGTCCATCCCCAATCAAGTGGGTTCAGATCAGTGCCATCTAGTTTTATCCACTGCTGACACTGATAGTATGACCTTCTAGAATGCAGAGCCGCAGAATCAGATGTTGGCGGGAGACTCTGTACCTGAACGCACTTATTGTTAGTGATAGCCTTATTTGTGTATAAGCGCAGTCTCAGAAGATCCAGTCCTTCGCACAATACTCCCCCATATAGGCTAGCAATAATCTGTTCGCCGCTCGTTACAACAGTTCCCAGATGGTTTCCAGGCTTTAAGAATTCCTCTATTGCCATTGTAACATTGTTTGTTTTCGAAAGCTTCTTTAAAGCAACACCTTTTCCTATCCCAAATAGGCGGGAGGTTGTATCGCATCCCATGATTGCGTGTACTACTGGCAGAAATTTGCACTTGTGCATACCAAGCATCCGCTTTGTTTTTTGTATGTCCCAGTGTCTGCACTTATTAGAAAGTTCAGATCGGAAGTAAATGTTGTATCCATCCAGTGATGCATGGTAGCAGAGGAGAACAAGAAGATCAGTGTCTTCGCCAATGACAACGACTTGTGTTGACTGAGCACATGCTACAGCTGTTGAAATGATGAGACAATCTGCATCTTCCTCTGCAAGGATGACCGTGCATTCATTTTCCCGAAGTCTTTGGGCAAGAAGACTTATGAAACGAGACTTGTTGTTGTTGTTATTTGTGAGAAAAAATTCTTTTTTAGATTTGAAGGTCATATCTGAAGTAAATGTTACATCAGGGGAGATGATGCCCTTTGAACGTCGAAGATGAGTCACGTCTTTGGTCGAGGGTTCACTGGAATATCCATCAAATACAATAGTTGGTCTCGAGTATCTTCTAATAATATACTCAACATACAACTGACATATAGCATTGAATGACATGCCTTTTGTCCATGGGATACGCTGTAGCAAAGAACCGCCATCCAAAACAAAATGTACATCAAGCAATTCCTTCTCTGATACAGAACAATCGCCTATACTCCAAATTGCATCTGAAATTTGAGGCTTACTTGCTGTTCTTGGAAGTCCTGAGGGTTCAAAAATCGATGATGGATGCGTTGATAATTCATATTTGAAGATATTTGCAATATCTTCAACAGATTCTCTCGATGAAATTGCCGTTAGTCTTTGAAAAAGCACTTGGGGATCAACCTCAACTCTGCCTTCCTCAACCGTGATAGATGTTTTAGATGACATAGTTAACACCTGCATTGATTTTTTGAAGGAAAAATCGAAAATATTCTGACCAACCATAGAGTCAATGATTTTTTGTCCACATGCTAATGCATTATGAGCGTTGATATTATTGTCTGCATTCACACCGGTGTCAATATTTCGAAGAGGGATGCTCTCAGTAAAAGGGTCACGGTCTCGTAGGTATGATATAACTTTAATTATATCTTGTTTGTCCCTTTCTTGGCGAGAGGTTGAAGATTCCTTTTGCTGCTCACTTGTGTGGTAGCCAACATCTGTCAGATTCTGCATTGCCTCATTTACTGCTGCACAAGAAGGCATAGACAAAAGCCACTGCGACCGCAGTACCTCTGTCATTCCTCGACCTCTCGTTAAACCACCTGATGTTTTCACACTTCTCATTAATGCCTGCTCAATGACAAGATCACACGACAGACCCGCCCAATACCTCTCACTTCTTCTCAGTACATGATAACCTTCCATGAACTTGCTGTGTACATCGGGATGAGTTTTTTGAAGATTGATCATTGACATGACATAGATGTATGCTGACTTTGCATACATATTATGCCCAGCTGCAGCAAAATAGGGAAGCATTGAGTGTAGAGTTTGTATATAGAGTAACCAATTGCCTGTTCTTTCAGCTGTGATAAAAGCTTTTAAGAGACTTATCATTTCTAAGTACTGAAGCCAAAGGGCTGCTGTTCTGAAGCACTTGAGAGAGGATTTTGTGTCCGCAAGTTTCCCCAGTACTTGTGTAATGGTAGTATTATTGCACACGTCTTGTGCAGTAGCATCTCCCTCTAGCAACTGGTCATACAAGGCAGCAGCTTTCTTCAGCAGATGATCTTCTTCCAGTTGGGCTGTGGAAACGTCTGCAGATTGAGTAAGGACGTGATCAGGGGCCTCTGTGTCAATGGGTGTTACAAGATAACCTGAAGATATATTTTGGGGCACATCATTATCAGGCAATTCGGCACCAAAGGTTTTAGCCACGAGCAAGGCATGAAGGGCTGTATCAACTAGAAAATGGGCACGGGTTGCTCGAGCTACTGCTTTTCCACTAAGAATATGGCCAACTGCATTTGACGCATATACAGTCTCTAAAACTTCCTGCAATCCCGATTCTCTCATAATGCGCCCGATACATCCTAAAAAGCTCATTTGTGTGTGAAACCCACCTAACCTGAGTATAATGGAGCTTAAGTCTTCACACTGTGACTCATGAGTGACAATTGTAACTGCTTTCATGTAGAGAGGCTGGTCAAATGTCAGAATTGGAGTTGCACCATATTTTCTAGCTTGGCGAGACACAAACTTCAGTGTAGAGTAGATACATGACATATCGCTTGCGTCCATATCCATCATCGGCGGCAGAAAGGTGATGGTGGACTTCCCAGGGTAATGTCCATTTTGAGTACACTGCATCAGTCCTGACCAACTTGGAGTTGGAGATCGAAGAGGCCATACAGCCTTTGAAAGAAGATCTAAACTCAAAGACGGATCTGGTACTTTCTGTTCTTTATTAATTTTGGCGAATTTCATCTGCAGTGACGATTTAGGTGGTTGCTTGTAGAAATGTATATTAATTTTCCCAGCAGTGACCAGGTCAGCCGATGAAACGTTCAGTTTAGGGACCGGTTTGCTAACCTTTTTACCAGGTTTAGAGCCTACAATAATGCCCATGCCATGGAATGTACCATACCCATCAAGTGTGCGCACATTGTGATCCACGTTGTCAGCAACGAATTGCAGAAATTGTCCATTTTCATAGCTTGGAATATCTGTTCCTTGTGAAATGGCTGCACTTGTTTCAAAACGTTGTATCTCCGAATATGAGGAACAAAATCCTAAGGAATTCAACGTATCAATAAGAAATTTTGATGAAAAATGGTGATGAAGCTGCACTCCTAAACCTATTTGTAGTGGTGCAATATGCATACGTGGCTTAGCCATCTGCATAATTGTCTGTCCAATCGATGCAATTTTCAAGTCAGGGTCCTTTTCTCGGACGAGAATTTTCAAAAAAGTTTGAAGACTTTCAGGAACGTACTGAAGATTCTTTTCAATTGATTCAATATCTGACGACAAAGGGTACAGATCAGAAGCTAGATGAAGGGACAGGATATCAACTTTTTATCAACTTAGGAGCAGTTGTAATGATGTTGAGCTTCTCCAATGTCTGGTCCACTGTTTTAGGCCGATTGTAGAAGCTCTGAAGAATTGATCTTGCCGTTTTTCGTACCGTTATTACAGTTGCTCATACAATTTCTTTTTCAAGTAAACAGGCGAGTATGCATCATCACCACAGTGGTCCTTCATTTTAGCAACAAGATCTAACAGTTGATGTTGTTTGTCATCATTCTCCTGCAGATAATTCACCACTTTAAGAAATGCGTCAGTAATATCACTGTCAACAGGTCTGCCTCTCTTGGCTTCCGTCGAAGAGGGTGAGAATATTTTAGGTATGTGTTTGCCTGTGCGAAAATTTACGTTACAAGTTTGATGATAGATGGCATCAGCAGCATGCAAATCATTTACAGCTTCTATTCTACCATAAATTTGGTTTGCCCAAGCGTCTTGTCTTGTAGAACAGACGGATTTTATACAAGCCTGAAAATCATGAGTTCGCACAGGAAAAACATCATGCCCTCTTTTACTTTGATTAAGTTTGGCAGTTTGTCCACAAAAGAGGCAGTGGTCACGGAATGAAAAGGTCTGTTTTGATCTAAGAATTGGTGTACTATCAGCAGGAGGAATTGGCTTGCTTTGTTCTTTTTCCCTCAGATATTTGCTAATTTCAATCGCATTTGTAAATAGACGCCTACATTCGGTGTGCACATATTGCCCAGGATGCGTGCGAAAATTGCTACCCCTTTTCTCAGCAGCAGTATTGATACCTGTGCTACCCTTCCCACGAAGACAAACTAGACCATTCTTGTTCCCCGATTCACAAATTACACAATCTTGTAATCTTTCCATATTCAACACAAGGTTAGAACAAATATAATTAAAATGGAAGAAATTTTCTACTAACACAACATAAAAGGTTAAATTAAATTGGTATCGTATTAGTTTTGCATATTACAGAAACCGCATTCAAGTTGCAACTAATAGCGTCACTTCAGGAGAAAGATTTACTCCTTCCTGTTAGGATCATATTTTGACACCGGAGATTGCAAAATAATTACCCCTTCCACTTCAGATGAAGAGATCGAATTATATCTATCTGAAAAAAGTGCGCCGACAAATACCAACCCATTCACTTGGTGGAAAACCAGTCGTATTAATTTTCCAAAATTAGCAAGTCTCGCAAAGCATTTGCTATGCACACCGGCAACGTCCGTTGCCTCTGAGCGCGTCTTTTCCACAGCGGGTGGAACTGTTACAAAACTGCGCTCCTCCCTTGACGCTTTGATCTTTTGAACAAAAGATTAAAACATAAAGTGAATTGCGCCGCTCCGCCTGCACCGGCTGCACGTGAAGTCCATGTTAAAACCGAACCGACGGAAGAAGCCGCGGCACCAGCTCTGCCCTCTCTGGACAATCTAATGTGAAATCACTGAAATGAAATTTTGAAAAATGAAGTTTATTGTGAATTTGTGATCTGTATTGTGCAAATGTTGTACAGTCACTACAGTGTGAATAAAATTGAATTCAATTTAAATGCTATCCGGATATTTATGTTCGTGTATTTTATTCTGTCTTATATTTATACTCCGGAACGTCCGGTGACAATCTCTGCATCGTCCATAGAACGATGAAAATTGAAACACAAACATAATGGTCATTAATGGGTCTTAAAATTCTGTGCGTATTTTATTTTATTAAATTATACAACACTTCGTTTAAACGGTAACGTTTCGTTTAAACGTTTACAAAATTTTGTAAACGTGACAGCCTTACTTGCAGATATTTAATTACATCAATCAAATCACTCACAATCGGATTCAAATTCGTTGCTGTGCATCAGCCAGCCCGAAAGTGCAGGAACAATAACCCAGACTACTGTTCCTGTTTACGCCATATGAGTTAAAAATACCGGAAGGCACCAGGTGACCATATTTAATCGAATTCGTCTGTTCATACTCGTGTGTGTGTGTGTGTGTGTGTGTGTGTGTGTGTGTGTGTGTGTGTGTGTGTAATGAGGTTTTGTACTGACAAGTGAATGGATGAGGTGTTTTGAGCATTTCTTTAATTATTGCATTTAGTTTGCTTGAAATAGAAATTGTTAGATCAACCACAAATCAGTAAATAGTTCATTAGTAGAAAAACATAAAGAAAAATACCGTTTTGGATATAATTTTACATGTATAAATTCTTTAGAAGGTCCAATTTAGAAGGTGCATCGCCTTTCAGCAGTTAAAAATCGTATATGATGTATTCATATTTTTAAAAAAAATCATATTTTTGATCGCGATCGAGATACATACAAGAATTATTTTTCTTGGACAAACTCTTTCGAGACACAGGACTAGAGGTTTGGTGATATTTCTTCGATTTCTTCTTTATTTTGTAGATAGCTACGCTGATTACAGACAAATACTCGCAGATTTAATTTTTTCATTGATATGTTTGTTTTGAGATTATTTACCGGTCGCGGCAGCTCAATCGTTAGAGCGTTGGCTTTGTAACCGGGAGGTCGTGAGATCGAGCCTCACTTGTGCCATGCCCGCGTCAAACCAAAGATTTAAATATAGGCAGTGATTGCTCCTTCGCCAAACGCTCGACATTAAGAAGCGAAAATCACGGTTCTTTTGGATATCACCCGTGTAGCGTCAGGCTTTGACACGTAAAAGAACCCTCACTGCTACGTCCCTGAGCGCTAAGCAAAGGTTAAAATTTGTGGTACTTCACCTACTGCTGGTAACGTTTCAATATTAGTGAAACATTTTCAACGGAACGTAAAACAGACAATCAATCAACCTTTCGTGATTAATGAGCTTGAATTGTAAAATCAATGAAATGATTTTCCCCCACATTCAGCGACTGTCTCTACGCAGATGTCCTACTGTTACTGCCTTTCCATCGGAACACGATCCCGATCCCAATGAATATAAAAAATGTTTTATACAAAAATTTATTTCGTCAACACCTGTCCATTAAACGTTACAAAATTTGAACTTGATCTGTAGTTTGCCACTCTGAAACTACACTGCAAGTTTCAAATGAATTCTTGCAAGCATGGGTCTGGAAAACAAAAGGACAGACTGACAATCAGAGGGACGGGCGAACAGAAGAAAGCTGTAATAGTCCCCTTCGATTTTACCAACCGTTAAGGGAAATAACAAATAATGATCATTGCCAAAATAGTGTGTGTGTGTGTGGGGGGGGGGGGTAAATGTGACATAATACACAAGTTGCTATTAAATTTTTTTGAAATATCATATCGGCAAACTAATAACTCAACTTTATGACAAACGGGATGATTTCAACTTCTCTATTGTGAACTTCCCATATCTATGTAGCCATATTTCATTATCACCTGCATATGGTGTTTGTATTTCTCAATGATTCGGTACACAAGAGTTTGTTCTGCGTATGGTGAGATTTTGAATCGAGGCAGGCTGATGACAAACAAGTTGATGTTACAAGGTTTCAACAGTTTCGTTTAAAGTCAGCATTTCGCAAATTGCATGGTCGTTATAGCGGTCTACGAGGGCTGATTAATATGTTGTAAGCCTCATATATAAGGGTTTGAATTTTGGCTGACATATTGCATTATTTTTCAACACAATCTCCTTCATTAGCTATACACTTTAGCGAGCGATGTTTAAGGGCCTCAATGCCACTTTTAAAGAAGCTCTTTTCTTGGCCGTTCAGAAAGTCCTCCACTGCATGTATGACGGCATCATCTGACTGAAGGTGAGTGCCGAAAATGGATACTTTCAGTTTTGGAAATAGATGAAAGTCTGATAGGACGAGAGCAGGCGAATAAGGCGAATGCTCAATCAATTTAAAGTCACAATCGTTAATGGCAACCATGTCAATGACAGACTTGTGAACAGGGGCATTGTCCTAGTGGAACAGCACACCTTTAGTGAGTTTTCAGCAGAACTTGAGTTTAATATTTTCCCCGTAACTGCCTCATTTGTCCCTTTTGCAGATAATTTATCATCAGCATCCCAGAAAACCGAGGCCATAACCTTTCCAGCTGATGGAACGGTCTTTGGCGGGGGTGAACCAGGGTGCTTCCATTGTTTAGATTATTGTTAGGCGCGGCTCTGGGGTGAAGTGATGGACACACATTTCATCCATAGTAACAAATCTCTGAAGAAAGTTAGCAGGATCTACCTCTAAAAGGTTTAGGTTAGCACGCGACAAAGTGCGCCTGGTGTGCTTCTCATTAATTGTCGGAAGTCTTGGTATCCTGCAGGCTGATTCCTTGTAAGATCCTCTGTCAGAATGGAATGCACTCTTTCCTGTGAAATGCCAACTGTACTTGTTATATATCTTCCTGTCAGTCTTAGAGTGCTACCTCGTCGATATAAACTGACCAAATGACACGAGTCTTCGTGTACACGGCCTTAAATAGTCAGGGAATAGTAGGGCTGAAAATGGACATGGAGGCTCACAATATATCAATCAGCCCTTGTAGTTTGCCAATACAATTTTTCACTGGATCAATTGCTGTCTTACGTATTTCCATACGAATTATTGGTCGATCTTGGCACACTGATTCAGACTACGAATTACTTCGTTTACCTGATTAGGATAGAGGGCTCATGGCGGATGTGACCGGTCGAAAGGGGATGCTTACTCCTCTTAGGCACATGATCCCACCTCTGGTGTATCCAGGGGTCCGCGTTTGCCCAACTTTCTAATTTGTAGTCCATATAAGATTTATGAGATTGGTCACTGTTCGTTGTCGTCGCCTTTTCATCTTAGATAAAAACTCCCTCTTTACTGCTGAATATTAAGGAGGCAAAAATCTTTGCATGATTATAATGGACATAAGGCCCTCTTCCGAACTGTGAATTTCGTGACTCCAGGGTTCAGGTATCAGGCTGAGCCTAAATTGGTCATATACATTATGTATTGAAAATGCAATAGAAAATTTTCTTTACTGCTGGACATCAAGTAGACATACTGTTTGTATGATTAAATGAGCAATGTTCATGACCTCTGGGTTCATGTCCCAGGATGAAGTTTAGTTGATCAAAAATTGAAAATACAATTTACTTTAGATTCTAAAATATTTAATCCTGGGCATCAACTGATAACTGAACCCTGAAAACTATACATTTATAAGCCGTTCAAAATCTCAAATAGAAACTAGCATTTCGCTGTGATTAATAAAACTTACTCACTTATTAAAGAATTGTAGATTATAATAGTTATACCAATACAGGTTTTTCTTTAGGTACTGGTCGCGGTAGCTTGATCAATGGTAAAGCGTTCGCTTCGTAACTATAAGGGCGTGAGTTCGAGCCCTGCTCGTGCCATGGCCGTGTCAAACCTAAGACGTAAACATGATTTTTGATTACTCCTTCGCTAAACACTTGGCATTCACGGTTTTTTCGGATATAATCTTAAAAGCGGAGGTCCTGTGTCGCGGCAGGCGTTAGCACGTTAAAGAATCCTCACTGTCACGGCCCTGAGGCTGCGCATAGGTCTAAATTTGTGGTACTTCATATACAGCTGGCGACGCCTCGATATGAGTGAAACATTTTCAACGGGGCGTAAAACAAACAAACAATCTCTAAGTCGGTCAGAGCCTTTCCATTTGAGAAAAATAGAGATATTTACTTGACATTGGCAAACACATTTCATACAAAGAAGTTGGGGAAAACCAAACCACTGCATTAAGGTATAATTGGACTCCTGATGACTTTCAATTTGGTCAAAGGTTACCTCATATAAATAAGCAGAGGCCAAGCAATTAGATTTACGTAAGACGTTTGAAGCACAAATAATAATTGTAATTTGTGGGCCTTTGAAGGAAAGGGTTACCCAACTTTGATTTGTTTTCATTGTTTAGGAATTTTAAAGCAAAAGATGGGGAAAATCTGCATTTATAGCGTTGAGAGTAGGACCTTATTTCGGCTCCTACAGAACCTTAAAAAACTTGCAATATATGTATCATCTAGTACAATGTATAAAGATAGAGAAGTATAAAAGCACACAGGTAAAACAATTATTTCTAAAGACCAATAAATACTCATATGTCTCTTAAGGCCAATGGGCCTCTTGTCTAGTTAAAAACTGGTTTTGGAGAGTAGCCAGTTCATAGAAAACACCCAAAATACCATCTCATGGAAGGCTTTAATGCCATCTTTAAAAGTCATTTACCAATTCCTTATAGTATTTAAAGAATGATTACGGTATACAAAAAGAAACAAATAAAAAGATGATGATAGCCTTAAGATGACCCCGAAATGTGAAGGACATGGTGGTCAGAATGAGACTGGATTAACCAAATGGGAGCTTGAAAATCTGTTCAGAAGAAAAATGCCTTCTCTGAAGACATTCATCATCTCGGTTACAGAATGTAGCTGCAAGTTGTTTTAAAACACGCCCTTTCGCAAAGACTACTGCATGTACCTTCAGCAGCTGCAAAAAATCCCAGCAACAATACGTTGATACAACAGGTGACCTACGTACACGAGTTGATTATCGCATGCCTACCATCAATTCAAATCCAAAACAATTTAAGAAGGCTATCATAATGTATGAAAAATCATGGCATTAATTACAATACCAATTGAAGCCAATCTGAGAGAAAAACAAAACGATCTGAATGCATGGATCGGAGTCTCCCAAAAGATATGAAGATGACTTCGCCAGACAATCTCTTTGAAAATTCGACAATCAATATTTATCATGTCGTTGGCTATCCTTGTGCTTTGTTTATATATAATGAACCTCTAAATGATACAAGATAAAGGGAATGTCAAATACGGACCTCTGAAAATACCAGATGTGGGATTATTTACACATACGCACACACACACACACACACACACACACACACACACACACACACACACATATATATATATATATATATATATATATATATATATATATATATATATGAGAGAGAGAGAGAGAGTAACTTTAACAGAAGTAATGAAAAAAATTGATAAGTTACATGAAGAATATCTATTGGCTCCAGCTGAAAGAGCTTGTAACTTGTTAATAAACTCATTATTGCAACTGTATCTTTTCACAATTTGGTTTTAATTTCACAGTGAATGAATATGAATCACCGTGCCTATACTGGATTCCGAAACTTCACAAACACTCTTAGAGATTCATTGCAAGATTCAGTAAATGTTTTAATTAGCCCCCGTCATTTCAAACATATTGTGCAATAATATATGCAAAAGTAGTGTAAATCAATATGGATTTTCAAAATTCTCAAAGAACTTTTATTAGGTTTGAAATCACTTTTCAAAAAAATCAACAGAATCAGAAAGTACGACTTTTCAACTCTTTATATCAACATTCCTCTTGATAAATCAAAGACTAGGCTTTTTGACATCACATGTGCTTCTTTACTAAAATGGAAATCGGAAATATTCATATCTTGTGATCAGTCATCCAAACAAATCCTTTATTAAAAACCATTCCGATTCTATGGAAAAGTACTCTAAGGTTGATATTAAAATGCTTGACTTCTTCATCACTTCCAACAATCTTTTAGAATTTCTATGGAATCATATTGTGCTACTTCATTACCTTAACAGAATTTATTCAAACACTTCTAATTGAGAGGGAGAAATATTCTGTTATACATGTCATGCAAGTAGACATTTCCGAACATCTACGAGGTTTATCTGTTATTGGGTCAAATGTTTTTCGACTTGTTCAAAGCAATTATTTGGGCGTTTCTTGTATACTGATTTTGACTACGGATTACACTGTTTACCTGATCAAGATATAAGGATCACGGCTGATACGGTCGGTTGACAGGGGATGCTTACTCCACAAAGGCACCTGATCTCACCTCCGGTGTGTCCAGGATTTCGTGTTTGCTCTACTCGTAATTTTTTATTTGTGGGATTATGAGATTGATCACTGTTTATTATCTTCAACTTTTCTGTTAACAATTCATTTCCATTTACATGTCGATTCAATATGTCCCAGTGAACTTGAAATGAAAGCCACCAAAGAACATGTTTTGAATACCACAGAACATATTCTGCGTACAATGAATTATTTAAACTGAGGTATCCTACTGAAAATAAGTTCATGTTACAGGGGATTCAGCAGTTTTCTTTACAGAGGTATACGTGTATATCGTCAATTTTTTAAGACTGACTTGAATAAAAAAAAATGTAGATATTAACAATACATGTATATTCCTAGCTCATCGGGTTTACCTGTCAGCTGTTGATCTGTAGTTCGTGCGTTCGAGTCTAGCAAGGGTTTCAATTTTTTTTCCACATTGCTTTCTACCAAAACTGCAATTAATTTTACTAAGAGATGTAAATTTGAAACTTTTTAATTTCAAAAAAGATTATTGTACTTATCCAACATTTCCGATCCCATTTCTGGTACATTAGAAAGCCCGATTTTTCATTTATCGCGAGATAGTATACACGCACGAGAGAGAGAGAGAGAGAGAGAGAGAGAGAGAGAGAGCAAATGTTACATTAACTGTGTTTTTTAAAAAGTATTAGAATAACAACTAAATTAGTTCGCGTCATATACTAATATATGAAGATTTTTATCAAACAGGGTGAAGAAATTGGTGGAGATTTTGGTAAAGCATTTCCTCTGGTATTATTTGGTGGATTCAGTATTTTGGCTGGTTGTTTAGCCTTGTTGTTACCCGAAACACTCCATAAAAAGCTACCAGAAACCATTGATGATGCTATACAATTTGGATCGTAAGTTGCTAAATGTATTACGTGTAGTAAATAATACCTTTTACCATTACAAACTATAACTCAGATTTTTTTTTTATGGCATGTATTTCGTTACACGCATGCGCACGTTTCTGTAGAAGTTGATACAGCAGCGTGTTCAGATATCGCAAACCAACTGTATAAGAATTCTTTCACGATATTAAACTAATGTCAATTATCAGACCTGATTAAAATGTACAGAAATCCACACATAATTTGTATAATTCTTTGAAAACTAATCCTGAATATTCTTCGTGCCAATCTTTGAGTTTTTTAATTGATGGTTATCATTTAAAACAATTAAACTTCCTGCATTTTAAAATGCCCATGCATTATCATTTACATATACATTGTTTTAACAACAAAATCAATGTATATTGCCCATCGCAATTGATGGGTAAATGAAAAAGAACAAACAAAAACCAAATATTTGTCGTTGTCGTTGTAAACTTTTCACATTTGCATCTCCTTCACTGGAACCACTAGATCAGGTTCTTCCAAACTTGACCCAAAGCTTCCTTGTGTAAAGGTGATTCAAATGTCTTCAAATGAAGAGACTCGAGTCTTTCAAAGATGGGATAATTGATGAATGATTAAAGTGGGATGGGTGTCATGTCAAGAGACATTGCTTCAAAACAAAATGTATGCAATGTGTTCACTACAGGTTATCTATTCCGATTTGTTGTAATTTCATTCGTTCGTGTCAATACCCCTCCCCGCCTTCTGTCCGCACATGCCGTAGACCCTATCTCCAGTAATAGTCGGATTATTTTACATATAAAGGTAATTTTCCTTGAATTGTATACGAATATATTTTCCGACTAATTTTCTAAAATTTTATTATATTCAAATTCAAAACTTCAACTACTGACCATATCTACTTCCTATAAAATAGTTTATTATTATACTTTCATGTAAAATACTCCGATCTGATTGGCCGAGAAACATTTGTAAAAACATACTATTCCCCTCTGAGGACAGAAAGCCACGCCCTCCAGGGTGATATTATCTAGCAACGGGAAGTATTACTTAACGACGGGAGATATTCTAAAAAATATCGCATGCGTCAAATTTATGCGCGTACGGTTCGGCGTAGATTGCTAGACGCCGTCGCTTGAGCGTTTGTAATTCACGCAACTATTACGCTGATTGTGGTTGATATTCAAAATATCGCATTACATTGATTCATTAAACGTCAACAGACGATAGCGACAACATGTTTGCAAACGTGAATGAGAATTAACAGTAGAAGAATTGAATTCTATTTTCGATGATTCGAGTTTTGAAGAACTACCCTCCAGTTCAATCTGCGATCATAATGTCCCAGATGCTCAGCCGTTACGTGTATTGTTTGTTTGTTTGTTTGTTTATAGCCGCCTGAGCAATTTTGCAGCTATCCGGCGGCTGTTACGTGTATTGAATCTTAATTCAATGCCTACAAGTACAGGGTTCCACGTCTATCCGACAATGAATAACTGTGTTGTAAATTTCAACTTTGGTCCTCAAAAGTGAAATTTCTATGATTCGTTGACCTAAAAGAAATTTACTACTTTGGATTTGTAACTTTCCCATGTTGACTTTGTTACATGTTTGAATTACTGAAACACCAGATTAAAAATTACTGCGCCGGATAGCTGAAAAATTGCTCAGGCGGCTATAAACAAACAAAATAAAAATTACTGAAATATCATTTTACATTTTTATGAATATATGTATCATTGAGCATGATAAAACAGACATTCAGTATAATAAAACAAATAGTTCATGTAGTTTAGGGTAATATTGAAAATTTTCACCCCGAGAAAAACCATTGTCAACCGAGGCGTTGCAATGGTTTTTCTCGGGGTGAAAATTTTCAATATTACCCTCAACTACATGAACTATTTATATAATACAAGATGGATATCTCAGTAGGCGAATAAAAGAATTCAAAAATTAGATTTGTTAGGATTTTCTTCACAGTATGTGATATACAGAGGATCTTGAACGAGTGCTTATGACATATGCCATATTTAATATTTCCCGATCCTTGGCGAGGGAAATATTTAAATCTGATAACGAATTTCATAAATTTCATATGCCATAAGCACAAGTATAAGGTTCTATTTATCAAACAGCTATCAATAAACGCATATTTTAGTTACTTTCCATTTCACGTTTCTGTATAAGGAAGTGATTTTCAGGCTCTTTGTATCGTCTGAAAATGTCCCTGATCGGAAGAAATAAGATCTAAAGATAAACACGTCAGAGTTGATAGCTAAATTGAAATTTCAATCTTAGGATTTTAATTTTTAGCTATGTTATTATATAAGAATAATACATGAAACAGGAGTAAATATGATAGGCTTGAAGAACGTTTGTAGTAGAAGTTTTGTATCTGTCAGCACGTGCCGACCTCACATGACCCTACGCAATTTGTATTGTTATAAACCCGTGCTACAAGTTCATATCGTTTTTCCGAACCTGTGTTATAGTCTGGTCCAGATTTTGAAAAAAGAGGCTAGAAATGGGTTCTAACGGCAAATTATTATTATTTGGTCCAACATAACTTTTTAACCTAATTTGCGTATGCTGAATCCGAAAAAATATGTTGAACTTCATGAAAATGGCGTTAAATAGGTCAAAATGGCGATTCAAAATGGCGGTGTTGAAATTTGCAAAATTATCTATATGGCTTTATTTTAAAAAAGTTTATTGCAAATTAAAGCAATTTAAAGGCTTGTACTAAACTTATATGTGTCTGAAAAATAGAATAAATTGTTCAATGTTCGTTAAACAATTAAAATTGTGAAAAAAACGATTAGATCCCAATTAACTCATTTTTTCGCAACCGCATATTGACGCACAGTATATATATGCATTTTGATATGATATTTAATGCTTATTTCCTTCTAATTGTGCAAATTATTCAGTTAACGTATTGCATACTTTATGATATAAATGCACTTGAAATTCAACACAGTGTTCAATGGTTTTCACAATAGCGCGACCGACACAATCGAGGATCGAATTAACAAATGATTCTGACATAAGGTATAAAACTGATGGCCGAGGTTATAGGCTTGTCATATCTCACCACTCATTGATTAGAAATCATGACTGAACGATCACTTAAGCGAAGTTATCAAATAGATACAGATTTGTGTGTTATATGTCAGGAAAAAAAGACAGACACGTTAGAATTAAAAAGCAAAAAGTCTATCGAAACGTTGACCGAGAGGGCATCTCGTCGTAAGAAAGTTAAAGATGCCAGGAACTATGATGCCATTGACAGAATAGAAAAATTAAGTCCGAATGATAGAGTTCTATGTCATAGGAAATGCTATAGTGCATTTACTCACCCCAGACCAATTCAGTTAATGGAAAGAAAAGCATGTTTGCTTACAAACACATCTGATACAATCAACGTCGATACAGAGGATGATGTACCGTCTACGTCATCTTGCCCACACCCTTCTGCAGCAGCATCCCGAACTTTGCGAAATGCATCTACACCAACAGATTGGGAGTTATGCATATTTTGTCAACAACAAATTAAACAGAAGCTATTCAACATTACAACATTTTCTGTTAGCGACATGGTTCATAAAAATGCAAAGTATGACAAAATACTTCGTGTTAAGTTAGGAAACGTTAGCGATTTGATAGCTGCAGAGGGTAAGTACCATCTAAAATGCATGAATGCTTTTAAGTATGATACACAAAAAACAGAAAAGGAGTCAAAATGTGAAGATCTGGCCATGATATTTCTTGTTCGAGAACTGGAGTACGCAGCCAGCAAGTGCCAAATCTTACAGCTCTCTGATACATGGAACAGGTACTCCAAGTTGGTAGAAGAGGTAGGATCTGAAATGCCACAGTCTTTTATCACTCGTAGATCAACGTTTAAAGAAAATCTGCAAGCCAAGGTGCAGAATATCTTCCAGTTTCTTCGTCCCCTCGATAGAGCAGTATCTGAACGCGAAACTCTTTTAGTGCCCCATATTCTTTCTAAATCTCATTTTGGAGATATGTTTCATGATGACCAAGATACCATGGATGACGAATTACTCACTATGCCATGTTATAAACCTCCACACAACTCATTTCATGAACTGGTACATGTTGCACTAAGATTAAGATCAGACCTGCAAGATAGACCTGGTCACATGGGTTTGAATGTTTGTGAG
The DNA here is from genome assembly GCA_024699665.1 of Ostrea denselamellosa. Lineage (NCBI taxonomy): Eukaryota > Metazoa > Mollusca > Bivalvia > Ostreida > Ostreidae > Ostrea > Ostrea denselamellosa. The sequence goes on from JAMZEH010000069.1 coordinate 143,648, forward strand.
GCTGATGCCGTAAGTTGTGTCCCAGATAGTATCCTCATGTTTCTGAATCTTCTTTATGGCGGACAAGAGGTCTTTGATTGTACTGATGGCAATGACAAACCAGATTGCAGCAGACAGAAGAAAATAGTGAGCGTAGCTCAGGATATTGTGTATGGGGTAAGTAATGGATAAAAGTGGACTCCAAAGCATATTGGCCTTGCATGCACCTTGCATCAAATGACAAGGTCAAAACAGCTGTTAAACTTGTTTAATAGTGCTGGTCACACCCTGAGTTATAAAGATGTTCTGCGTGTTGACACTGGGCTTGCAGAGGAAAGCCTTCAGTCTATGGACGAAAGGACTGGACATTTCCTTCCCTCGAATTTAAAGCCAAGCGTTTTCACACACTTTACAGCTGACAATATTGATATTAGTGATTCAACACTGGATGGCAAGGAAACATTCCATGCAACGCAGATAGCATGTTGGCAACGAGGGTCGGGAAATGACATTAACCTTCAGCACATAAGTCCATCTTCAAATGAGACATTGAAGGTACCTCCTCAGATGGACAGTATTGTCATTTCCCCAATAGTAGAAGGAAAATCACAACCTCACTATCCCAGACCAGTTACGTTAGATATCTTCCAACCTTCTGACTCAGAGAATCAATTGTCCTCTCAAGAGTTTGCTAATGAATTGGCGTTTCATTTGCACAGACATAAGCAGAAAGTCCCAGCTAGTTGGTCAGGACATAATCAGTCTGTCAGTAGTAAAAACCCGGATCTCACACTTGTTGGTTACATGCCTATTGTACAAGCACCTGCTCATGAAATGGATACACTTAACACAGTTGTCCAGAAATGCATGCACATATCTGAGCATCTTGGTCAACGTCATACAGTTATCACAGTTGATCAAGCTTTGTACTTTAAGTTGATGGATTTAAAATGGTCAGTTCCTGAGTATAGAGACAGGCTTGTTCCAAGAATGGGTGGCTTACATATAGCTATGAATTTCATGAAATGTATAGGAGATCATATGAGAGGTTCTGGTTTGCATGAACTGTGGATGGAATGCGAGTTATTAGGACCTGTGGCTGCTGAAAATGTATTAGGTGGAAAGCACTACAGTCGTGGCATGAGAGCCCATAAAATTACTGCTCAAGCAATCTGGAAGATTTTACTGCCAGACTTTGTGTTATTTGTATCTACCAAAAATGTTGATCATTCGCAAACATTGAATGGCATCATGACTGAACAGCAAGACATACTTTCTAGCATTGACCAACTGCAAAATCCTGTTTTCAAAGAGTATTTTTCAAGTTTCAGACAGGAAATTGACAACCCAAATGTCCTGTTTTGGTGGTCATATTTGGACATGGTTTCTATCCTTTTAATGTTTACAAAGTCAGAAAGAGATGGGCTTTGGGATTTATATTTGAAGTCTTTCCGTTCAATGCTCCCATGGTTCTTCCGATATGACCATACAAATTATGCTAGGTGGGGTAGTGTGTATCTTGCTGATTGCCACCAATTGCCTATTGAAGTACTATCAGAGTTTCAGGATGGAAATTTTGTCGTCAAGAGAAGTGCTGGAACTTTCAATCAAGTTGACCCAGACCAAAGTCAAGAATGGCTAAACGCCACGGGTAAGAAAGGTGGTGGAATTGTAGGAATTACTAGGACTCCATCTGCTCTCAGTAGGTGGTCCCTTTCCTACAATCTGAGATCTCATATAAGTCTTCTTACAAAGGTGATGTACGATGTGAATCCAGATGACATTCTCACACACAAGGACGCATCAAAGAGTCGACAAGTTACTGATGCAGTGTATGAGGATTCGCTCGTTGATGCAATGAAAAGGTTTAGAGTATTTGACCTTTTGTACGAAAGAGATCAACTGATCAATATAGTTACAAAAGACAAAGCTACAGATATGATCAAGGAGTCCTTACTTTCTGCAGCAAATTTGGGACAGATATCATTAGAGAATTTCGTAAAAGATCGTCTGATACCAAACATAGAAACAAGTAGTTTACAAGTTCCTTTGAGAAGTGTTCTGAAAAAAAGCTGCTCATTAACATTTGACTCCTTATACAAGGTACAAGTTGTACCAAAAGCTGTGGAAAAGAAAAAAAATTCTAAAGGCAGATCGGAACATACTGCAGAGACTTGTCATTGCATATAAGGCCGGACGAGAGGTTGATTTAGAGCAGATTTTGAAACACGAGCTCCTTCCTGTGCCGATATCTATAGCGGATACCAGCGGTGCACTAAAGTCTGGAAACAAATCTGTTGTTTTAGAAGACATACTTCAAGATGTTGATGTAAGGGCGCGAGTCGAAAATGTAGGCGAATCACCAGCTTTGATCATAGATGGCCAGGCTTTAGTTCAGAGCATGAAAACACATGGCATGAAAACATTTGGAGACTTTGCAGATGAGTTTGTTTCCACTGTGGTGAGAAAAGGGGCCATGTATTCAAGAGTTGATGTTCTGTTCGACCGTTACAGGGAACAATCTATAAAATCGGGCACTCGTTCTCGTAGGGCAAAAGGGCAGCAGCCAGTTAGAAGGGTTATTGAAAATAAGGATGTGCCACTCCCGAATAACTTTTCAGCTTTTTTGTCTTTGAATGACAACAAGAAAGACCTAGCTGCCTTTTTATCTGAGCAGATAATTCTTCATGCACCCACAGAGAAAACTGTTGTTACTGCTGGTGGGTTTCTCGATGAGAATAGCGTTAAATGCAATGACGAATTCCTCGATATATCTGCCCTACATGCGTCACATGAAGAGGCAGATACTAGAATAGTTCTTCATGCCATACATTGTGCGAAAGAATCCACTTGCAGTTCAGTTGTTGTACTAGCATCTGATACTGATGTTTTACTGCTACTTGTATCTTTCTTTTCAGAAATAAATATACAGTTGTGGATGGTTGCTGGAATATCTGCAAAGCCCAAGAACATTCCTATTCATGCTGTTGTAGAGAAAACCTTTACCTCTCCAGAAATGTGCACGAATCTGTTAGCATTCCATGCTCTGACTGGATGTGACACAACTTCTTTTTTCTTTGGGATATCCAAAAAAACTGGATTTAAGGTTTACAAAGACAATGTTGGGCTTCTTGGGGGTTTTGGAGAGGGCAATTTAACTGAACAGAAAATAGTCGACTGTGAAAAGTTCGTATGCAAGCTGTATAACCAGGGCACAGTGTCGTCAACTGACTCGGTTAGGAACATTTTATTCGGAAAATCCAAGAGCCCCGAAAACATGCCCCCCACTAGCGATGCCTTGCATCTGCACATTAAACGTGCACATTATCAAGCGCTGGTATGGAGACAAGCAAATATAAGTAACCCCACATTACCATCTCCAACTGAGATGGGATGGAAGTTGAATGAAGGTATTCTAGTGCCTATTCTGATGACTTTAGACCCAATTCCAGAATCTTGTTTAGACTTGATTGCATGTAGTTGCACAACAGGTTGTAAAACATTGAGGTGTGGGTGCAAGCGTAACAATTTGCTGTGCATGGACCTTTGTAAGTGCAAAGTCACAAGCAAAGAACAATGTAGGAACAGTATACGTTGAATTTTGAGGAAAAACAGAGAAAATTCGGGTTTTCTTTCGTGCAATGGCTTTTTTAGGGTCGCATGCTTATTTCTATCTTTTTCTCGATGCTATTGTATTTTGTAATCATAGTTTTTACATTTTTTTTTCTACATGCGCGTTTCAAAACGATTTGAAAAAAATTACTGTCCGCCATTTTGAATCGCCATTTTGACCTATTTAACGCCATTTTCATGAAGTTCAACATATTTTTTTCAGATTCAGCATACTCAAATTAGGTTAAAAAGTTATGTTGAACCAAATAATAATAATTTGCCGTTAGAAGTTCTTTTTAGCTGAAATCGGACCAGACTATTAGGAACGCGGAAACAGTATTATTGTGTGATAAAGTTTGATATGCAGTTTTTCTATGAAATAACCTGAATATTACCTGAGATTGAGGACCACGGAATAGGAGGGGTGATTTATATAATATTCGCGCGCGATCAATTAATTGCGTCCGTACAGTTACACAAAGCAATCTGCGTCACCAGTCATCTATTCAGGAACAAAATCACATAAAAGACATGCGCAAGTTTCGTAGAAAAAATATAGAGCAAACATGAACACAAATGTTTTCTGAATTGAGAAAAAATAAAGTAGTAATGACGATAAAATTTAATCGTTATTGCGAGAAAATGGATTTGTATTACGAGATGTTTTCCCTTAATAAAACACTTTAAAAGTATAATGTGCATGCCTAAGCCTCGCTCTGAATTTCTTCAAACGAAACACAAAATGACTACTTGTTCTCCGACCTCTTATGTACGTCATTTCATTCCACTGATTTTATTGTCTTACCTTGTAATAATAATCTAAACATCCAACTTTTTGAGATTTATAAATCAGCTGTAGCCAGTATCATATTTTGCATATCTGTTATAAACGTGTCTAACAATGAGTAGATAATTAATTTAAACAAGAACAAGATGATAAATTATTACGTATACATGATATAATATGGATTTTGACAATGGGTTATAATGACATGTCAAACGTTGCAATATTTTATCTTATCCATTCGTATTGTATAATTTTTTATTGGTAGTGTATAATTAATATCTCCATTTATATTGTTTTTTGTTTTTTTTCATTTCTCTTCTATCCCGGGGATTGTTTGATTTGATTTGCTTTGAAAGATTTCATTGGTCACGTTTTAGCTTGTATCGTGTTGAAGACGAGCGTGATGTTCTGGATGCTCAAACACGAGATTGTCTGTGCTGATCTTGTTAAACACGAGGTTGATAAGCGATAGAAAGTTAGGTAAAGCTACATGGAGGGAAACACTAGTTACGAAAAAGACGTAGCCCCCGCCTTAACAATGAACAATGGTTTAAACCAATTTGACCCTTTGTAACAAATCCAAATATACATTTTTTCGAATATAATACATGATACAAATGAAAATTATATATAGTTAAAAAATTATAGGATATACATGGAAATATAAAATACAAAGGAAAAATTAACAACACAAATGGAAAGTATAGAATACAAATTGAAAATATACTATTCAAATGAAAAAATGTACAATACAAATGAATGAAAAATTGTAAAATACAAATGGAGAACACCAAATATTGCAACGTTTGACATGTCATAGAATTAAATAATTCCCCATGTCCTACAGCCAGTATTACGAGGGCTGTTCGATATGTAATGTGTATTGTACCACAGCGCGATAATGCTTTGCACGATTTCGTAGATGATGATACTCTTGAATAGCTCTATTCATTACCATTCCAACAGTATAAACACGATCCTTCAGCTCCACATAGTTTTAAACTTATAGTTATTTCATTAGAGCCAGTCGTTGACCACTGTTGTAAAAATGGTTGGAAAACGGGTTGAGAATATTGAAGAAATTAGAGCTTTAAAGATAGATTCATTAGAATGAAAACTTCAGACTCGGGTGATATTTACTTTTCTCCTTTTGTTTACCCCCAAGATTATTAGAAGAAACTCCATCTGTTTATATTGATTTATTTTATTCTAGTGAAAAGCATCCTACATACGACATCATCGAATTAACTGACAAAAGAGAAGAAAAGGTATTGTTCGTGGATGGGTCTACATGAGGGGAATTATACATGATTGTATAATGTACTCAAAATAGTCATTTTTCAATAAACAGATATATTGTTTTGTTTTTTGTTTGTTTGTTTGTTTATAGCCGCCTGAGCAATTTTTCAGCTATCCGGCGGCTGTCACCATTACCGGTGACAGGGCTGCAAATTTAGGCCTGTGTTCGGCACTCAGGGCCTTTGAGCAGGGAGGGATCTTTATCGTGCCACACCTACTGCGACACGGGACCTCGGTTTATACGGTCTCATCCGAAAGACCGGCACCCACGTCCCACAGTGGGATTCGAACCCCCGACTCAAGGATCATCAGATCTTTGAGCCCGACGCTCTAACCACTGCGCCACGCGGGCGGCTAAACAGATGTCCTAACGTCTGCATTTTACTCTATATTTCACACACACACACACACACACACACACACACACACACAGGTGTCGAGCAATATCATCTTTCTATCTATCGAATTTCTATTAATGATATACTTAACATATAATGTATATCTACCGGGGTATATATAGCACTAATTTTCTGGATGACCAGTTCAGTCCTCAGAACAAAGAAGTTCATTGCATGTGAAATGGAAAAAGGCACTATTTCTTCACTGAATATTTGAAACTGCTCTTTATAAAAGATTAAATAGTATTTCATAAAACACGTTCGATCGATCGGGAAAGTGATGTAATCTCAAATTACCAAGACCTAATTAAAGATCGAATTAGGCAATGAAGGAAAAGGTCAAGTAGACAGATGCACTTGATCTAACCGAGTCGTAAGGGAATTTATTCTTCATCTAATTGTGGTTTTTAGTAAAATTGTAATGGAAACAAGAAATGTTTGTAAAACATATATGCCCATCGTAGTGAAAAATTCAAATTGAAACACATGCATCATTATTGATAACAGTGCCAAAGTGAGTGGACAATACCTTCCTATGTCCCGAGTGGATTGACCCTTTACCATGTGACCTAAAATTTAATAGGTGTTATCTACTTCTTAGGATTTACCAGTGTACCAAGTTTGATGTCTGTCAGGCACAGGGTTCGCAAAATATTGAGCAGACAATATCTTCCTATGTCCAGTTTGACCCTTGACCTTTAACCATGTGACCTCAAAATCAATAGGGGACGTCTACTACTTAGGATGTACTAAGTTTAATTGAAAATTAAATGAATATTATATTGAATATGAAATTTGATGATAATTTTACCAAATCAACATAGTACTGAGGGATCAAATGAGATTGCTTAGAGGTCACGTGATGGTCAGTCTTTAAAGAAATACATTTGATGCATTTAAAAAAAAAATATATATATATATATATATATATATATGTTAACCGAAATTGCATTGAAATAGGGTGGGAAATTAAATAAAGTTGGGAAGGGCATTTGATCCCTCAGTACTATGTTCATTTGGTAAAATTATCATCAAATTTCATATTCAATATAATATTCATTTAATTTTCAATTTTACCAAATCAACTGTACTGAGGAACCAATGAGATTTCAGAGAAATGCATCAAATGTATTAAATAACTAAGATGAGGAAATTGAACGACAAAAATGACTCATAACTACTGTACTTTAATTAGTACAACACCAAACATATCTTGCAAGATTCTAAATATGAGTTGACAATCAAGCAGTCAATTGGTATATTTTGTCAACAATAATTCTCCCATGTTACATCCATCTTGTACAAGAATGTTCTTGTGATAGAATTTCCGAAACACACCTGCAGATTTGAGGATGGTACAGATTGGAACATTACATAGTTTTGCGGCACTTACAGCTGCACTCCAAGTACTATGAGGAGAAAACTGTTTCACATCAATGCCCGATTTAGATAACACCGTTCTAATCCAGTTTGCGATGGTTTGTTTACAAATTCTATAGAACGGAGCAATGGTACTGATAAACAATTGTGTTTCATCCTTCCTCAAGTCTTTCGTTCTGTCCATATATACATGTAAAGTTTTTACAACACACAAATCTTCATTAGTAAAATACTTAAACTCAAGTGGTGACAAATGATATCCTGGGCGTGTTTGTTTCAAAATGTCACCAATAAATTTTTTTACACCTATATCATCAAACTTGATGTTCCTAACATCTATCAGATGAAGCATTTGACATCGTTGACCTGATAACAAAGCTAACCAAGTAACAAGTTTATGAGACAGCAATCTTAATGATATTGTATGCAGTGGCATAAGTGACTCCAAGTATTCTAAAACTACAGAAACATTCCAAACATTACTGTATCTAGGCAATGCAGGTTTAATATGAAAAATACCTTTCATAAACCTCTTTACTAAAGTACTATTTACAACTAATTGTGAGAGTTCATTAACTAATTGAAGAAACACAGCTAAACAAGACTTGGCAGTATTAATGCTACTATATCCTAGCCCCTGTTTGAATAAGTCTGTAAGGAACTCGAGAATGTTATTTACAGATGGATAAAAGTAATCAATCTTCCTTCGTTCACAAAAACACATCCATTTTTTGAAATGCACCCAATACTGTTGTTTGGTTAAAGTTCTCCAGGATGAAATGATGATATCGGCAGATTCCTGTGGTATTCCACGTTGTTTGAGAAGTTGCCTGATAGTCTGCATGCACAAAGTCTCAGCTTCTTTAATGGATGGATTCTTTCTGGTTCCATAGGAAAGGACAATATCTTTTGTATAGGCGGAAGAATAATTGGATCCGTTATCAAGAGTTTCAGCATCTTTGTGAACCAATGCTGCGTGTTCCACATTGGAGCCACTAGAATCAATCAAGTTTCATACTGAAAGCATCTATTGCACAAGCTGATGGATCGGGAAGGAAAGATACATATTTTGACAATTTATTATTTAGTCTAGATGCAAATAAGTCAATGCTTGGTTTACCAAACATAAAACAAATTTCCCGAAAATTATTAGGATTTAGGCTCCATTCTGTATCCATGGACAATTTCCTAGATAATTCGTCAGCTACAATATTTTTTGCCCCAGGGACATGACTTACTGTGAGCCATATATTTCTGTCAATACACCAAAGCCACATTTTTTTTGATAAATCATGAAGCATGAGCGACTTTCCACCCATGTTAGACAAATAGGCCACTGCTACAGTATTGTCCAGAAAGAGCTGAATGTGACATTTCCTTAAAGTTGAACAGAAACACTGTAAAGTAAGGAATGCAGCTTGCAATTCCGAGTAATTAATGTGGTTTTGTTTTTCACTATAATAGCAGTGACCACCTGTCTTCTTTGTCTTATCACCTTTCACATGACCCTCCCATCCTACATTAGAACTATCTGTTTCCAAAGTTATATTAGGGGGCCCCCTGTTAATTGTTTGTAACTCGTTTGTACATTATCAATCCACCAGTTTAGGTGTTGTTTGCTTATGTTTGATACTGTCATTTTTGCATCATAATCTCCCTTGGCAATTTTTAAATTGTAATCTTTTTCGTGTTCGAGAGATTTAGTAAACAAAGGTGCATATTGAACTCCTGGTTCCCAAGCTACCAATTTTCCAATAACCATTGCAAATTCTTGAATAGAAACTTCATGTTTTTTCAAAAGAAGTGCACAACATTCTATCACATTGTTTGCTTTTTCAGGCGTTAATCTCACTATCATTTTTTTCTGAGTCAAGAATAAATCCCAAAACCACAATTTGTTTTGATGGTTGGAAAACAGACTTTGTAGGATGAATAGTTAATCCCAAATTGTCTAGAACTAACACTGTTTGATTTACATTATTAATACATGAATCACAAGTGTCTCCTTGTAGATTTTGGTGAAAATTCTAGGAGCTGAACTCAACCCCATTGGTAGTGAAGTAAACTGAAAACACTGATCTGCCCAATAAAATTGCAAGCATTTTCTATCCGAAGGGTGAACTGTCACCGAATAATAAGCATCCTTAAGATCAATTGATGCAAAATAACAATCTTTTTTCATCAAATTAATAGCTGACTTAAGGGTATCCATTTTGAAATGAATGTGTTCAATGTCCTTACTCAGTGGCTTTAAATTGAGGATTATTCTATATCCCCCATCGTTTTTCAGTCTTGTAAAAATGTTAGAAATGAATCCATGTGAAGGATCATTAGCCTTTTCTATTATCCCATGTTTAAGAATCTGTCAATTTCCTGTTGTACATGCATTTTTTCCTTTGTAGAAAAAGGAATATGCCTAGGCATCTTAGATTGTTGTGGTTCAGCAGAGAATTCTAATTTATATCCTTCTATTTGTTGGATAACCCAGGGATCATATGTTATTTTCTTCCAATTCCCTAAAAATTGCTGAATTTTCCCTCCTTGAAAATTTTGTGGTGTATTCCTCACAAAATAGGTACCACTTAAAAACTGGGAGTCACTTACTTCTAAATCTGCCATGTTTACCTCTTCTGTGTTTGAGTTTGATTTTTGAAGAACTTTGGTTGTTGGCGCCTCTCTAAAAAAGATGACTTTGAGTTCCTGTAGCCAGTATGTCTGTGACCTGACTTTGGATACACTGATTTGTAGCGGTCATATGGTGAGTATCTTCTGTTGTTCCTGTCAGGTCCATTGTTCTGAACAATTTTCTTACTCACTCTTCTTGCATCAGAAATCTGCTTTATCTGTTTATCCAGATCCTCGCCAAAAAGTTTGCTGGTTACAGGATTGTCCACAGAACACAAAGTTCTGAAGTCTTTTGCCATCTCTGGCTTTCGGAAATCTTGGCGGCGCTGCGAAAGATCCGCAAATGCCATTTGCATGATTTTATATGAATCATTGGCCAGCATCAATGCATTACGCACATCCGTAGTCTTCATCTCCACCTTACTTGATGCTTTGGACATTAACAAATCCATCAAGTGAAGCATAGGGTAAAATGCTTTACAAAGCAAAGTTTGAGAATTTTGCAGTTTTAAGTCATTATCCCTAACCTTGCGTCCAAGGGATGTCCAGATGCCTTTATTTATTCTGGGAACCTGCAAGTTCCCGCAGTTTGCTGTCTTGAAATGTTTGGCCAATAAGTCCTTTCTTTTTTCATCATTGATTCGCGCACAAATGCCATCGTTGACACTTTTAGCCAACCGATCATTGATTTTGTCTGAATATTTATCTTCCTGTTCATAGAAATGTTCAATTTGACTAATCAAATCGTCATCTCCGTCCGACTCACTAATAAGATCTAAATCCGTCTGATCGTCTACCTGAGGCTGTGCTCTCCGAATTTCCTCCATCTCATCCTCTTCTGATGAGGCGTAATCCGATTTAATCGAAACAGGACGACTGGAAATACGTGCAGTTTGATTCTGAGACTTCATAGTTTAACTTCTGTAATAAGGCTATCCAGCAAAGATTGTTGTCTGGTCAGTACTTTGCTAATCGTTGCATCAGGGATGGGCGCCGCCATTGTAACACGCTTTGTCTCCAGATCACGTGATCTCGCACGCTTGACAGTGGCGGATCGGATTTCGTTGGCGTCAGTATCCAAAATCAATTGAGAGTCCAACGGCATATTCACGAAAGTTGCTCCAGAATTGGAGACATACTCAGTCCCAGAATTGGGCACATTAAGCTCAGGCCCAGAATTGGGCAAAGCTCCAGAATTGGAGACATACTCAGTCCCAGAATTGGGCACATTAAGCTCAGGCCCAGAATTGGGCAAAGCTCCAGAATTGGAGACATACTCAGTCCCAGAATTGGGCACATTAAGCTCAGACCCAGAATTGGGCAAAGTTACATCGGTAAGACAACTAGGCGTCCCAGAATTGGGCACAGGTCCAGCGCCATCAGTGATAGCGTCACCCAGAATTGGGTCTAAAGACATCGCTCATCCAAATTGCCACAGCTTCCACTGTACAACGACGTCCTCTAATCACTCGACAAAAGTGTTAAATCCAACAAGCTGATGGAAATACCGAAAACGCGACGAATCGTTATCTAGTAATTAAAACTGATCAGTAACAATTAATAGCGTCCATCCATATCGAAAAACCTCTAAACACTGACCATCACGTGACCTCTAAGCAATCTCATTGGTTCCTCAGTACAGTTGATTTGGTAAAATGTCTATGAAGGAAAGGGCTCTCAAAATATTGAGAGGACACCATCTTCCTATATTCAGAGTGGATTGACCCTTTACTTTTGTCCTGAAAATCAATAGTTCCTCGTTTACTCATAACTATACCATTACGATCAAGTGAATGGTTCTCAAGATGTTGAGCAGACAATATGTGATCCCGAAAGGTAGTTTTGTCACTGGAAAGTTTTACAGAGAAAGTGTTCTTACTCAACTTGTTGATTTCTATCAGAAACGCAGACCGCGTACCGGTGTCCGCGGCATCAAATTACTCCATGATAACGCACCTGCCCATAAATCCGCTACGGTACAGGAATATCTGAAAGAATCTGGGCTTGATGTCTTAAATCATTCTCCATACAGGCCTGACCTGTCCCCCTGTGACTTTTGTTGGTTGTTCCAAGACTAACGGAAATGCTGACAGAGCACCGTTTTGAATCCCGTTGTCGTATAGGCAGTGCGATCTACCAGTGTCTGCAACATATACCTAAAGAGGAGTACCGTGCGGGTTTCCGGAAATAAGTAGATCGGTGTAAAATGTGTGTTGAGGCAGACGGGGCATATTTCGAAGGTCTTACATAAATAAAAGTTTGATATTTCAAGCGGTTTTAAAAAGACTGCCCTACTCTACGAACTTAAAAAGTATCCCTATTAGTGTAATGAATACGCTATAAAGCAATGTACACTGTAGCTAAGTCAGTGAAATTGTGAACATGTAAGTTTCTTACGCTACGATCCAGTGATCAATCTAACGTGTCAATGTATTTTCAATAAGATATATACACGATTTTCACGCTGAGAAGGTGAAATGACATTATTTTTGGAACACTCCTCGTATTCCAACAGACGGGCAATATCAACCATCCACCTGGCGGAGCAGTCCTATAGAGCTTTTTCTGTCATTCCGAATCATCGTGTACACAAAAATGGGCCTCAAATTTGGACACAAACAGAAAACAACAGGGAGAATTTAAAATAATGAAACTATCAGTCGAAGAATACGGGTAAAACAGCAGGTTAAATTGCTAGCCAACATCCATCCTGATGAAGTGATTGAAACTGTGTATGTCCTTAGGCGGAATGACGTCAGTCTGTGCATCAAACCTTTTCTTTGACTTCCGTCTGTATCAAACCAACTAAGGCTATGATTAATAACAAAAACTGTCATCCACGACCATCAAAGTTGAAATGTTTCCCAACTGGTTTCCTGATTTTCTGTTTTGACGGTGAATCGTTGGTTATCAATACGTCTGCGGAGCTTTACTTTTCCTCCAACATACAGCTTTAGACAAACATTCATTAAATTTTACAACGAGTTACATGTACCTAGAATTTGTAACTGCGGTCTATAACAGGGCTGTTGAAGGTTTTGTGTTAGAACTGTGTATGCATAGAAAACCCTTCAACTTTGATCTTTAAAGTTCCTAAAGACCGCCATTGGTGGCCCTTTAAAGAATTCTGGCATTCGTTGATTCTTGCTCAAGTGCCAATTTTAATGTTGACTAGCCTTGAATTACATAGTTATTGCATAATTATAGACCATGTCTTGTATATGTCTAAAATATTTCATTACCACTATGGAAGACAAAGTCAATATTTCGATATTTCACTTATTTACCTTAAGTTTCATTTTTGTATGCAATTCTCTATACCGCCACCGGTCGCGGTAGATCAGTGATATACCGTTCGCTCTGTGACGGAGACGTCGTGAGTAAGAGTTCTGCTCGTGCCATGGCCGCCTCAAACTTAAGACGTATATATCGGTAGTAATTGCCCCTTTGCCAAATGCTCGATATGTAGAAGTGAGAATCGCATGTCTTTTGATTATGACCTTAAAATCGGATGCCCCATGTCGCGACAGGCGTTGGCACGTTAACGAACCCTCACGGCTACGGCCGTAAACAATAAACAGAGGTCTAAATTTGTGGTACTTCACCTACAGCTGGTGGCGTCTCAATATGAGTGAAAACATAACACAAAGAAACAACCAACCATTATGCCCACCATTTTGCTAGTCTTCTCGAACATAATCTGTAATTCAATGTTTAAGAGGATTAATCCTAGTTTATCAGATTGACCCTGAGGTCCACGCAGAAAATATATATGCGAGATTAAACCGAATGCTATGGGGAAAGTCAGTTTTCGCATGCACAGGTGTACGTTTTTCATCGGAGCCAATCGGAACTTCGCTCGGTATTTTTAGTAAAGTCGAGAAAAATTCACTACTTGACGAAAAAGGCCGAGCGATATTTCGATTGCGCAAGGGCTTGTCGCCGAGACCTTTATTTATGTTTAAATATATATAAATATTTATTTTGATGGGGAGAAAAGTCAATTTGCCCATGCACAAATACATGTTTATCGGAATCAGCAATGTTTCATAAACAAGACAGTTAAAAAAGAAGGCTCTGTGTGGTTTTAAAAACAACAACAGTTTTTTAGTGTCCGTAATAAAACAAGATAAATGTGTTGACATCCAGTATATTCATTGATACACAGTTACATGACGACATATTCACCTCAGTATCGCTCAACAAAGGAAGTCATAAATTGTTATTCATAACAACAAAACATTGAATGTCCTCTATATAATTTTCACAGTGTATGAATAACTTTAAATTTTCTAATTATTTCACTACTTATTTTTCTTAATTATGATCATTTATATTTTGGATACAATTTACATTCATTTTCATTGGAAAATTTATTATTTGTTATTAACTACTCTAAAAACATACTTACGTTATCTGGGAATCACAACCGAACCTGTGTACAACACAATGTGTTCCGTATTTTATGTAGTATAATAGTTCATTTAATAAAGACGATAGAGCTTGTGTTTTTTAGAAAAGCAAAACGTATCTTAATCTCAACATACACTGTCTCCATTTACACTTACAATGAGCAAACTCGAGCTCCTTTTACTGTTGAAATTATTAAGGAAGTGACGAACGAAACCTGTTCTATATCATAAGAGAGACTGTCTGAATCTAATTGAAATAAGAACTTCTCTAACCGTTACATCTTTTCCAGCGTATAGTATCGGAGCAATTAGAAAAGATCTGATTTAATTAGATTGGAGACTGTCCGTCTTGTATAAACTGAATTACAGCCTTGGTGGTTTTTTTCTCACTATAATTGTTTTTATTGAATGTAGGTGTAATCGAGGTCGCACAATCTTTACCACGAAATTCCTAAAGCCAACTGTGCAGTCTTCTGACATTATATACAGATTAAGTTAATATTTTCTGTTAATGAAGTTGTTCAAGTTCATTTATTTCTCAAAAACCAAATAGGTGGTACAGCGAACATATAAACAATATATATGAACATATAATAGTTCAGCCCCGTGCTTGTCGTAAGAGGCGGCTAAATGGGGCGGTCCTTCGGATGAGACCGCAAAAACCGAGGCCCCGTGTCACAGCAGGTGTGGCACATTAAAGATCCCTCCCTGCTCAACGGCCATAAGTGCCGAACATAGACCTAAATTTGCAGCCCTTCCCCGGCAATGGTGACGTCTCCATATGAGTGAAAGATTCTCGATCGGGACGTTAAACAATATTTAATCAATATAATAGTTCATGACAGGGACGTGTGACAAAGAAGATAGACCACATCACTATACCATACTTCTGTATTTTGTTTTGTATATTTAAGCAATGAATTGTTACTTTTTTGAAACATAGTGTGATAAATCAGACGGTGAGTTCAAACAAATTGAATAACGCGCATTAGTGCGTTACGAAAAGTTGTTTGCACACGCCGTCTGATTTATCACACTATATTTCACAAAACGCAACAATTTATGGATCGTATTTACATTATAATTTCCTTTACTCTGTCCTGATTTTTATTATGAATTTCAAATTCCCTGCTCATCAGGGAGGTTAAAGTGCAAGCATTTGAACAGCCATTCATTTGCGTAAGAAATAGTCTACAATGTAAAATATTGTAACTTCCTTATTGCTTCATTTCTTTAAAATAAAAGATTAGAAATGATCAAGTTTAAGAGTTTTAATGGTGATTAAGCATTTAAAATAATTCATACAGTTAAACAACAACAATACATAATCAGCGTAGGCGCATCCGGTCTGTTTCTTTTGAATAGAAGAGAAATCACATCCCTCAATATTGTTTTGATACAAACACTGTTTTGAAAGAAACATCATTTGAAAAGAAACAAACACGGTTTGTTTCAAATTTTATTGATTTTTGTTTTCAAAAATGAAATGCTATTAGTTTGATCTTAAGTGACAGAAAGGAATTTTTCTTCTAAGGTGAGCTATTTGCACCCCTTGTTTCCTTTTATTTCATTGGAGTTCAGTTACATCCCTAAATATGAAAGTAGTTCATTTAGGGAAACTCACTAAAAATGACTAGGGCGTATGTATACCATCGGATTTATAGCCTGATAAATCTGACAAGTACTTGGTGCTTTTTATTAAAAAAAAACAAAGTAAATGTAAATATACAGTGTTGATAGTAATGAAATATTCTCAAATAATCAATAAAAGAATGGTATTAAACAGTAAACTGTGGTAATGCACATATGGTTATGTCGGAGGACAAATTCTATGATTTATTCTTCTAATCAACGAACATAAGCTTCTAAAGTTTTAACACTTTTACACTGGAATGGAATTTTAAATTTCATTACATTTATATTATTTAGATAGTACGTTTTCAAACATAGCTTTCGAACATTATCAATTTCAGGGCATTCCAAATTATAATGAATCTCATCACAAATTTTATTTGTGTTACACATATCACACTTTCTATTACTTCTATTACTCCTTGCCCATCTACCAGATTTTGTTGGGAGGTTGTGGTTTCCTGTCCTAAATCTACAGAGAGTTACCCTATTTCTGTCATTTAGAATATATAATGCAGTAAGGGGAATTCTCTGGTGGAATATAAACTTTACCGAAAATACAGTTTTCGTTAAAAAATACCCTTCAATCTTGAACCATAATACATATTTACTGTCATTTTATGATGGAAGTGTTTAGAAAGGTTGTATTTGTAACAGAACAATTCCACCCGAATTTTGATCTGTTCTCAATACAAACAGAAAACCCTGGGAGTCTGATCAAGGTCATCAGTTTTACATTCTACCAAACACAACACGTCATAATAGTCTATGTAACTTTTAAGTTTTGCATAATTTAACTTAGTCATTAAACCACATACATTAGGAACTAATATTTTAATACTATAGTCGTGTTTAATATCAAAATGTATTTTATCACTTTCAGATGGTCGCGGTAGCTCAGTGGTTAGAGCGTTCGCTTCATAACCGGGGGTCGTGAGTTCAAGCCCAGCTCGTGCCATGGCCGCGTCAAACCTACGACGCAAAAATAGGTAGTGATTACTCCTTCGCCAAACGCTCGGCATTCAGAAATTAGAATCACGGGTCTTTCGGATATGATCTTAAAAACGGAGGTCCCGTGTCACGGTGGCGTTGGCACGTTAAAGAACCTTCACTGATACGGCCCTGAGCCCTAAACATAGGTCTAAATTTGTGGTACTTCACCTACAGCATGTTGACGTCTCAATATGAGTGAAAAATTCTCGACGGGACGTAAAACCAAAGAAACCATCAATCAATCAAACAGATTGTAAATACTTTTTACGACTCAAATTCACCAAAAAGGACACAATCCTTTAAAGGTTTATACCCAATATAAAGTTTTTCTAAACTGCAAATATGAGTGCAAACTCCTGAGCATAGAAAAGCGTGTCCACGTTACCATGAACCACGTGACTCCAAAAAAGTTAAACCTAGTTCAAATCACAAATCACCTGTACGAAACAGTGGGTATATTCTTATTATAACGTGACCTCCTTGTCACTATTACCATAAACTAACAACACACAAATTAGCAGCAAGCCCGGCTAGCTTTTACGGGCAGCCGAGCGTTTAATTAATAGACAAAACCATACCATGATTGTGAATTATCACACCCATTCTCAGTTACAATTCACTATTTTTTTTATTATTTTTTTTTTATTATCATTTTTTTATTATCATTTTATTTTATTTATTATATTTTATTTTATTTTATCTTTATTTATATTTTTTGCTTAAAAAAAATTAAGAATTCAAAAACTACCCTTCTGTAAGTTTTGATATCGCTAATTAATTATTAATTACAGATAAGAGGAATATAATTATCTGCATGTAATTGTTTTCTGTGTTGTTGGTTTTTTTTTATTATTTCTTTTTTACACAATGTCAAGCATAAGGACCTTATAGCAAGTAAATTAACACTTGAAATGAACGTTACATGAGAAAATACATTTTTGAAAGGTGATACTGCGTTAGTTTCACTATCAATACGTATTTCTGAAACGAATATATGCCGCAACAATATTGAAAACATCAATGGAAACAGAGTCGTGGGGTACATATTTCATGTGGCTAGAAAACTACTCCACAGACGGAGACACTATTTTTTGGACATGGTCTTCTATTGTCACTGTGTTGCACTGTATTCGTTTATCATGCAGCTTTCTACATGCGTAATAATCGTGATATTCCTGAAAGAAATTACAATTCAAGATATCGCCCAACTACAGAACTTGCTATAGCTTTATATTCCCTCATACTAAAGCAATTCTGAAACTGAAAAAGCCCCCATGTTAACGTACATTTCGCAGACAACTTCATGGCACTTTTCTCTTAAAAGTCTAGCAACTAACATAGTTTTTATTCAAAATACAAAACAAATGCGTAGCAAATAACAAAAATAAAGAAAATATTAAATATCTTTTTTAGGGAGAGGGGACTTTAATGAAAGTAACGTGCATTTCTAATTTGAACAGAATTTGACAAAAATGACAATTTTTCAAACTTTAGAAAACTCATAATTAGATGAATACAAGTTATAGAAACCTTAAGTGTCTCACTCATGGTGTTCTAAACAGGCCATGTACAGTAAGGTACATTTCACATGAGCAAAACTCAATTTTGAGTTCATTAATATCACATGCGGTGAGTTTCATTATTTTTCCCGATCTGATGAGTGGCATTTTCTATTAATAAGAATAAAAATGAAATATGTCTATATGGGGTATCATAATCATTAAATTGCCTAACATGAAACATTGTAATGGATATTCAGGCACGTCTCATCGTTTTCGGGAAAAGGAGCGGTGGGGGGGGGGGGGGGGGGGGGGGGGATCGGAATTTGAAAGTTGGGTTCTCAAAACATCTTGACAAGAACAAAAATAGGTAATTGAAAGAAGTCATTGAAAGAAAAATTAAAAAGTAAATAAATGTTTCAACCGATCTTTTAATTCCTTCAATGAGTATCTCGAAGACTTCATATTCTCAAATCGTCTCCACTTTGAATACTTAACAAATTCACTGAACTTGAATTCTTAAATGGGGTGGAATGAAGTCATTTGTTATCAATGCTCAATCGTCTTTATTTATAAGTCTTCATTCACTGTTACTGTTAAAGATAGTAGGGACCAGCCTTTGATCTTTGATATTTATTACAAAATGAACAATGATCATTGTCAAAACAGGGGGAGCTTCCTTTCGATTCTATGTAATTGATATTTTAGAGTCACAAGTAAGACTTGTATTGTAATGTTAAATGTACGTCACCAACATAAATATGGAATTCTTCTTTATGAATTATTTATTATGAATGAAATTAGTAAATGACTTGAAAGAACCACATATATTGATCCTGTGCAACATCATATCGAATTGGAAAACCTTTATTTTCAATTGACATTACATAAAACATTTATCCTCTAAAATTAATTTGTATGATAAAATATTATCATACATATCATATTTGTTTACATCACAAGATTTCAAAATTAGTGAACTCGTCATACTTATTTCAGAATACTGATATTTGCGTTGTTTGTATTTTCCTTCGAATCTATGGTAGACTTTAAAATCACGCGGTCATAAACGTTATGCAAAGTCAGACACATTCTCGTATGACTTGGTAACGTACGTTTCAACCAATGTATTGTTATTCAAAAACTCAAAGGTCAACGCCATGTCATAAAATTTTATATTTGATTACAAATATGGAAGCTGTATTATACAATTTTCACAATGCATTTATTGCGTTGAAAAACTCGTTTTTTGAAAACATGAGGTAATGTACGTTTCCATGCGCTTAGGGAATACGACATATAAATTCGGATAATGCGAATAAGAAGTAATATAGACTATATTATCTTAAATATTGAAATTTGTGCCATGTCCGATCCCTCCACTTTACTTCCGATGTCAATATCTTCATCAGTAACACATTCAGGATCAGTCGGCCAGTTTCGATATCAGACGATAATAGTGCATAATTATGATCTAGAATTTCCAAAACTCTCGATTTTTTTTTCAAATGGCTCTTGGATTTTACAAACGTCCCATCATTATGATGCTCATTATGATGCAGCCAAACTTCAATGTCGAGGTCATGAGGTAAAAAAAAATTGTACGAAAAGAAAGGTCTTGTCACAAGAAAATACGTATAAAATATGATAGCCCCATGACCATGCATTCAAAAGTTATGGTCAAACCAAATCTCCAATTACCGAGACATAAGAAATGGTGAATCTATATCCCATCAAAGTGTACATATTGAATTTACTTAGTTTACTTTTTAACGCATGACTCTTGCTTTTTCTTTAGAATGTAAGTATTATAAAAATAGGTAAATCAACTCTAAGATTTGAAATATAAGCCTATGAAAGTGTATATTGGACTACAAGGGCTTCAGAATTAAGGAATGCAGGTCAATGAAAATTATGAATAGTATTTTTTTTCTTCAACGCATCATTTGTGTTAGATATGCGAGGCATTTACGTCATGTTAGGTTACATGTACCTATATTTTTAGGTCACTCAAGTCACCCAGGTGACCTATCGTTGGTGTTCGTCCGTTGTCATGCCTCGTTCGTTAGCAATTTTATTTTTTTAACTTCTTGAAAACTACCAATCCAAATGTTGCCATTTTTGGCGTGAAGCTTCTTTAGGATAAAAGAAAATTATAAAATTCATTGTCTTAACTCCTGTCTTCATTAACAATCTTACATTTTTAACTTCTTGCTGCAAGGCCAAATATTACCACTTTTGATGTGAAGCTTCTTTAAATTTAGGATAAGACAAATGTAAATTGCAAAATATATTATCTTAGCCCCCCGAAGTCTCATGGGCATGGCCAAAACTGCAAAAGAATCCAAAATTTCAAAATCTTCTCTATCCCAACATATGTTGGAGAAAAACCAAATGCATGGTTATGATTGGTTGTTTATTGTTTTCCGCCATACTCAATGATTTTTCAGTTATCTGGTGGCGTCCAGTTTTTATCGGTAGAGGAGAGATCCCAGATACAATGTACCCGAGAAGAGACCACCGACCTCGAGAAAGTAAACTGGCAAAATTCTCACATATATCGGCACGAGCGAGAATCGAACACGCGCCGACTGGAGGTGAGAGGTTTTGTGATTTGAGAGCAACGCTCTAACCACGGAGGGGTTAGGATGATCAAGAATATCTCTACCAAAATTGTGAAATTCATGACAGGGATTCGGTCTCTAGGGTGGGGCAAATATAGAAATCTTAGAAAATCTTTACTCTCACACATGTGTGAAGAAAAACTAAATGCGTGGTCGATGTATGTATGAGCTATGGTACTCAGATGACCGTTAAGGACTGTGGGCTTCTTCCATACAAATATATTAACAGCGCTGCACAATAAGTGAACAGGATATGACTAAGAGATATCAACTAGGATCATCTACGATAGGACATTTTCTTTGATTTCTCTGATGATCGAAAAAAAATTCTTACTGGGACATTTCTTAAACTCAAAGGGACTATGCAATAATTATCACCGGTGTGGGTCCGATGTATTTGAAAATTCAGTTATTAAAAAGTATGTGTCTCATACAAGCATCTTAAAGAAAAACTTGGTGTCCAATGCATCTCTGAGTAAAGAAAGCTAGTGTCCCATCACAAACCACAATTTTATATACTTTTTTATAACAGCACTGAGTGATTTGTTTACTGGTACACATAGATTTACTGGGGGGGTTCATATCAGACAAAAGTTAGAAAAAGTAATCATTTATAAAGTTTATTCTTTATAATACATGCAAACATCATAATATAAGTAGATATTTTTGCGTGTTGAAAAGTACATTTGTGGATAAAAATGAATGAGATCCTGACAGAGAATCACACTCACATGGGGTACCATTGGGAACATTGATGAGCATGTTGAGGTAGGAATGATGCCAAGGAGGAGTAAGCATTCCTTGTCTGGCTAGTCGCACCAGTTGCCAATGCTCATGATATATAACATGAATTCAAAAATAGAGACTGTTTTTGTGAAAAAACAAATGTCTCCCCGGCTCCCTAAATTGAATATGCTCCAAATTAAACTCCTCCCTTTAATGTACTGGATGGTAGGGAGGTAAAAACATAAGTAGAAGCACAGACATTATTATAGGCCGCGCGAGAGCGTGATCTGTCCTGATATGGGTTTTTAAAATATACATGCGTTTCTGTGGGATTAATGCAAATATTGTTTTAAAATGATTTCGTCCAAGAATTACTGTAATGTAAGTATTTAATTGGTTGAAATTAGTGTTAATTTGACATTTGATTTATATAATCTCTAGATAGATAATAAAATTTAATAAATATCATAATTGTCAATTTGTACTGCGTTTGTTTTGGGTTCATTTTATTTCATTTCTATCATTATTCACTCATGAAATACAAAAAGGATGCACAGTGTTTTGTGGATTCAAGATTTTCAACTACAGGGATCCCCCGTTATAACGCCAACATTTGTCCCGCGGCAATTTTGGCATTATAGCGGGGGTGGAATTATATTGGGGGAGGGGGGATTTGTGTACATGTACAAGTAATAAGACATTTTTTTATCTACAATATCTGGACTTTAATGTTTTTACATTCAATAAACACATATCAATGTCGTTTAAAAAACGTCAATTGTTGATTGCTTGGATGGTTTTATTTTATCGGACATTTGCAATAAAAAGTTTATTTCAGATTCTGTAGTAGAGTATTTGGATTCCAAGTACCGCATTGGGCATTCAAGTCCCTTTCTTGCATCTACATAGGTTGGAACAGCTGGAGCTGGAGCTTCGTCTCCGCTATCGTCAGTCAAGGTTTCTGTATTCTCGCCAGATTGAATAGTAACCGCGGAAGATATCTCATCGTCAGTTAATGATTCTGAAGACTCGACGTTTTTATCTAAATTTAAAAATTCTCTGACTATCAATCTCATTTCTGGGTCTAAGTCAAGTGAGTCTTGAACTTGAGATAGCGAAAGCGCAAGGTCTTGATCGTCCACGGATTTATAGGATTTCGGCGTGTCCGCCATTCTCAAACTTCAAAAACAAGACTACAGATCTGTACTCAAATTATTTAATTTACGTAACTGAAATAAACTCATCTGCAAACTTTTTTACCTGGGAGCCAAGTGAAAAATAATTGCCTAAGCCTGCTCACCGACCGTTCCTCGCCAGTACTAGACAGAAATTGGCGATAATTGGTGGGGGTGATTATAACGGTAAGTGACCAATCCGTACCTGGAACACCTTGGCGGATGGCAGTATGCGGGGGATGGCGTTATAACGGGGTTTAATATAGTAAGGAAAAAGGGACTTTGAATATTTTTGGCGATATGCGGGGGTGGCATTATAGCGATATAACGGGGGATCCCTGTAGTAATATATTTAAGTGATCAGGAGCATTGATAAGGATAAGCAGGTGATAAGGAGAGTGGAGTCTAGACTCCAAACATAAATGCCTTGTAAAGTCGTTTACCGTCTGCTTAAAATTGTCACAACTAACTAATGTTGCTGACTAAAAGATATCTTAAAGTACGATTTCACAATTAACTCTTCATCCTGTAGTGATGAACAAAATGCATATCATCGGTATGATCCGATCTGATAAAAAGAAGTAATAACAACAACTTTAAAAAAAATTAGAATGATTTCTTCATATCTTCTGCGGCCTGATACCTTTGACGCTTGCGTCAAGTTGGTTTTTTGTCAGCTCTGAAAAGTCATATAATAGAAGTGTGCACAGGCTATTTTATATCCTCCACCCCTCTTAAATCAACTGTAACTTGAAGGATAACAATTTGATCCTCCTGTCCCATCAATATGCACCTCTTGGGAACAAATTCTAGGCACATGTAACACACAATGACTTTTAATAAGCGAAGATCTGGTATTTTAACATTTTAATTTTGTTTTTGTTGTAAAAATTATGTGTAGGCACGTGCTTTAAGTGCCTAATGGCAGCTACGCCACTGGGATCCTCCCGTCCCAAAATATGCGCATCTACGAATGACAATGAAGCTTTATACAAAGTCTCCAGTCTATTCAATAAGCTATATAGGAGAAGTGTTGACAGGCTATTTTATTTCATAAATCTTTGAAAAATTTCTTCGCATTTTTGTTCCATCCAAATTACACACACACACACACACACACACACACACACAATCACTGTTCCATGTCGTATTGTCATAAAAATTGTCTGCCCCATCACATTTTGCACCGGTCCCACCCCGGTGATAAATATTGCATGGGCCCTAAATGTCTGCGTGATGTATGTTTAACAATATCAATCATCCAAAACAAACTATTTCTTATCAATTTATATCTTTAAAACAAGCATTTATTAAAATTACACAAACTGGCACTGTTGATAAATGAGAGTGACTTCCTTTTGTATATTATTGCACAGGCACCTGAAGTAGTGAAGTATGAATACTACTCGCCTATTTTGGATACCCTGTCTATCTCATCCCGATTTCGATTTATATAATCGTTTCGCGCTTCTTTTAAGCTTCTGGGGATATTTTCTAAGTAATTGCAGCGTTGGAATTTTGACGAGCGGCAGGACAGTGATATGTCATACTACACGTCTCTTCAACTCAAATCGCATCTCATCTCTTTTACTTGTCACAAATTTTCATGCTGGGCTTCTTCTCTTCCGCTGGCAGGCACAGAGGTCAAAGCATGTGAATTTGTTACGCGTCGTGTGATTGGTCCACAATTACACTTGTTTAGTCTCGGGATTTCATCGCGGTAGAGAAAACTTTTTTTACCTAAGGTATCACATTACAAACAGGGAATTTCGGAGAAATTATCAATTATCGCCAAAAAAAAACAAAAACGCGGAGCATAACGTTTTGGGGGAGTTAGGAACCATACAGATATGTATGTCTTATATATATGTCGTAAACGTTTTCGGTTTTTTGTGAAAATGTTGATGCAAGAAATCCATACTGTGTCGAGATATTTGATACCCGAGTGTCTTATTGAAACATCAATATGCTGCTGCACAAATGTAACAACCATAGACTTAAATGATTTGAAATAACGTTGAACAGTTGAATTTCCCTAGATAAGAACGATGGAAGTTTTCCCTCTGCTTTAGATACCACTTCACACTTTCATGTCAGCAACTCCGAACTGATCACGTTCAACAACGAAGTGGTATGATAAGCATTCTCCTCGAAGATGAAAAACCTCTCTTGCGGGCATTCGAGCGGTAAAGAATCAAAGAAAACAACATTTCTACAATGTTACATATATAAAAAGCACGCTAAGCAAAGGTGTGGAATCCATTTAAACCTGACAGCACGTCCACATTCGTTTATTTAAAGGCAGTGCAACTTCAATCCGGCGAGGCTTAATTTGAATTGTTGTACATGTATATGTAGGAGCATAATATTTCGACTGATTCTTGGATATTCATACGCCAGGAGTCTCATTAGCAGTGCTCTGTGGTGCTCGAAATTCATCTCTCATGTGCTGCAGTCTATCCTGGTGGGGCAATGCAACTTTCCATTTCACAGTCGTTGAGAACTTCTGCTAAGAACATTTACAAGGCACCATTTATGTTATTTTATCACTCTCATGACCCTATATATAGTTGAATGTCTCTGTACATAAGATAGATACATTAACAGTCTAAAAACATACACAAATAAAGCATCACTAAACCGGTACATGATATGCCCGCATACGTCATTGACCCAAACAAAATCCAAATCTAAGGGCCATAACTCCTTCAAAATATTTGGGACAGCATTCCCCTTGTAATATGCACATCTACACATTGTGATCTTTCTTTTGTGCTAAGTTTCATTAAAATCCCCCAAAGGGTTTAGGGAATTGCGAACACAAAGTATTTCTCAAAGAAAAGAGTTTAAGGGTCATAACTCCTTTAAAAAATGGACAGTGTTCCCCTTGTAATATGCACATCTTACACATTGTAATCTTTTTTGTACCAAGTTTCATTAAAATTTCCCCGGGGTTCAGGAGGAGTTGCGAAGACAAATTTAAGGAGACAGACGGACGGCTGGACATACGGACGACAGTGGCACAGCATTATACGCCCGCGTTTTATGCAGGCGTATAACCAGCGTCATGTGTTTAAACCATAATATATAATTCAAGTTGTATGCATGTAACTAAATGGTCAGGCTTTCGACTCTGATAACTTAATCAACCGTAACCATGGTCTGTATAACGAAACCATTTAAATGTATCCAAATTTCTATTTGGTTTACGTAATTTGACATTACAACACGCTGTTTTCTGAGTATGCATTTGTCTATAACAAGAAAATTTCACTGCAAATGGATACCCACTTCTGCTCCAGTCCAGAATTGAACTCACGGTCTGTGGAACCAAACCTCCTACCCTTTGCTTGTCATAAGAGGCGACTAAATGGGGCGGTCTTTTTAATGAGATCGCAATGAGATGTGACACGATAAAGATCCTTCCTTGCTCAAAGGCCGTAAGCACGTGCACGGTACATAAAGCCCTTCACCGGTAATGGTGACATCTCCATATGAGTGAAAAATTCTCCACAGGGACATTAAAAGTACAACCAACCAAACAGCGTGTTAGACCACTCGGCCTTCTGGGTAAATTTTTAAAAAGAATTGCCTCCGAATTCTCGCCTTGCTATCACACATGACACGGCCAGGGAGTGAGACAAAGCTATTTAACGGCAATTTAAGAGGATTATGCAAAATATACATTGCGATAGAAATATGTCATAAACAAGAATAATCAACATAGTTACCCTAATTGAAGAAATATTGAATGTATAAAGTATAGAGAAATTCAATATCTGTGGATACCCACCTCCGACCTATATCGAGGTCGAATTCACGACCTTTTGAACCAAATCTCCGTGCTAAAGCGTTCGATCATCCAAGCAAATTATAAAACTTGCTTATGACAGTAATAGAGGTTTTGTCACGATGTCACAATCTACAATGCCACTGAGAAAGGAAGTGAGATACACATCTATGGCGTTCATTCAAGATCATACAAGATTTTGCAGTTTTGAAATATTTTATAAAATACATATATTGCAATAACTTATGTCAACATATCTGCCCTAAATGAAATATTGAGTTAATGTTATAAATATTCCCCCTAAATACCCTAGCAGGCAACAAGTGGTCAGTACACCAGAACACTCAACCACCTATGCAAGTTTCTAAAAAACAAAAACAATGCTTAAGACGACGATATTATTCTTGCCACGCTATTACACGCTACATGATCATTGAAAAAGGAAGAGAAAAGCAGCTATTTAACGTTAATTTAAGAGGATCACACAAAGTATACACTGTAATTGAATATTTGATAAAGCACATGTATTGTAATGATAAGTAAATATATCAAGTTCAATTTATACAAAATGTATATGGTTACATTTGTAATTATGGTATCTAAGCTGTACTAATGAAATCAAACGTTTCTACCATATAGTAAATCAAATTAGAATATAAAGATTTTGTTTATTTTGATGAAGTATTAGCTTCAGTAAAAATAAATGGTCAAATATACATATAAGGTTATTCAAATTATCAAAAATATTTTCCTCATTGCAATTAATTTTATTACATGTTTATATTGCATCAAATTATCAATTTGAAGCTAAACTACAAAGTTCTGAATATTGTAATTCGAATCTGTTATGAGTTTGCTATGGCGTATTATTTTTGTTAGGGTTATTGTAATTTGTTTCTCCTGTAAGTTACCTAGTCCTTCAGGGCTTTGTAGATGGCGTTTAGCTTATCATGAAGCGACATAATTTTGGACTCTAAATTATCTACCTTCTCCTCTAATGTTAATTGCTTATACCGTATCAGCTCTATGGATCTACTCATATCATTTTGAGTTTTATTCATCTCGGTCAGAGTAACAGATGCGTCCATTAAACGTCGTTGTGCGGCTTTGATTTGGCGAATGTTATATATAGCTTCCAATAACTTCGTCTGGTACTTCAGAGCTTTAGTAGTATTCACTTTAACTTTTCGAAATTTGTAAATAAACCAGCCTGACTTCATGACGTTAGCAGCTTCATTTTTTAGCCTTTTGTCGAGGTCCACATCGAGGACGAAGTCATGTACATATTTCTCACTGCGACTTAGCTCCAGTTTTCTGGCTAAGACTGCAACAACCAGAGCTGTACAACCAGCCCCCATCATTCCTGTAATAACAGTGATCCCTCGCCCGCAGTACGTACTGGGTTTGATGTCCCCGTAACCCACGGACAGAAATGTAATCGCCACTAACCACATTGTATTCAGAAAATTTGAATGTACTGATTCATCTGCGGTGTCGCTCATTTCACACAATCTTAACGCCCAGCTAGCTATCAAAAACGACACAATCATGATGATAGTTAATACGTAATCAGGATGCATTGTCATCAGGGACTTGAAAATAAACCTGAAATTGAAGTGAATACGATTCAGAGCTCCTAGACTCTGGGAAGAAGCATCCTCATAGAGTTTGCTATGCAACATGATAAATCGACATACTAGGAAAAGTCGGAGGAACATTGGGAGTGCGAGTAAGGTATCGAGAGGAACAATGAGTCGTCTGTGATGCTCCCCCTCAGCTACAGTAGCCGGCCATGTAGTGTAGAAATTCCCAGGAATTGGATGAATGGAACACACAATGAATTCCACAGCCATTTGTATGATCCGCCTAACGGTCATTGCTATTCTCCAATCATCAACACTATTGTTAACGATAAATAACTGTATATCCAAACGATGATATATACCCAGAAAGATTAACAGTGCCACTGTGGATGCCGTGATTGCCATTTTCATTAAGTGAGATGGCAAAGAGGAACGATGGTACACTTTGCCTGCTGTCAGTTCTGTTTGTGTCACCATCAAAAGAATACCCACTAATGCGAAAGTTAATGCTACATCACTGGAACGTTTTCGTTTTACAAATAGTTCTTTACGTCTTGCTAACCTGCTGCCAACTGTTTCAAATCGGCCTGAAGGCGGATCCCCTTGTTCATTTTCCAAAGTCCTGTACTTCTTTAATTTTCCGTTTAACCCAACAAGAGGAATTCCTGGATTTTCTACTAACGAACTCATTCTTTATAAACCGTTAAACATCACTTAATTCATTAATGCACAACTACAGTTAAAAAGTAACATCTTCTCCAACTTCTTTATAACGCCCATCCTTTATAAGATAGTTTGATGTAGAAGACAGTTGACAGTGCGTTAAAATTACAATCCTTGAAGCTTTCCAACCATACGACAAATATTGAATTTTTTTTCAGTTCCGTCAATGTTATATAAATTATCGTTTCCCTTCTATCGCAGAGTGGAGCGGTATCCCACGGAAAACCTGATTCATCAAGCTCACTTCTCTTGATTCTGCATAATTATATCTACAGTATCATCTATTCAATAAATTGTTCAATCCATGAGGGTATACACTATTGAATCTCCTCCTTCCACTAGCGAGTCAGTGTCTACATTTCTTATCGAAACCATGCTTCTACATTATTTTATAAATGATCGCTCCAACTCACGCGATCGATAGGCGAATGAAACCGAAATATCCATTGTTTATATTTTCCTCCATCCATCGATTGCCAGCTCTGAGAGAATTAACATCCATTGTCATCCGTAACATTATTTCACCGCTTATTTCACCTTTCAAGGTACCACAGTCAACATCGACGGCTTGCTTTATAAATGTTTGCATTAATAATTCAATGCGTTATTACCACTTGATACTTCAATATCTGATAGTAGATCGACTACAAAGTGTTAGAAAAGACCTTCTTTAGCTTACTCAGGTTGACTGGTTGACATTTCTCTCCCTTTAAGACTGCTGTACCAGGGATTACAACATGATGTTCATTACACTAATTAACAAAACTCCAGAGGTGATTATTACTCCATGAATAAGATAGTAACAGGACACCAGTGTTGAATAAAAAACCCCTGGGAAATCAGAATTCGTTTTGAAATTGTGTTATTTTCCATCTTTGAATTCTGAGTGAAATTACATATAGAGATCCATAGTAAATAAGGTTATAACGTAATTGTTAGAATTCTATAGAGCAACAGAGAAATAAGACGCGCATTCGTATGAATATCAGCGACCACGCAATACCACAGTCAGAAGATTTATTTTTGATACTGAAATAAAATAAATACCATCACTTTAAAACTGTTTCTAGTCTTCAAGAAACAGCTGTACGATCTCCCTGGGGGACACATATACCTTTTCTCATTTCTATTAATGAAGCTATTGAATGTTTTGTGCGAAATCATAATTGAGATAAAACATGATGAAGTCGTCGCTCAAAGCGACATACATGTATGTTAAACCCCTTTGCAAATCAAAATTGGTGTTTCAGATACAAGTATATTTCTTTTCTATCATCTTATGCTGTGATTATTGTCTCGGCGTTGGGGAAAACAGTTGCTAACTATACAATTATAATTAGACACTTTCATATTTCATTTAACTTATATTATATATTAGATTGATGCATCAGATGCGCATTTCGACAAATAATATCTCTTCAGTGATGAACAAACTTGGAAGAGCTGACAGAACCAAAAATACCAAATAATCCGGCAAAGAATCAGAGCTATGCATGAGGGAGATTTGAAGACTGCTTATTCCTTTCTGTATTAGGCTTTAAAATTATTTTTATTGGTATTTTGACATATAGCCCAAATAAATCAACTAGACATATGTGTCAACCTTCGCGAATTGTGTATCATGGGAAATAATAGGATTTTAACATGAAACTGCAATTTCCTAACTCGAGATTGTTCATTGAATAACCATTTACGTTCGCAAGTCATACTTTCGGAACTGCGGACGTCTGTCAAAAATTTATGACTAAAACACTTTTTATTTTAAACAAGAGACTCGCGGCTTTATCGCTCACCTGAATATTAGTTATAAGTATCACTACCTAAAGGGCTGCAAAATATATAATTTTCATGACCTGCGTATTGAAGTTAAATTCTAATATTCAGAAGTAGACAAAACAAGGTACAAATGCCCCCAAAAGTGCCCACATTGATGAAGACTGTACATACATGAATGTTGCATCAACGTTGTATGATATTTAGGACCCGCCTCAGAGTCAGAACCCTGTATCACTAGTCCCGAGAGCTACAAAATATAGAAAACAATCCCTGTTCTGAATATCTAAGCTAAATTCTAATATTCAGCAATAATGAAAGACTTTACATAATATACATGTAATAATCTTAAAGTTAATGTAGAGTGATTAATTTTGACCTGTCCTTGTGTCAAAATCTTGGGGTTACGAAATTCACAAATTTGATACATCTCTTTCTGCTTTTCTTTCACTCATATGGAGACGTCACCATTGCCGGTGAAGGGCTGCAAAATTTAGGCCTATGCTCGGCTCTTATGGCCTTTGAGCAGGGCGAGATCTTTAACGTGCCACACCTACTGTGACACGGGCCTCGGGTTTTACGGTCTCATCCGAAAGATCGCCCCATTTAGTCGCCTCTTATGACAAGCAGGGGTTACGGAGGATCTATTCTAGCAGTCCGGATCCCCACGGGGTTTGGTGGTTATCACGAAGTTACAAATGACGCCATACAACGATCAATGAGTACACGAGTAACTCAGGTGACGTAGGAAACATTCTGTTTCAAATAGAACATAAATGACATTCTTTTCATATTCTTTTCTACTATACCTTCTTTTAATTTATTCTATTTCTTTTATATATTAATGATACCATGGATACATGTACTTGTAGAAAACGTTTTCTCACTCTATCACTTTTATTGGTTTTTGTTTGTTTGTTTTCTTTTGGTTATGTTTTCTGTTTTGTTTGTTTTTATTTCTTTTTGCAGCTAGAAATAATGCGCATATCAATTTTGGTAAATACAATAATAGTATCATAATATCATTCAGGGAGAAATGAAACAAGAATATACATATAAGATATATACTTTATTTTTGAAAATACATGAGGGGGTGCAACGTCTCATGCCAGCAAACGTTTCAATAAGCGCTAACACTCGTATTTCAAAAATGAAATTGATTTCTTAATGATATCTCAATGTGTATACAACGCAACATTTAATTGGTTCAGACAATCATGTGCAAAACTTCATCTTTCCTTCAAACATCATATTTTAACATCATATTTCACTTTTTCGGGAGCCTCATACATTTCCATACACTTTACAGCAAGGTAAATTCAGTTAGCAATTCTCGGATGATTCCGCTTCTTTGCACACAAATCTTGAATGTGATTAGTGTGTGGATATGCACGGATCAGTTAACATTTCTTCACCAGAACTACATTTTTCCTCTTTTCCTCTTCGCGTTTCAAGATGGCTCCAGACCACTCTTCCACCGCACTGTAGTTTGCAGACCAGGCATACATTTTGAGAATAACTATCTTTTCATTTGTTATTAAGAAATGGTTATTATATTACATTATTTCGATGCTTGTACATTCTAATACGTTGATAGCGCAGTGTTACGTTAAGGCGAGCTCAGCAACATATAAAGGAGAGAATCCAGGATTATTTTTTATCGCAATTTCAATTGAATTTCAGTAGTGTTGCTTTCTTTTGGTATAGTAAACAATTTATTGCATGAATGTTCGGAAGATATATGAAGATCTGTTCACCAAAATAAATAAATTATATATGACTTTTTTGGGGTGAATAAATATTTCCCTCACTATCATGCACTAAATGAATATACCCCAGTGTGGTCATTCTATACAACACATTATTTGAATGGTCTCAAGAGTCACGTTCAAGGGAGAATAAAACTTTATATTTCCTCCAACATCATATTCCAGCCCCTCGGGAGCCTCTTGCATTTTACACAAACTCTACATATATAGGCAAATGCCGATCGTTGCAGAGTCAATACGTCCAAGAAAGTCTACAAAGGAATTGCAATTATTTTTTTTTTACAGGCAGAGTAGGATTACAAGTTTCTGATACACAGTTTAAACACATGATTTTAGTTGATACACAAACCATGCAAGTTATCAGCCTTCAGGGATAAATGAAACATAAGAAATGGTCATAAAAACACTTATTTCGTTGCTTGTATGTTATAATTCGTTGACAGTGCATCTAATAAGTTCACATCGAGCACATGAATACAACTACTTCATACACCGTCAGTAGCCGCCATTAGTCTTTATACGCTTTAGTAAATAAGCTATTTCCATTGTCATGTTTACATTCATTTCAAAATGGCGAACAACTCAACTTTCGTTGCTAAAATAGATCTTAATGCGGAAAATATACTGAACGCAAAATCGTAAGTTGTGCAGTTTCTTACGGCACTTCTTTCAAATATAGTCTGGATAAATATGTAATTACTGGTGATGTCGATATAGTTGAAAATGATACCCTAAAGTCACTTATTTTTAAAGATCCGAAATCCAGAAAGCCTCAATCTTTCAACTGGCGACGGAACTTCATCTCTATAATGAATTTTGTTGCAAATTATGCCAGACCATGGACTAAATATGAAAAGGGAAAACTTGCCACCTTGTCAGAATGGATTAGAACTATAAAAGGGATATTTAATCCCCATATAAGACACATTAAAACAAAAATGCGTACAATTTATCCTGTGTTTAGCATACCAGAAATGAAAGAATTAGATACTAGTAGGTTACATGAGGGATAGGTATTGGTACCAGCTGACAAAGCTTGTAACAACATTGTCTTTGTAAGACGCATTATTACAACTGTATTTCAAACAAACATGGATTTAATTCCACATTTGGTAATGCAACTGATACAGTGAATTCTTTTGCAAAAGATGAAATTCTTCAAAATTAAGCCTCGGTTTAAGATACATTGTAGAATCCAGTAAATGTTCTACAAAACCCAAATATTTGCTCAATAAAGAAATATTAATTGCATTAAAGGATATTATTTGAGAAGTGGTGTAAATCAAATGTAGATTTTAAAAACTTCCAAAGAACTTTTAGTAAATTTGAAATCATTAAACCTTTATCAGATCAACAACATTAAAAGGTATGACTTTAACACGACTATTCCTCACAATAAATAAAAGACTACGCTTATTGACATCATAGACAGCTATTTTCATAATGCAGGTGGAACCTGCAGCTTACCGCGACCTCCATTTTTAAGGACATATCCGAAAGATCTGTGATTTTCACTTCTAAATATTAAGCTTCTGGCGGAGGAGTAATCACTACTAAGTTTACGTCATAAGTTTGGTGCGGCCATGGCACGATCGGGGCTCGAACTCACGACCTCCCGGTTACGAATCTTCCACTGAGCTACCGCAACAGGTTTATACTTTATGGTGATTTTTGAGATTGATCATTGTTTGTTATCTTCACATTTTTTATTTTTAGTCACAGTTCTTTCAGGTTACATTGTAAAATTATGTCTCGGACCAGAGAAAAACTCATAAGAATGATTTTAGCTTTTCTGGGAAGATATAAACAATGCTTTCATAAAAATGTAATCTAAACCATTCGGTAAGATAATATTATTATTGAAAGAAGTAGTTGAACTACATGTAATATTTAGTAAATTCTCCATATAAAGCTCGAGTTACTGACCACGTTATGTGATGGTTAAAATATTAACTCAACATACAATTAGCGAAACCTTTCAAATACACCCTTTGTTGTCCGTTTGTTTCAGTTTTCAATCTCAATGAACATTGTTAAGTATTACGAAGATAACCGATCGTCAATTAGGAAGTAGCTACAAGATGCTGTAAACAAAGTCAAAGATAGAATCGGGGTAAATGTCCGTATTCTATATTCCATGTATGCATCATACATAGCCAAGCTGGTTTGTAGGGCACAAATCTCTTCGCAGCCATGACGAATGTCTTATTCCTGAAAGCGTTTATGAAGGCTTATAGGACGACATAAGCGAAAATAAAGTTTACCTGTCAAGGAGAGTCCTGGCCACATCGATGTTCGTTTTGACATATAACTTGTACTGAACAAATGTTAGTTTAAACTTCCGACAGCGTTTGCAGCATTTCCATACAGCAAATGAATGTGCATGCGCAGAACTTTTTTCTCCGAGCATGTCACTTGCATACCACGTGTACGTCATAAAATACTGTCTTCTATTACATAAATTATTTCTTAAAACAATATTGCAGAGACATAAAATGTTGTTATTTCATCGTATTGAATGATTACATGAATGTAGATATACATTTACATTTACGAAAAATTGGAGCCGATTACAGTTTTAACGTTGTGACTAGCTAAGGTGTAAAGAAAGACGGTGAACCATCTATCGTTTGTAAGCGCTGTAAGCCGGTTTCGATATTTTATCTATTCTTAAAAGAATCAATTGATATTCTTGTAATAAGAATGTATTCATGATTGATTGATTGATTTTATATTGTTTAACGTCCCTCGGGAGAATTTTCACTCATAAGGAGACGTCACCAGGGCTGCAAAATTTAAGCCTATGCTCGGTACTTAGGGCCTTTGAGCAGGGAGGGATCTTGATCGTGCCACACCTGCTGTGACACGGGGCCTCTGTTTTTGTGGTCTTATCCGAAGGACCGCCCCATTTAGTCGCCTCTTACGACAAGCAAGGGATACTGAGGATTTATTCTAATAACCCGAATCCCCACGGGGCAGAATGTATTCATGTACTAATTAACCATTTATATGTTGTAATATTGTTCAAAGCACGAATTGTCCAGTTTCGAGCAATAAAGGGTTGGAAACGAAACACTTGCTTTTAAATTCCTAAGTTAAGAGTCCTTTGATGGATCTAAGCCAATATAAACACAATATTGCATGGTGTCACAAGTTTTGAAACGAATCTGCGAGAAAAATAAACCTGCCCCTAAGATGGTTGGGAAGGATCAAACTTACCTGAGAATTGGAAAAAATTCCAGGCGGAGCTGATATTTCAAGGTCCGTTATATGATAAAGAGGAAGAAATTAAAGTTACCGAACTTCTTCTATGGATTGGCGATAAAGGGCGTGAAATACGAAACACAAGGACTGATTCAAGCGCTGAGTACAGCGAGAAACTTGAACCATTCTACAGAAGGTTTAAAGTCGGTCCTACTAAACAGAGTACGCTACAGTACGCAGGTAATATTTCATAATTAAATGTAATTAAACCCCTTTTTGTGGGTGTTGTTACTTAAGTTTAACGTAATAAATATATATCTGGAGTATAGTTTGTTTTTTTTCATTATTTTATGAATTGTTTCAATTTATCGTTTCAGGTTACAGTTTACCGTTTGATCCCGATCCCGATGAAATTTTTAGTACAAGTACACATCAAAGTTACATAAAACTACTAGCGCAGTATATCTAAATTTACAAGATTATGCCTTTATTTTATTTTTTGAAAACCATATAAGCAAATGAATAAATAGCAAACAAAAAGTAGAATTAAAAAATAAAGAAATGACATTTAGAATTAAAACAAATCAAATAAACAAATGGTAACAAGAAATTCAAAGATCATGAAATATATTCCGAATAACTATCAATCATAGATGAAATTAATTACTGATGTAATATGTGACATCGTTCAATATAATAGTAATAATCGGGATCGGAATATCATAAATCTTAAAATCTTGAATAAATTGAATGTTATTAATCTGGTCCAAATATCAATGAAAAAAAATACTTTTGACAAATATTGTAATATTATTATATGAAAATGACTATTTAAGTGATGTGCATATAGATAAACAATTTTAAAAAAACAGAGACGAAATGATCAGAGACAGAATTGTGTTCGGTACTTCGTCACAAAGGGTGAGGGAAAAACTTATCACAGAAGAGGAACAACTGACATCAAATAAAACCATTCAAATAGCCCAACTGTATGAATACTCACAATAGCAACTAAAGACTATGTCAACGTCATCAGGTCAGGAAGTCCACACGATCCATGAGGCCCGTCAATCGGGAGCAGGTGTTCATGGCTGAGGGAGCAACCCCAGTCATGGCCGCGGTGGCAGTCACCCTCCTATAAACAAGGACCGGGACCTGAAGAATAAGACACCGGAGCAGAAATGTGACCGATGTGGATTTGAACATTCTAAGAACGCTAGGTGCCCTGCAAAAGGAAAACAGTGCAGATCCTGTAAGAAAAAGAATAATTTTGTATCTAAATGTCATGCTAAGAATGTTACATGTAATGAGGTAAGGTATTGCAAGAGCAGTCTGATTCATATTCAGAATTTTTCATAGATATCATTGCGACAAGCCAAAACAATGATCAAGCTTTTAGTCAATTACAGATATACATTGTTAAGAAAAGCATTAAGATCAAGTTAGATTCTGGTTCACAGGCAAACATACTACCTAAGCATCCATTTGATTCACTTGGTTTGTCGCAAAGTTATCCAATCATGCTCAATAGATCTCAAGTGTAGTTACAAAGGTCGGTCATAACTCATCACATTTTATATGGTCAAGACAAACTCCTCCTCTAGTTTAGGAATGAGAGCTTGTTCAGACTTCGGGTTCAATAAGCTAGTGTACTCATGTCAATTAGACACTCAACCTGTTAACGGTACAGTTGATGTTGATGACAAGCCTCCGAACACTGTCCAAGTAATAGCAGAATTCGTAACTGCATTTCAGGTTATTGGCTTATACCCTGGTTAGTGCAATATTCATACTACCCTGAGGTACCCCTATAGCTCAACCACCGCGTAGAGTTCCCCTTGCCCTTCAACATAAGTTGTAGTTAGAGTTGGAGCGCATGGAGACACATGGTATCACAATGTAAGATCACAGAGCCTATAAAATGGGTTAATTCCCTTATATTTGTAGAAAAATCCAATTCTGACAAGTTGCGTATATGACCTAATTAATTACACTATAATACTGTTTTTCACATATATGTACAACCCAAGTGCACCTCAGCCTAAATAAACCTTTAATGACATGCAGTAATATGATCGGGTTCGGTGAATATATGCGATAAATGTAATTTGACGAAGAGTACTTCATTCCATTGAATTTAGGCAATATGTTATTTGAAATAAGGACGAATCCTATAAAATCGAAGCTCGACTAATTTCCCACACACTTTATGAGTACGTGGTCAGAAATGACGGGGATAGGAAAGACCGAATATAAATAATCCGAATACAAATAATCCCCTCGTTTCCACATAAATTAATTTGGACGAGCTTTGAAAATGTGCTTAACTGTAATATTGCATGCAATTATGTTAGTGTCAAAAATGAACCTGACGAAAAAATGAATAAATTGTAAACGTGAAACAAATGAAATGTAAATTTGCTAGATAATAAAAGAGTTATTGAACTTACATGTACAGTCATTGGACAAAAGTATTCGTCGCTGACGTCAAAATGGCGACGATTTGTTTACATTAACTACTTCATAAAAATTACTCTCCTGGTTTTAATATTCGTTGTCTTACCTTAAAATTTTGTGAGATTACCCTTCATTTTGATTACTTCTTGTAGTCGGGTTGGAATTGTGGCATACGGCTGGCGAACATAATCTACCGATAGATTTTGCCACAAACGTGTAACTTCCGTGATCAGCTGATCTTTAGAATCGATGGTGTTTCTTGTAGATTGTAGGTGTCTTTTAAGTTTTAACCAAATATTTTCAATTATGTTAATATCGGGAGATTGGGCTGGCCATGATGTAGTGTTTATATTATTTTCTTCCATATAGGCTCTGAGTAATCGCGATCTATGTACGGGGGCATTGTCATCTTGAAATACATAATTTCCATGAGGAAAATGCCGAACAATAACTGGCCACAAATTGTTTTCTAGTATCTCAATATATTTTTAAGAGTTTATATTACCGTTAACACTGGTCAATGTTCCAACACCATCGTAACAAATACAACCCCAGATCATAACAGACAGCTTGCGTTTCGATGGCGCGCACACGAGATGGGGGTTGTCAACTTCGTCGGTCTTTCGCCAGATATTTTCTACTTGACACTCATCACTAAATATCCAGTTCTTCCAGTGATCATCAACAGTCCAGTTTTTTCGTTCTTTGCACCATGAAACACGTTTTTTCCTGTTACATACTCTGACGATCATTTTCTTTTTCTGCACCCGTCTATTGTACCCCATTTCAAATAATTTTCTTCTGACAATTTTTGAACAAAATGTAGAATCCTTTGCTTCATTTATTTCATTTGTTATATCATCCAATGTTCCGCTCCTGTTACTTTTCATGATTCTTGAAAGTTGGACTTCATCGCGCACGGTGAATTTTGGCTTCCGGCCGGTTCGACGTCTGTTTTCCACACTTCCATGAACTTCAAATTTTTTAATAATACTGACAATAGTAGTCCTAGGTATTCCTAACAACCTCCCAATTTTAGCCTTATTCTTCTCTGTCTTGTAAGCTTCAATAACTTTTAGTCTCACGGCCACCGGAAATTCCTCTGACTTACGAGGGGGCATTTTCCCGAGCTTTCTTTATAAAATATTTTGACAGTCGACAAAAATTGTAAACAATGACGTAATCTAAAAACTATGACGTATTCATGGGAAGAATTTCTGAACCCGACATGCTTTCTATAAATAGCGCAATACAAAAATAGCCGTGACGAGTTTACAACACCAGAGAAATTTTGACGTCAGCGACGAATACTTTTGTCCAATGACTGTATATTAGTGAATAAAGGAACTCATCTGGTGTTGAAATTCTCTCACGAGTTTTTTTTTTTTCCAAACCCAACTTGGCCAATATTCACCAATATAAGTTCAATACCCGCGTATTAATGATGTAGATAATGATACCATAGTACTAAAAATTAATTATAGCGTGCAATACCTGGTTCTTTGAACACCAACTATTCATGAACTAATACGGTCCGCATCGAAACTTTCCGAGTACGAGTTAACGTTATTGCACACTTAGTTTTAAACAAAGATCGAAGCAGCAATCGATGCATTTGGTTGAATATTAAAAACGTGCAAAACTGATTCATATCAGTGTCTATCTTTCTATCTTGACGTGAAAATGAATAAATTATTATCATGACACAACGGAAATAAAGTTTTGCTACATAATAAAAGAGTTGTTGACACAAATCAAACTCAGCTCAACCAATAACCATATAATAAGTTTGCTTTCTTTTCCCTTTTGTTCATTATGAACAGCAGTTCAAGAATGCTTTTCAAAATATTTCTTCTTTGCTAAATATTTTGAGAGCTGACACATTAAGCACTTACAATACCCAGAAACTATCAAAATATGCTAACTCTAAAACAGACATACAGAAACGGTGTAGAATGCAAGTGAATTGTACGTGAAATTTCATGAAAAAATGTATAATCATTATTGAGAAACACCGCGTTTGTCATTGATTTGCTGCTCAAAAGTTTAGACTTCAATAAAATTTGTTTACCTCTTATGAGATCTACTACTACGCTGTTTCAATAACAACAAATGCAGTCAACTGGGAACCAGAGTTTTTCAAAGAAAGGCGCGTTGCGAGTTCCTCTGGAACATCGCTTTTATTCTGCGTTTAGTCATGCCGCTTTAAAAATGTTCGACATTGTTATCTGTCTTTCCTTGTTGTTTACCAACACTTCGTGTATTAATACATGTAGCATACTATTGTTGATCATCAGGAAATTGAAATACACATATGCTAGTCTGAATTGTATGGGGTACATATTCTTATGAGCGTTTGATTAGCAACTATTGGTCAAATTCAACCGAAGATTTCGACAGGACGATGATGTTGCAGTGGAACTTGCACACAGCCTCGCTGACTAGTAGCCATACAAGGGGATGAAAAGAACCTATTAGACTCAGTGAAACTTATCAAACAAGTAGAATGGGAACGACTTATTGCAGAATTTTTTATTTAATTAAGCAAAACACAATGTCTTTAATTGAAGTATAACTGCCATCTATGTCAAATGTCGGAAATAGCAGCCCACTGTAACAGTTTAAATCATACAGTGTCTGAATACTTTAGGCCTGTTCTACCCTAAACATTTCACGAAATAAATACAACAATTTTGAACTTGAATTGTGAATGACTGAGATGCATGCATGTACCATCAGACATTGTAAATCTTGCAGATACTGTGATGTATGGCATGTTATTTTTAAATGGTGTGGGTGGAGACTAATAAACTACAGACCAGGCAGTAGTATCATCTCAGAATGACTGAGATAATGACTATTTCAAGACTGTGGAATATCTCTAACACACTCAACAAAGACAAGGCAGTATGTGACTTGTGCCACCAGATTTAACCAAAACAACGGGAGAATGTGAGTGGTTAAGGACAAATTCAATCATATTTAGGATATAAATACTGTGCTCTCTAATTTAAACATTAATATTTGGAGATAACTATTTGTCAATTAATAATTGTGTTACAAGTCTCTCATTTCTATAATCGGATCATTAAACTGGAAGAATGTTTAGAATAACAAGTGACTAGTATTAATTCTAGTGTGACTAGTGACTACAAATAATTCCAGTGTGACTGGTGACTATTACTCATTCCAGTGTGACTATTGATTAGTACTCATTCCATTTTGACTAGTAACTAGTACTCATTCTAGTGTATCTGATGACTAGTACTCATTCCAGTGTGACTAGTGACTAACACTCTTTTTAGTGTGACTAGTAACTAGTACTCATTCTAGTGTATCTGATGACTAGTACTCATTCCAGTGTGACTAGTGACTAACACTCTTTTTAGTGTGACTAGTGACTAGTACTAATTCAAGTGTGACTGGTGACTAGTACTCATTCCAGTGTGACTAGTGACTAACACTCTTTTTAGTGTGACTAGTGACTAGTACTAATTCCAGTGTGACTGGTGACTAGTACTAATTCAAGTATGACCTGTGACTATTACTCATTCCAATCTGACAAGTGACTAGCATTCATTCCAATGTGACTTTTAATTAGTACTAATTCCAGTATGACTAGTGACTAGTACTAATTCCAGTGTGACTGGTGACTAGTACTAATTCCGGTGTGAGTAGTGATTAGTACTCATTCCAGTGTGACTAATGACTAGTACTTATTCCATTGTGACTAGTAACTAGTATTCATTCCAGTGTATCTAGTGACTAGTACTCATTCCAGTGTGACTAGTGACTAGTACTAATTTCAGTGTGACTGTTGACTAGTACTCATTCCAGTATGATTAATGACTTGTACTAATTCCATTGTGACTAGTAACTAGTACTCATTCCAGTGAGACTAGTGACTAGTACTCATTCCAGTGTTACTATTACTCATTCCAGTGTGAGTAGTCACTAGTACTCATTCCAGCGTGACTATTGACTTGTACTCATTCCAGTGTTACTATCACTCATTCCAGTGTGAGTAGTCACTAGTACTCATTCCAGCGTGACTATTGACTTGTACTCCAGTGTGACTAATGACTAGTACTTATTCCATTGTGACTAGTAACTAGTATTCATTCTAGTGTATCTAGTGACTAGTACTCATTCCAGTGTGACTAGTGACTAGTACTAATTTCAGTGTGACTGTTGACTAGTACTCATTCCAGTATGATTAATGACTTGTACTAATTCCATTGTGACTAGTAACTAGTACTCATTCCAGTGAGACTAGTGACTAGTACTCATTCCAGTGTTACTATTACTCATTCCATTGTGACTAGTAACTAGTGCTCATTCCAGTGTTACTATTACTCATTCCATTGTGACTAGTAACTAGTACTCATTCCAGTGAGACTAGTGACTAGTACTCATTCCAGTGTTACTATTACTCATTCCATTGTGACTAGTAACTAGTGCTCATTCCAGTGAGACTAGTGACTAGTACTCATTCCAGTGTTACTATTACTCATTCCATTGTGACTAGTAACTAGTGCTCATTCCAGTGAGACTAGTGACTAGTACTCATTCCAGTGTTACTATTACTCATTCCATTGTGACTAGTAACTAGTGCTCATTCCAGTGAGACTAGTGACTAGTACTCATTCCAGTGTTACTATTACTCATTCCATTGTGACTAGTAACTAGTGCTCATTCCAGTGAGACTAGTGACTAGTACTCATTCCAGTGTTACTATTACTCATTCCAGTGTGACTATTACTCATTCCAGTGTGACTATTACTCATTCCAGTGTGACTAGTCACTAGTACTCATTCCAGTGTGTATCAAAGGTCACTGCTTCAATTTATATCACATTTATATATCTGACTGTGAGTTAGGTATATTCCTTCCAGAATATCATTTCAATTCTGTGCACATGCATGTAGCAATACACAGTGAATCTATTTGATATATTGAAAGTTTGGGGGAAATGATTTCACCTTTCTATTCATAATGAGTAAATAGTTCTCTTTACTGCTATAAGAAAACGAAAGTAGGTAAGAATCACCTGTTATGTTCATTTAGGAACGTGTTTCTTTATACATGGTACATGCGAAATGCTAAGTGTTCAAATGATTCTATAGTGATGACGTATGCACATTTTCGTATTGATATCAGAACACTGAATGAATGCAAGTTCCAATGACTACAAAGTAGAATGGAAATTAGATACACGTCCAATAAAGATGGTAACCTTTATTGTTAAAAGTTTTGAGAACTCATAGATTCACAGTTTTCATATGAATAAGTA
The DNA here is from genome assembly GCA_024699665.1 of Ostrea denselamellosa. NCBI lineage: Eukaryota > Metazoa > Mollusca > Bivalvia > Ostreida > Ostreidae > Ostrea > Ostrea denselamellosa. The sequence goes on from JAMZEH010000069.1 coordinate 187,381, forward strand.
CACGTTTTCCTGAATATAAACAATACTATAAATTCAAGCAATATATATATGCACAGTAAATGATATTTTTAACAAATACATGAATTATCGTTTTTGCGTTTTTCCCATCTTCGCATTTTTAATTAACAATAATTCATTAATATTGTGGTTTTCCTCCTCTTTTTTTCAGGTATATGCTAACTTAATCGTTTTCCTTGCTTTTCACTCAAGGTTTCCAGTATCTTCGTGTTAAAGTCTCATGGTGTCATGTTTTTACTGTATCACCCTTAACACTAATTTATTTCAAACAAACCACCTGTAATATTACCAAAATAGCGGAATGAAATTTTGTAAGTACAAAAGATTTGAAGTAGCAGAAGAAGAAAAAATACAGATATAGTAAAAAAGAAAAAAGAAGAAGAAGAAAAGAAAAGAAGCCAGTATTCTCATCTGGCTGAAATGAAGTATAGATGAACTCTCGATCTCACTCCATATCAACTAATAACCTGTCACTATAAGCAGATCCGCCATTGTTATCAATCTGTGCATATTTGTATATGTTTAATAAATTAGAAAAAAAATATATATGACTCATCATTCGTTTTGAAATATAATTATATAATACCCTGTTTCCTTTTTGCAAAGTGTTTCAACTATTACAATGCATAGTTCAGTTCAGTTTATTCTCTCATACCACATCGTGGTACATGAGGTTCTATATACAATATATACAAATAAGGATAACATACAAGGTACACGTGAAAATAGCAGAGTGAATTTTGGCATGAAAAAATTAGTTATGGAGGACAGACTTGGTTACATATTTTAGATATAAATCTACAAAGTTTGATAAGCACATTGGAGTCAGAAGTTGACAATAATTCTGCAAATTTGAAAAAGTTTGGTTTGTGACAGTATTTTTTACAAAGATATTTTTTTTCACTATTCTTCAAAAAACTTACACTCGAGGATATAGTGGATATAGTGGCATAAAAACATATAGATGTACTTAATTTCATGACATCTGACATTTCCAGGAAGGTAAAGGAAAGCGTTAACGACTTGAAAAGCGTACACAGTATGCATCTTGAACATCTTTTCTAGCACTGTAGATATCCAATAAATGGGGTCAGACCCTTTTTGTTGGTCAGATCCTTTGTGTTGATATAAGGAAATAATTCAAAACTTCTATATCAGATTAAATCTATATGTACATCATATATTGAAATTGACGAAGGAGACAGCACAATGAGAATTTCCATCTTGTTTTGTTTTTTGTTTGGGTTTTTTTTTTTTTTTTTTTTTTTAACCATTGTTTGGTTTTTTTTATTGGGTTTTTTTTTTCTTTTTTTTTTTGTTTTGTTTTTTTTTTTTTTTTGTTTTTTTTTTTGTTTTTTTGTTTGTTTTTTTTTTTCAGTTGCAAACACTTCGATTTTTTACAATTAATACTCCAATGCTTAAGTATAAACTATGAGATAAATTGTGAAACTGTAAGCTTAAAAAAAACATTCTTGCATATGAACAATTCATGATAATTCTATCGGCTAGAGAAATGATTCCATTAAATCCCTGTCGGAGTTGTGCATTGCAACAACAAATGAATTATCTGCGTGTTTCGAGTGAACGACAATTGTCTACGTGCGTGGTCGTGACAAAGCCATTGAGGACGCCGCCTCGTTCAGCTGACACCACGAATAATGGCGATGATATCCCTCCCCTATTACTGTCGCTCCTTCAGAAGGATATATCTCTATCAATATATGAAGGCCAATGAATTTGATTATATTCTGTCCTTGATATATTTAGTGCATCAATATATTGTATAGTTCTGACCATCCCTACAGTTTACAGTTTTATCACCGGTGTATGATGCATATAAACGAAACAAGAAATCAGTGAATTGATGGAGGATTCCTGAAAATGATCGATTGACAAGTTGCATTCGGCGCGTCCGCATTTTTCTGAAAAAAAAAGTTGGCTTATTTTTAATCGGAAGTATCGGGCTTGATATTTCACCAGAAGTCGCATGTGGTGGGGTCATAAAAGGCGTAGTTAATAACACACAGGTACTTGGGGGGTATGGATCATGGAACACGCATCGCCCACTTTTTATTTTTCTGATCTGGGATTTACAAACTTATTCAATGTGATTTTTGTCTATGTTAAGTATTACTTATAGCAAAAATTACGTTTTCAGCAGTGATTGAAAGAAAAAATATAATCAATGATAATGAGATTTTAATAAGTACGTAATAGACACAAAAATAACCTTTCTGGGTGATCTTTAATGTATATTTACAAAGCTTGAGTAAACATTAAATACATTTGTTGATTCTAGATTGGAAAAAAGTGGGGTATGTGTGTTGTTCCAAGTCCCATGCCCCAAATGGCTGTGGTTTAACATGGATTTATTCTAACGAACTGTAAACCAATGTATATTTATATCCATTGTCATGTTTAGCGCATAGTGCAGATACTATTCAGTTTATCTGAAAAATTATCGCACTTTTCCGAATACATCAAGTATGCACGGTTTCGATTTAATATGGCTTTTGGTGCAATTATGTTAAAGAAGCGAAAGTGATCGAGGGGAAAGATATATATCTTAAGAATTTTAGTATAAATTATATACATAATAATTGATAAAAGTTTGACGGCTGACAGTAGGTTGTATATTGTTTAACGTCCCCTGAAAGAATCTTTCACTCGTACATGTGCAAGACGCCGCCATCGCCAGTGAAGGGGTATAAAATTTAGGCCTATGCCGGCGCTTACAGCCTCTGAGCAGGTTGCCATCTTTATCGTGCCACGCATGCTTGGTTCCCAGAACTCCTCTGACATTTTATCTATTAGCCATTATTCGTTTAGAAGATGACTGATGGTATCTTTTAAATGTGCAATAAGTTTTCTGAATTTTCTTTTTCACCTTGAGGAGTAAATGGGGTAAAAATACAACAAACACAAATATGGTGTTCAGTGCAGTGTTCGATTTCAGTCCGTATATTTTTTTTAATCTTTCTGTAATTTGTACACCCAAAGTGTACATTAGACATGTACATTTCACACTGGCAACGCACATGTTGAAACGGTTTTGAAATGTACACACAAAATCTACTTTCGACTTGTACATTTTTCACACTGACAACGGGCATGTTTCGGTCTCAGATTGTCTTTACATGTACGTATACAAAATGGCGATTGGAATAAGGCACACTTAGGACTTCCAACACACAAATATTGTTTTCATTAAACTTTTGACTGATAAGAAAAGATATGGTTCCCATCAGCCACGAACCTCAACAATCACTTGACTCTACTCTAATTGCGTGTTTTGGCGGTGTAAAACGAGATAATAATATTGAGCAATTGATTTGATTGATCGATGGATTGAATTTTAGCTGCATGCAAATTCGCCTCATCAGGAGTCTATTGTCATGCAGTTTGATTATTTTATAAAAGAGAATGTGAACATATCCCCAGCGTTTGTATGACACGATAGGTAGAACAGAGAAAAGGTCTTTGTCTCTCTGGAGAATGTGTCAGTATTTTAAAAGCTCTTGTTTAATTTTCGAATTCCAGGGTTGTATTTGGTAACAAAATAGGGATTTTTATTTTCACCAAAACACCTTCAAATCTTCACCCGGTCAGAAGTTTAATGGAAACAATATGTGATTGTTGAAAGTCCTAATTTTTTTTTAAAAATCGCCATTTTGTACACGTACATGTAAAGACACAAGCTGAGACTGAATCATGCCCGTTGTCAGTGTAAAAAAAGTAGATTTTCAAAACCGTTTCAACATGTGTGTTGTCAGTGTGGAATGTACATGTGTAATGTACACTTTACGTGTACAAATTACAGAAAGATTTCGAAAAATGTACGGGCTGTTATCAGCCATCACAGCATTGTGTCGTGTGCATCAAGAATATAATTGCTTTAAGGGTTGGGATATCAACCATTTTGTAGATATTTGAATAATCAAAATATGATGGGTGTTGGTATGTCCCTGGCGCACTTACCAATCAGAATACTCAATTATTAATTTTTCTTGCAAAATGCACCAATATATATATATATGTGTGTGTGTGTGTGTGTGTGTGTGTGTGTGTGGTCATCACTTCAATGTTTTAAATATATTTCAACAATTATGAAATAGGGTTTAGGATGACCCCAGGGCATTTGCCCTACAACGTATCTTGACATATGCAGGAAGAGTACATATATATGGTTTAGAGTATATTTATAGGCAAACACTTGAATGTGGGCATCTAGTTTTGATTGTTCAAATATCTTTAGATTAATTGAGATACCAACCCTTAAAGCAAATATATTCGTGTTGCAGATGACACAATGCACTGAGCTCTGGTTTTTGTTTGTCGTTTTCTCACTCCATTTGCTAGAAATGAAGGAAGAAAATGAAAATGTGACAGGTGGACAAATCACTGTAACAATAATATACCTGACGATCTTTGGAAAGCGCGAGTATAAAAAGCCTTCGCGTTATATCTTCTGAGAGTTTTTCAACAATAAGAAGGGATTATGAACTTGATGATCCAACATACCACGGTATAAACGGTATAAACACGCTTTACTGAAATAAATTTGATTTACATTACAATACACTCCTTGATTTATATTTTTTTGAAAATTCTAATGTTCATTGTGAATAAAACAAATTGAAGGAGGAAAAAAATAGTCGAAGTGAATGTAGATATTCAAATGTTTCCTTTTATAGTTAGCAAGAAAAGGTACAGTGTAATATATTCATTTTGCAGTATTTGGAAACATTTGAAAATGTTTATCAACGGATAGAAATCGACCTTATGGCAATTTCATACGATTTTAGGATTTCAATATTTCATAAATCACTGGGTAAATTTTGAAAATGGAATAAAGATCTCTGAAATAATAACGAAAATCTAGACACATGTTTAACTGTCACAAGATATAATGACTAAGACCTAGACACATGTTTAACTGTCACAAAATATTACAATAACTAAGATCTAGACACATGTTTAACTGTCACAAGATATTATAATAACTAAGATCTAGACACATGTTTAACTGTCACAAGATATTATAATAACTAAGATCTAGACACTGATGTTTAATTGTCACATGTGATTTAATTTCAGTGATCTGTGTACATGTTGTCTTTTATGACGTTATACAACATTATGAAATATTTTCAAGACATTCTGTGAATCATCATATATGTTTTGATCATGCTGTAGTAAAGCAAACATTTTAGAGATATCAATAAACAATATCCGAGAACTGTACTCCAATAATGAAATGCATTCTTCGTCTAGAGCTGGACAAATGAGCTTCGACAAATGGTCTAATCTCCTTGATTTATTAATTGTTTTCCGCCACTCTCAATAATTTTTCAGTTACCTGATGGCGTCCAGTGTTTTTATAGGTGGAAGAAAGAACCCAGATACAATGTACCTAGGAAGACACCAGCGACCTTCTGAAAGTAAACTGGCAAATTTTCTCACATATATCAGCGCGAGCGAGAATCGAACCCGTGCCGACTAGAGGTCTAATCTCCTTGATGATGTAACGTTGTTATGGAGAGTCCAACTCGAGCAACAGACACTGGATGTCCTCGAAGTATTTCATCAATATTTACCCCGTCTATCCGTATAACATCTGGTGACATCTTGTTCATCCGAGGTTATTAACTATACATCACATTCTTTTAGAATATAGTGACTTTTCGCCTATACGAAATAGACTTTTAAATAATGTAAGATCAATGCAAGAACATTTTACATGTGTTGAGAATTATATTATTATACATTTTTTGCAATAATGCGATTTTTACAGAAGAACTTTAATACTTTTATAATATAACGGAATATAATATGCACGTAATTTTATTAATTTTTTTTTACCTGTTTATATATTCTTAACTTTTATGTCTGTCTGACGGGATATTAAAAGATGCCCTGTGTTAAAGATGACAATCCCCTTGGTACGGAATACAAAATAAAGAGTGAGCAAACACAGACCCCTGAACATACCAAAGGTGGGATCAGGTGCCTAGGAGGAGTAAGCATCCCCTGTCGACCAGTTAATAAAATCTAAGTGCGAAGCTGATGTGTCTTTTATCTCGAGTTCACTGGGATATATCGAATGGACATACGAATGAATATGATTATTCATCTTTTACTTACGCAATTTGTTCATTTCTCCTGAGAAAGGCACAGGTCATCCTGAAAATTCGAAAGCTCTGTGTCGTTTATCAATTTAGTGCTTCATAAAGTTTTTGTATTTGATTTTACATCCAATTTTTATATACAACACCTTTAGGTATCGAGTGTTGTTGGAATGAAAAAGTGAATTAACGAACAGTGATCCACCTCATAATTCCTATCAACAATACAATAAATTCATGCCTACCTAACTATATATATATATATATATATATATATATATATATAGAGAGAGAGAGAGAGAGAGAGAGAGAGAGAGAGAGGGGGTTATGTCTTCACTTTACTAACTACAATGTATGACTTCATCGCCTATTTCATCACCTATTGTCATGTTGTCCGATCTACATCGTGAGTACCCCCTTTTTAACAGATATCAGACTTTATACATTGGCTTCCCCTAAGAAGTGGATAGCACCTATTAATTTTGAGGTCACAAGGTCAAGGGTCTAACTGAACATTGTAAGATATTGTCTGCTCTATATCTTGAGAATCCTTTGTTTGATAGACGTCAAACTTGGTACACTGGTACATCCCAAGGAGTAAGATGACCCCTGTCGTTTTAAGGTCAAGATCAAACTGAATATAGTAAGACATTGTCTGCTTAATATCTTGATAACACTTTGTTGACAGACATCAAACTTAGTACACTGATTCTATCCAAAGAGTAAATGACCTCTGTTGCTTTTGAAGTCACAAGGTTAAATGCCACGAGTCAAATTACTCGAGACATAGGCAGATATCATCCGCTCATATCTTGTGAATCTGTCGCTTGATAGGCATCAAACTTGGTACCCTGGTACATTCTTATGAGTAGATAATCCCTATTGATATTAAGGTCACATGGTCAAAATATTCTGGACATAAGAAATTATTTTCCGCATAATGCCCTGTGAACCATTTGGTGGAAGACATCAAAATTAATACACGTGTACCCCTAAAGAGAAGATTACCCCTCCGCCAATGATTTTAAGTCCAAAGGTCATGACATACAAATGACTGGTTATTAGAAAATGTCTCCTTAGTAATTTGAGAGATCAAACTTAGTATTTTGAATACTCCTGAGTAATAGATTAGTAGATAACCCTTATTTTTTTTTAAATTAACTTTGAAGGCATTCTAAATCTAAAGATAATCTTTTAATCTTTTTCAACCATTGTCACGCTGGAGCATAATACTCTCTCTCTCTCTCTCTCTCTCTCTATATATATATATATATATATATATATATATATATATATATATATATATATATCTATATATATATATTGATATTGTGTAAACGAAATTAATGTATTTAAAAAAAATGTTAAAGGAAGTTGCCTCTTCGATATATAATAAACCAACCACGAGAATTATATCAATATCTGTATGGATTGATTCCAATTCAAAGCTACCAGAGTGCTGCGGTGAAAGCAAGAACTACAAAAGCTTGTCACAGACGGAATTGATTTAATTGTTACTTTATCTTCCATTCTAGAATTTGTCTCATATATATATATATATATATATATATATATATATATATATCGGGACGTTAACTGCTGGAGTAAATTTTAGGGGGTAATTACGCGAGATTAAAGAGGAATAACACACTCGAGAAATTTAATTTCGATGAAAAGTGGAGGATATGTAATATATTTTAAAATCGAAAACTTTCATATTACTTTATGTAGTCAGAAATGCAGTTTCAGTAGATACTAAATGAAAATCCTTGCTGAACTTGAACCCTCGATATACGGGTCAGTAGCCGATGCTTTAACCGATGAGAACAGTAAGTTTTCCTGGACGTAACCTCGTCTGTATAACTTATCTTCTAATTTTGTTCACATATCGCAATACCATTCTGAAATGAATCATCAGGACAGTGGAGAGTGACTATCCCAAAGAAAATATTTGCTGGAATTCCACCGATTAATTAAAATGTCTTATGTGCTGATTTCTGATCAGGGCTTCATGAATTTGTAATCGGACACGATGTGGACCGTGAATCAAGTAAAAGAAACTTTACACCAACATATGTTTCTGTTAATGTTTTGTTTTCAATTGAAGCGTTAAAAGTATAAAATGTGTTCATTTTCTATCTGTGTTATGACGGTTTGATCGATTTTTCTCTGTGGAATGATATTAACCCACCTTCGCCAGCGATATACGTTTTTGATGTAGTCAATGATTGCGATGATGAGAGGCGTGGGAGGCATTGATTGTTGCGGATATAACAGCCCAAACTTCGCTGTATTAGTAGAGCCTCCATACATTATTTATCCGATGTTTTCTGTGACATGACATGTATTGAATTTCTTACTAACGAACTGTCTCAAGTGAGCTAAAATTAAGCAAACATTGTTGAGTAGTATTGTTTAGGAACAAATCTTGCTCAGAGTTATCATACATGTTCTTGCACATCTGTTGACAACTATTAATTGTCTAATACAAGCACTTTCGACCCATAAACCCATAAGTCCCTTGATGACGGGTTAAATTACCTTGGTAGGAGACATATTTGATCGTGGTAATAAAGAACAATAATATCAATTCCCATGTGCAATCAACAAAATGAAAATTTTGCTTTAGTAACTAAAATAACTGCGCAATACCATAAAAATGTATTTCCTTTTCTTCTAGAAAATAACACGGTGTCTAAAAATTCAAAGACAACGCTATACAAATATTATCAACTGTGCAGCATATGAATATGGTGGATTTTTTTTTAAGTGAAGCCACCCCTGTCATTCAAGTACGGAATCCTTCACTTTCTATAACTAACACCTGTTTATGTTTCCGCTGTTTTTGCCTTTGATACCTTTACGAATTGTGATGATAGTCATTTCCTTATGAACGCGCTGCAGTTGTAAACAATGCGCGTATGAATCTTAATAAACTTTGTATGTCTATATTTTGACGGCTAAGAATACCAGCAGAAGTCGAACTGGAAGTCGAATGTAAATGTAAAAAATTAATTTCATATTTTAACTTACATGAGGGTATGAACTGCAACGCTTCACGCCAGCATACTTGTCATCAAGCACATAAGTGTTGCAGTTCATGCTCTTGTGTATTTTCAAAAATGGAATTTATTTCTTAAATGAATACTGGTATTTGATTAAATTTACAAATGCAAATCAGTCAATATGCACTTATCACCTGAGCAAGGAAGCCTTGAAATTTGTCTACTTATGCAACAAAAAGTAGTATGAACTTGTGGTTATTTAAGAAAAATATCCGGATTGGAGGAATTTGATTGAGAATAATTTATAAAGTTGCGATATTTTATTGAAATCAGTTAAAGGATCTGTTTTCGATTTCCATCAATGCAACATATACTCTATGTACTTTATGTGCATGCATATCGAGACCGAAAGGTTATTTTTCAACAAATTCGAAAACAAGGCTATTCATACAAGTTCTTTTTAAGATATTTTTTTGTGGGGAGGGGGTATTTCGCATTACGTTTTTGTTTTGTTTTGTTTTATCTATTCAATTATTCATTTCATTTTTTTCTAATTTGTATTTTTAAATTTTATTATTAAGGTCTTCCGTTTCCAACCTTCTTGTTTTCTCGATTACTATTTTTTTTCTTTCAAATTTTGTGTACGCGATTTCTTGAATATGCGTTGACGATTTTCGTCAAATTTTCAGGGATGATAGATATTAAACTAAACTCGATACCTTTTTTCAGATTTCGATTTCGTCAATTATTACGCAAGATATTGACGTGTTTTTAATTTTGTGGTTTTTTCTATATTGGGGGGGGGGTCAGATTGTCCAGGAGTGTTCTCAGAAACCAAGATATCGACGTGAACTTTTCAGAGATTGTAGAGTGGAGTTCGTAGATATGCCCAATCGCATTCATTTGTTTTAAATGCAAAAAACGTTAGAGCTCAGTAGGACATGAAAAACGTCACAATTTTTACGACTATTTTCTACACGTTTTCATCAATATCTTCTTAACGAAAAATAATTTGAAAAGACATATAAAACAAAAGTTGTAGATAATGACAAGACCTATCGGACAATATCAAGTTTTAGAGGCCAACCCTTTTGATAAAGGATCGAGAGGGGTCAAAAGAATTTTCTAAATATCTCAAAAACTAAAAGGAATTTGTTAAGCATTATTAAAGCAAAGTTGTTTGGTTTAACGTTTTGTAACTGCTGATGTCAGCAAAATGATCATTGATTACGTAATAAAGGATTTTTAGGGGATTAATATACGAAACTTCGATGCTTTCTATGTCTTAAACGAAAAAGATTTTGTAAAGTATTGTATAACATAAATTAGTCAGAATGTGATTCTAGACAATATGTCATCTTCAAGTTTTGTCTTAAAATCCCTTTTAAGGAATTCAGGGGATGGCCCTTTAAAATGTATATCTTATTTATCTTGAAAACTAAACACATTTTGTGAAACATTATAGACTAAATTTGTAGATAATGACGAGACCTATTCGACCATATAAACCTTTAATGGCCAGTAGGCATGCTTATGAAACTATCTTAAGATACACCCTAAGATATATCTTAAGAAGAATCTTAGGACATATCTTAGGACTATCTTGAGATGTGTCTTAGGATGTAAAATGAAAGAGTCTTAGTGATATCTTAACTTAAGATGTCTTAAATTTTATCTTAAGATCTTTTTTGTAACCAAACATAGAACTTGCTGTTACTTAGTTCTCTCTCTCTCTCTCTCTCTCTCTCTCTCTCTCTCTCTCCATTGTAAAGCAACCCTCTCCAAATTGTCTTCTTAATCCACGCTTCAAAAATATATAATCAAGTCCAAATGTCGTCTAAAATATAAATTTATAGTGAGTGAGTGCTCACTACAAACATCCCGTGCACTCGTTTGGTTGGGGGTTTTTTTTGTTGACTACTTCACTGGTCCTGTCTTTCTACAAGGAACGGGTTTTCATTCACTGGCGTAAGTTCCATAAAACAGGATGGGTGGCGTACGTAATCCGAACTTTTCGGAAATGGAAATTCACGTATTGCTTGATGAAGTTGAAAAAAAACAGATCTATGATTTTTTTCAAAGCTTATTAATGTTGTTACAAACAACAAAAAAGCGAGAGTTTGGGAGACTATCTGTGAGAGGGTAAACTCAGTGAACGCTACACAGCATGTGAGGACAGTGGAAGAAATCAGAAAAATATTCTCGATTTACACTAGTGAGACCAAGAAAAAAACTGCGCAACAGAGAAGGGAATGTATATATTCGCAACCCTAATGATGCACTCAATCACATCGCTCAACACATACGACACACACTGGCGAGAAATGTTATGAACATCCCCAAGAACAGCTTGAAAACTTCTTTGTTGAAGCAACCACAAAGCAGCAGCATTTTGTTTGTATCCAAACTTAAGACACATCTTAAGACAAGTCTCGTAATGTCTTAAAGTTAAGATATGTCCTAAGAAAAATCTTAAGATAGGATAGCTTCGAAAGACTGGATTAAGTTTAGGATATGTCTTAAGACCCTGCTAAGATATATCTTAGTCTTAAGATATCTTCATAAGCATGGCTGCAGCCCTATAAATTAGTCAAAATGTGATTCTAGACAATATATCATCTTCAAATTTCGTCTTACTTTCCTTTCAAGGAATTCAGGGAATAACCCCTAAAACTGAATATACTACATACCTTGAAAATTAAAAACATTTTGTTAAACATTATATTACAAACGTTGTAGATAATGTTCAGACTTATTTAACGATATCATGTTTTAGGGGCCAGTCTCTTAAATAAGAGGCCGAGATCCCTCCCTGCTGAAAGGCCATAAGCGCCCAGCATAGGCCTAAATTTTGCAGCCCTTCACCGGCAATGGTGACTTCTCCATATGAGTGAAAAAATCTCGAGCATGACGTTAAACAATATATAATCAATCAATCAATCATATAACGCACCTACTAAAAATATAACACTCATGCTTTAACCAAAAATGACTCATAAAAATGCTATATATTCTTAAAGTTTTTTCAAATGACAAGATCACACATTTTGAAAATGCTTATATAAAATGAAGGAGAAAGTTACTACCTACCCATTTCTGTCGTCATAATGAGTATTTATGATATGTGACCATGGAAACCGATGCTGTAGTTAACCAGCAGATTTTTTAATAGAAAAACATTCCAACTTCCATACCATTTTTTTTTCGAAACAGCAAACAATTTCAAGAAAGTTTCACAATTAAATAAATAAAGGACATGCTGTTGAATGATTTTCATTTTTTTTTTTTTTTTTTGGAAAGTTTAGATTGTGCTCAGAAAAAATTTCAATAAAAATTGTGAAAAATGGCGGGAAAATAATACTTTTCATGTTTTAAAGTTTTCTTTTACTTGCAAACTATTCGAAAAACACAGTTTTCTGTCATTTTGTAGTAAAACTAATATTTATTTATATCTAACATCATCTTTATGTGTTTACATCCCGCATACATCTATGTAGGGGGCCTCCGTGGCCGAGTGGTTAGAGCATCGTGTTCAAAATCACAAGGCCTCTCACCTCTAGTCGGCGCGGATTCGAATCTCGATCGCGCCGATATATGTGAGAAAGTTTGCCAGTTTCGGTGATCGTTTCCCGAGTACATTGTATCTGGGTTCTCTCCTCCACCTATAAAAACTGGACGCCACCATTTAACTGAAAAATTGAAAACAAACAAACATCTATGTAAATACAAGAAATTATAAAGAACAGTCGGGATTGAAGTCCGATTATTATTAACCCATTTAATTCAGATTTCCTCAGATGTAAACATAAACAACTTTTAACAAGTTAGGGCCGATGTTTTACTCTTAGTGGCGAGTTTAACTTACAAGTATTTTTGGCTGGATAGTTTGAAGTGGGTGGGTAATTGATACATTAAAGGGATAATGCTTTGTGGAATGTTTTTACATTTTCATATTCAGGGTGAACACAACTCAACGTACATTGTGGGCTCCTCAAGTGACAAGAGATTGACTTTACAGTCCCGAGTATAAAGAGAATAAATGTCCGTGCACCTTTCAAGCGTATTTCTTCGGGAAAACAAAATTGTGAATGCGTTCAAAGAAATTTATATGATTAAAAAAGGATAGATAATGTATAAAATTTATACATACATCGTACATATTATTCATGTAATTTATAGTTTGTTAGTCACATTGATTAAATGCAAGCGTAGTCCCATAGTCAACTTAATTTTGTGTTTTATGCAATATATATCATTGAAAGACGCCTTCTTTAAAAATCATTTTGAACTCCATTCTTGCTTTGATATCAAATCTACATCATTTATTACAAATTATCAGGACATTTATGATTTTTAAAAATCTGCCCAACAATTTTAGAATTATAATGACTCAAACTTCAATATCAACTTATACCACTTGATTTTCATATATTATCCTTTGTTAGAGTGGAACAAAAATCTTGAGTGTGATGTTTTTACAGTTGTGTTTGTATGGCTGTTAAAAAAAAAAAATAAGACATCGAATACAGAAACTGCAAGTATTTGAGTTGTTAATGGTGTAAAAGTTACAATAAAATGACCCTAGATAATTTTATGAAAATACTGTAAAAAAGGGATTGTTTTCAATGAATTATGGTATTAGAAAATGGAAGTCAACTCATTTATGGTACAATGTGGTAGTTTTATTACAGGTTGCATTCAAATTTAACAAAGATATAAATCTGTAAGATTTTTTACAATTGAAACTTGTAAGTTTAGATCCTCTATAAACTATATATATACAGAGAAACAAGGATATAACTTGAAAACAAACTTGAAAATTTTATTTTAAAATTATATTTTTGAAATACACCAAACAAGGCATAAAGGAGCAAATGCTAAATACATATGTAAGAAACATATTTATGAAGCAGGGGCAAAGTTAGAAAAATTTCAAGGGTTGAGACCCAAGTTTGTACCTTTTCCACCCAGAAAGGTGTGAATGAAGAGGTTACATAATAAAATTGACATGTATATTTGCATGTGAATGCAACTTCATTATACAGTTGAACCCATTGGTATCTAATTTTTTTCATAAATTGTTTCCTTTTTGAATTTAAGTACATGGGGACTTCCAGTTGAAGTAACCTGAAAATACATCATGTAAGAATGCTTTCATATTTATTTGTCATGATTTATTTATTGTTCAGATTAATTTTCAGACAGTCTCGATGTTCAACAATGAATTTGTGGACTCCTTTGTTTTCCCTTTGTAATATCATCTCATACTAATAGAGTTGTGTTGAGCTGGCCTATTTCCCACCTGTCATCACTTTCAATATGTACATGGATTTTTTAAAATTGTCAATCCAATTTGATGTATGCAAGTTTCGCACCTCAAAGTCCTATAACAGAATAAGATAGACATAATTTTTTCAAGACACAAGAAAATCCCTTTATCTCTCTCCCCTTGATATATATTTCTATAGTTTTTGAGATAGAATGTACATTTATCATAAAACTTCATTACAGTACACCCTTCAAAGTCTAGTATTCATATTACATATTAATATTTAAATGATAGTGAAAGAATAAAAATACTAAAACAGCATAGGAAACTTTTGAAAACGAGAAATGTTTAAAAGAAACCTATATGATATTGAGAAGATATTTCAAGATATTTGGAATCAGAGACAGGTAGGTTTAGATATGAGTTGGGGAAACGACTGTATCAGGTTTTGTGTTGGGGTTTCTAAATATGAGTGACCATTATTTTCCTATAAAGGGGGGTTTTGACTTTGGCCTCATCAGAAGAGGTCATGTAATACTACATTATTTACCAAAGAGGCTTCCAATGCAATCTTTTGTGTAATGATGTTATGACACTTCATGATGCTGGTTTGAAAACTTAAGAGAAATATACATTAGCTAAATATGACTTGTACAAAAATATATTGATTATGAAAATGTACACTCAAGGGCCCTAGCAGAGAAAATGACTACGGAAACAGACTCGGTTTTAGTCTGATCAATTATGGAGATGATAATTAACATAAATTAACACTAATTGTTTGACAGCAAAATAGCAAAACAGAATTCTTTTAAAAAATACAGACCCAAAGTACATTTTTTTATATGACTGTATGTAAATATATCTTAAATTATGATTTGTCAAGAGCTGGATATAGTTATCACTACAACAAAAAATATTCCGTGTATATGAAATAATTACAACAAAAAAAAAAAACAAACAAACAAACAAAACACAAAAAAACCCACTAAACAAAACACATTTTTGTGCATGTGGAATAATTTTGAATAAAGAAAAAAAAATTAAAATAAGAAAACAAAACCACCAGTGTGGATTGAACTCTTGACGTTTTGTGGGAGAGTCAAGGTGCATCACCACTAAAGTATCCGTGTTTTTAGAACGTTATAAGACATTGTATATGTTACATACCACACTAATTCATTCCACTGAAAATGACATGTAATACCTATATTGCTGTGAGGTGAAATCCTCAGTTAGACCAAATCTACATTTTTGTTTCTGGGACAGGAAGCGGACATTGCTAGATTTATAATGATTATGCCACAAGTTTAAAAATTTGATTTTTTTTCATGGTGTATAGTAATTGTAAATATGGCGAGTTTTGTCTTAATATGTAAATAATTGCATTCAGAATTACCGAAATGTGCCGATTCAGTGGCTTGCATACGTATGGGGAAGTTGCTCAATCATCATTGTCGACTGCTCCACACACGGCCCGGTCTATATGCCCTCTATCTTCAGTGACGCCAGATGCATTGTCAATGTCTTTCTGACACTCCCCGAGGGTACTTAGGTTCATTTCTTTTAGATTAGGCTAGAAGGTAAATCGCACTCTGCCGAAATATTGTCATACGCTAAATAAACTTTTTGATCCGCCATATTCCGCGCACTTAGTGTTCTTGACAATGCAGCGCCCCTGGCGATCATCAAGAACAACAACCGAAATTGTATGAAAATCAAAATATTCAGCGAGGTTTTATATTGTTAAATTAAAACTTTCAAAAAAAAAAAAAAAATCAAAGCATGCCTTTTTTATTTGTTTAATGTTATATAATAACATATTTTCATATCCACTTTGCTGTTTTTAGATTTCAAAGGTAATACAAGAAGTGTTTTATATAGATTTACACTTAGCATGGATCTCTCTGTGTTCATAAACATTTGTCCATATTTTTGGAACAAAGCGAAATAAATCAAAAATATTTGGAACATTTGGTAAGCATATTACGGTGACTTAGTATGCAAAATTTGGGATCATTTCGTGAACTTGGACTAACCACGAAAATTTGATTTTGCCTGATTTTTACGTGGAACCATACTTAACATGCATTTTCCTATATTTTGTTCAGAAAACAAGTGTTGTTTGGGTTATTTAGCTTGATACTTAGTATAGGTAAATAAATTAATCTCTGAAAAAATTCACTGTGATACACTTTCGATACAAATTAAAGTAAAAAAGTATGCGAAACATGTTGAATCCACTTAATTGGCTTTATTTCAGTCGCAATTTACTTTCTCGACAAGACATGTGTTGCAAACAATGCAAATGAAGAATGATTAATTGTTTTCAGTCCAAGTTCCTTGAAAATAGGAGAAAAGGTGCTCAAAAGAGACGAAAAGTAGAAATCGGCCATTTTCAACTCCCTGTTTGGCAGCAATCTTTTTACGAATAGAGTCACAAAGAAAAATCTTGCAGAATTTCTACTTATTTAATGCATTTATCCCATATTTCAATGAAACATGACCTTCTCCATCTCTGTTTAAGCTGTGCTCTCTTGTAACAAACACTTCGGCTAAAAATGTTCATTCAAAAGTAAGAAATTCGCAATTATTTAGTCGCGAATCATTTTGTTGTATTTATTACAATTACAAGGGGTACGTTCTATTCTCCTCAATTCTAAAAATCCTGAAAAATGCGACAAGTAGAGGAGTTTCCTGATTTATATACTCTTTAAAATTCGACCGGTATAGGTTCCGTTTAATAGGCACGAATACAATTCAGGCGTCAAAACAAAGAGAAAAGTCATACAAAGTGACAGAAGAAAAGACAAGGTGGAAAGGAGAAAAAATTACACCCTAACTGCCAAAAAAGAGGCCTACAGGCCTTAATGGTCACCTGAGTACCATACCTATGCACTGACAAATAGGTATATATTTTTTTTTATTTTCAAGATAGAGTGTTGAAACTTTCGGGGATGATGCATGGCGAACTCAAAAGTTGTAAATAATTTCATGACATATTTGACAATATTTAGTCAACATTATTGATTGCATAATAAATTACTAATTAGGAATAACAGGAAATTTTAATGAAATCACATCACAATTGAACGGAAGATCTATTCGTTGCTCGCAACGAGATCGTGTCTAGTTATTATTATTCTTTAGCATGCTATTTTGATTTTTTACGTCTAGAAGCCAGAAGTTACTTGGAAACTTAATTAACATCTTTAAGAGACATACAATTACACATCATGGTGTAAAAAATGTGTGTGTGTGTGAGCGTGCGTGCGCTGATGTATGCTAATTTATATCTGGCGATGTATTGATTGATTGTCTGTTGTTTAACGTCCCGCTCGATAATTTTTTACTCATATGGAGATGTCAACATTGTCGGTGAAGGGTTGCAATATGGCCTTTGAACAGGGAGGGATCTTTAACGTGCCACACCTGTTGTGAAACGGGGCCTCGGTTTTTGCGGTCTCATCTGAAGGACCGCCTCATTCAGTCACCTTTTGCGACAAACAAGGGGTACTGAGGGATTTTTTCTAACCCGGATCCCCACGGGATTCTGGCAATGTAAAATGACTTACATGTATTCAAACATTTGATTTATCAACTTGAAAATTATCTTTCAAGGACCCAACTTAAAAAAAACACTATTGTACATAAATGATTCAGAGAAAAGTGTTGATTTTGTTTCTTAATGTATTTCTATTACAAAACGAGAAATTTATTCTTAATATATAGTAACTCTAAACTTAACTTCTTGCGTTCTCTGTACATTTAGAATCACGGATATTTTCAGTCGGTATACATGAAAGCCACCGTACCTTTAACTCTGCACAGCCAATTTACAACGGCTCTGTCCAATACAATGGTAGATTTCGCTACAA
The DNA here is from genome assembly GCA_024699665.1 of Ostrea denselamellosa. Classification (NCBI taxonomy): domain Eukaryota; kingdom Metazoa; phylum Mollusca; class Bivalvia; order Ostreida; family Ostreidae; genus Ostrea; species Ostrea denselamellosa. The sequence continues at coordinate 205,676 of JAMZEH010000069.1, forward strand.
AATTGTACAATTGTTTTATTCGAAAACATATTCTCAGATAATTGCCCATTAGCATTACTGAATAAATACCCGTGGGATTGATTTCCTACTTGGAAATTCCCCAAAGTATCGCACTTGGAATCTGCGATCTTAAGTCCGTTTAGTGCTCCTAGATCTCGTGATTATGTGTAAAGAGTTGAATTTATTGATGAGGATAGAAATCAATCGAAATCTTCCCCCTCTCGAGCTCTCTAGTTGTTGTGATCAAACAGGAATAATTCCAACATAATCTAGCCCATAATTAAGCCAATTTGTGGTGAATATTATGGAAACATTTGATGAATTATAAATTAATTCAAGATGTGTTAATTCCTGTTCAATTTTTACATTAGATATTATTCGACATTCGAGATTTCGAAATTGAATATCCAAATCAACCAATCAAAATATAGATCAGATTATATGATTTAAAAGAGACATCATATTTTAATCACTCATCAAATGTAAACGATGACAGAAAGGAAGTCAGTTTAATTATGCATTTATGTTGTGCGCAGTACACGATAGGGGTGCGGAGCACTGTTTATGTTTTGTTGAAATTCCACTATGTTTTCTACGGAAGCCGGTAGGTGCTAGCGTATAGAGTTAGCATTAATTTCACTGGCGGCCGCTTTATGATTTAACTGGCCGCCACTAAAGTTTTGTGGCGGACGCTACTTATTATCTGGCAGTCATCATATAAACTGGCGGCCACCACTTAATTTATTTGGCGGTCGTCACTTAATTTATCAGACTTCCATTAGTTATTCAACTACTGTCTCTCTTTTTCTCTCTCTTTCTATTCTCAAAATGAAAGTGTGCAACTCCCATTACTCCTCTCACCTTTAAATAGTAACATATATGTGTTACATAATTTAAAACATTATTGTTTTGTTAATCATACTATTTATTTTAATGTGTAATAATTGCAATGTATAGCTATTTAAGCAATGAATTACTATTATTATTATTATTTGTAAAAAATGTAGTCTCATAGCTGCAACGGTGTGTGCTTACAAACTGCCCGTTGCCTAAATCTTTCAAAAATAATAATTCATTGCTTATATTTGCATTTTAGAACGTTTAGTGTGTGTGCACTTTTAATTGATCTACATTTTAAATTTCTCGCCTAATCCTTTGGGTAAGTAGCAATACATGCACCAGCCATAACACAGCACAGATGATGTCATATTCTAAAAGAAAAGTCTCGTGAGGACCCAGGTTAGAATAGGTCCTCAGTATCCCTTTCTTGCCGTAATAGGCGATTGAATGGGGCGGTCCTTTGGATGAGACGGCAAAAACCGAGGTCCCGTGTCACCGAAGGTGTGGCACGATAAAAATCCCCCTGGCTCTGAGCGCCAAATTTGGGTCTAAATTTTGCAGATCTTCACCGGCAATGGTGACGTCTCCATATGAGTGAAATATTCTCGAGCGGGACGTTCAACAATATATAATCAATTAATTAATTCTAAAAGAAAGGAGCGCGCAATGCTCAAAACAAATTAATAGTCCAAGTTTTGAATTGATTAAATACCATAAACATCAAATTATTAAGAAAGTTGTACAATCTGAAATTTAAACAGTTCATACCTTTTCAATTTATCTAGTGTGGTAAATAGCGTAGATATAATACGAGGACATGTCAATAAGTAACCAGCTTGACTTATTTCCGGTTGAGATCCATCTCTTCTTTTTCGATGTAATTGCCCTGTAGTGTGATGCACTTAGACCAACGGTGTTCAAGTGCCATCAGTCCAGAACTGAAAAAGTCAGGGTCCTTTCCATTGACCCATTCCTTAATTGCCATCACGACTTCTTTGTCAGAACGGAAATGATGTCCACGGATATCCTTTTTCAAGTTTAGGAATAGGAAGAAGTCGCTAGGAGCTAGGTCAGAATGTGGTATTACTTCATATCCGTTTCGCTCTACATCTTCCATTACAACTTTCCAAGTGTGGACTCTCACGTTGTCTTGTAACAAAACACCTTTAGATAGTTTACCTCGACGTTTTAGTACTCTCCAATTAGTGCACTTCTTTTGGGTAAAAAGTCTAACATTACATTTTGCGTCCCAAAATACTGTGGCCAGCAGATCGTTTCGTCTTGGACTTCTTTGGCTTCGGGGACCCCGGCCCTAACCACTGACGACTCTGAGCTTCATTCTTTGGCTCATAATAATGAAGTCAATTCCCATCTACCGTCACCACACACAAAGCAAAATCATCTTTTGACCTAATACTCTTCAACAAGGCGCTGCATACGGATGATCTGGTTGCCATTTGCTCATCGCTAAGGGATTTGGGGACCCAACGGGCTGTTAGCTTCCGCATACCTAAACGATCATGTAAGATTGTTGAAACGCTTCCATGTGAAATGCCTAATGCTTGCACTATTTCGTCCACCCAAAATCGCCTATCAGAGTATACCAGATCCCGAACTTTATTACACATTTCTTCGTCGGTGGCATCCAGTGAGAGTCCAGATCTAACTTCATCTACTAAAGACGTTCTTCCGCATTCAAATTTCCATTACACAGAATATAACCTGAGCATAAGATGGTGCAGAAGATCCATAAACATTTTCTAACTCGACGTGTATTTCCTTGCCTGTTTAACCTTTTAAATACAAGTACCGAATTACAGCACGGTATTCAACTTTAGATGAAAACCATGCCTTTGAATCACTAGCCATGTTTGACATTCCATGTCTTATTAAAGAATGACTCGATACGCGTGTAATTTTATACCCAGGTATAAAACGTATTGAAACAAGGCTTGAAAATTGTGCCGTCTCTGTCAATGGGAAAAGAGATAGGGTGGATACTAATTGACTCGCCCTCGAAGGTGTCAGTAGGCCACTTATCATTTCGTGAAATTGAAATTACAATAACTGAATGAAGTATTGTTGAAGAATCCCGTATTTGGATTATTTTCTTCTGTTTTTTGCAAATATTAACCATATTAGAGGTTAGTTGGTGTATACGAAGGCTGTTCGATATGTAGTGTGTATTGTACCACAACTCTTTGCGCGATTTCGTGGATGATGATACTCTTGAATAGCTATATTCAATACCTTCCCAATCACCAGCCTTCAACTCCACGTAGCTTTAAATTTTATAGTCATTTCAATAGAGCCAGTCGTTGACCACCGTTGTAAAATGGTTGGGAAATGGGTTGCGAATATTGAAGAAATTAGAGCTTATATAAAAGTTCGCACAAAACTCGGACCATTCGGTAATACAGATTTTTACTGAATTGGGGAGGTTTTTGGGTCTGATAAGGTATCTTATGAGACAGTTCGTAGATAGAGAAAGAAATTTTTGACTGGCAAACCTTTTGGCGTATCGTTATCGCGGGTGCTTTTCATTTCGAAGCGTAAAACGGGTACGAGTACAAACCGCTAAGCAATTGTTCAAAATGTTTCCCAAATTCAATCAAAGACAATTTGCAAACATTGTTATTAGTGAAGGAATATGGGTTCACTATTTCGAATCAGCAAGAAAAATTGGAAACAAAATATGGCTAACTAAACAGGATAGAAAGTCTGTAGTTGCCAAAGGAACCATAAACACAAAGAAGGTTCTTTATTGCATATTTTTTCTGTGATGGTATAGCAGTACACATTCCGGTGCCGAAGGGCAAAAGTGTTACAGGTCGGTATTACCAAGATGTTATACTAAAAAACCTCAATAAATATTATCATAAACGGAGCCCTGTGTCAGGATTTTCGCAAGTTCGTCTAATTCATGATAATGCTCCATCACATACATCTGAGCTTGTGAAGCAATTTTTAAAGTCGGAGAAGGTAACCGTCTTGCCGCACCCACCATACTCTCTAGTTCTAACTCCATGCGACTTTTGTCCTTTTACCAAAACTGAAAAAGTTCTTATCTGGTCGTCATTACATGTCCCGACAATCCCTTGGCTCAGCCATCATTTCCAAAATGGATTCAGAGATTGAAATTATGTATTTCAAACCGCGGAGAATACTTTGAAGGGATGTAATGTTCATTTCAGTATTTGAGCTGATTGCTTTTGAGATATCATACAATGCACATTACGTATCGAACAACCCTCGTATTATTTAATGTCCCGCTTGAGAATCTTTCACTGATATGGAGACGTCACCAATACCGTTGAATATCTGCAAAATTTAGGCCTATGCTTGGAGCTTATAGCTTTTGAGTAGGGAGGGGTCTTTATTGTGCCACACCTACTGTGACAAAGGAACTTGGATTTTGTGGTATCATCCGAAGGACCGCCCCATTTAGTCGCCTCTTACGACAAGCAATGGGTATTGACAATAGTCTAACTCAGATCCCCATGGGGCCCACATTAGAGGTGGGGTCAACTTCTCTAGGAATCGAATGGGGGTGCATTTATGTTGTCTGAGACGGAAATGGGCAACAACGCGTTGTTTTCAATCTTCATACGTGCGGCTGAGCACAAGAACCGGTAATTTTGTCCGTAATAGTAATAGTATTAAAAGATTTACTTTTTTGATCTGGATGATGTAGGTCAAGTTAGAATCTCTCTCTCTCTCTCTCTCTCTCTCTCTCTCTCTCTCTCTCTCTCTCTCTCTCTCTCTCTCTCTCTGTGTGTGTGTGTGTGTGTGTGGGTTTTTTTTGAGAATTTCTTACTCATATTCAGACGTCACCCCTGCTATATAGTTGAAGTACCAGAATGTAAGACCTATGCATTGCGCTCAGGCCAATTTCAATGAGTGTCATGCCAGCGCCTGCCGCGATACGGGACCTCTAGTTTTAAGGTATCATCCGAAAGACCCGTGACTCTCACTTCTGAATGGGTTAGGTGAAGGAGCAGTCAGTACCTAATTTTACGTCTTAAATTGTATGCAGCCAAGGTACGAATAGAGCTCGACCTCACAACAACATCCTTATCGCGAATGCATCGACTTACGAAATGAACCATGAAAGATTACCACTATTTGTATACATGAATACTATATATATTGATTGATTGATGTTGTTGATATTATATATTGTTTAACGTTCCGCTCGAAAAATTTTCACTCATATGGAGACGTCACTATTACCGGTGAAGGTCTGCAACTTTTAGACCTATGCTCGGCGCTTAAGGCCTTTGAACATGGAGGGAGCTTTATCGTGATATACCTGCTGTGACACGGGGTCTCGGTTTTTGCGGTCTCATCCGAAAGACCGTCCCATTTAGTCGCCCCTTACCATAAGCAAGGGGTTCTGAGGATCTATTCTAACAACCCGGACCCCCACGGGAATATATATATTGAACATTTCTGTATTTTAAAAATATATTGAACATTTCAGTAATTTATTCATTATGAGAGAGCGTTCTAAGTTTAAAAGGACTTGTGCCCAATGCTTTTGTCTTTAATATCGTGACAATAAAATATGTTCACACACAGCCAAATGAATTTAGGCTAGAACTGTTAAAGGACATCATGGATGTACATATGTACTTGGTAAGGAGGCTGGGTTGGCATGTTTCAGTAGACCAACAGAACATGTGATGGATCGTCCAGGAATACGAGATTTCTGTGTATGTTACTAGACGTGGTGAACACTACTGGCCTACATTTTGTCAGTTATAATTGTCTAAAAATTCTTAACAAAATATAAATAAATAGCAAATAATTCCCGTGGGGATCCGGGTTGTTAGGATAAATCCTCAGTACCCCTTTACATTACATAAATATACAAACAAAGATACATTGCTGGTTCCAGTAAGTGGTCTATCAAGCCTTTATCTTTATTACTAACTAAACTGCCAACAGCTATTAAAGAGTCACTTCAGAGATACTGTTCCACTACATATTCCAGAAGTGGTGTCAGTCAGATGTGGATTCTCAAAAACTCTAAGGAACGTTTGGAAAATCTAAATTCTCAGGATTTTTCTAAAATTGATTGCATCAAAACGTATGATTTCTCCACACTTTATACAACAATTCCTCACGATAGATTAAAATCTAGACTTTTTCAGATAATAGATAATTGCTTTCTGAACAAAAATGGCACTCGAAAATACAAATTTCTAGTGGTTGGAAAACTAGGAGCATATTTTGTTAGGCATCACTTCGATAGTCCGCACAAGTACTCTGAAGCAGACATTAAGAGTATGATTGTTATTCTTAAAATTATTCGAAGATGTCTCCTTTATATTTGAATGTAAAAGTTTGATATCAATTTCAATTATACCTTCCACCGGGCCATCATTTGAACAAACTCTTCATTTTATTCTATTGGAGGAAGCTTTTTTTGTAAATGGCTCTTGAAATTGAAATTTTGTGTAAATTACTTTTATGGCCCAGTGGTTCTTACATAGAACATGTTTAAAGGTTTTCACTTTATATTTGCATGGAAAACCTCTATCGTTGCCCCCACGCTAACCCTTGGAATCACTATTTGAATAATCTTGACTCTACTCTGTCAGGATAAAAAGGCCAAGATAACTAACAGTATTCAATCTCGTAATTTCTATACAAAATACAAATCAGAGAGATGGGCAAACACGGACCCCTGATCATAGCAGAGGTGGGATCAGGTGCCTAGGAGGAGTAAGCATCCCCTGTCGATCGGTCACACCCGACGTGAGCCCTGTATTCCGATCAGGTAAACGGGGCAATCCGTAATCAGAATCAGTGTGCCAAGAACGGCCTAACAATTGGTATGAAAAACATCAGACAGCATTTGACTTAATAGTAAGTTGTACTGGCAAACTAGATCCCTATAACGACCATAACATTTGCGAAATGCATCAACTTATTTGTCAGTAGCCAGCCTCGATTTAAAAACTAATCATATGCAGAACAAGCTCTTGCGTATCAATCAGTTGGGAGATATAAACTCCATATGCAGGTGATGATGGAATATTGCCACATAAATAAGGGAATTGAAATCAACCCGTTTGTCATCAAATTGAGTTGTTAGTTTGCCGCCGGCATCTATTTTCAGTACAATATCTAAGTACGAAGCAGAAGTGGAAGACTCTGTGGTGTCTTTTATTTCAAGTTCACTGGGATATATCGAATCAACATATGAATGAAAATGATCATTAACAGACAAAACGTCGTCGATATATCTAAATATCGAATTGATGGCCACAGCAAGAGATTTTTTTTCTTCTCATGTAGAAGCTTTTGAATGAATTCTGCTTCATAAGAATATGAAAATAGGTCAGCTAACAAAGGAGCACAATCCGTGCCCATGGGAATTTCGACAGATTGCGAAAATATTGTCAATGAGGAACTCTATCATCTTTTTAATATCAATTTCAAAGTACTTGTGCGTGGAGTAAGAATGGTGTTTAACAAAATGATTTTTGGGATGACCAATAACTAAATACGAAAATTTCCTTTTACCATTTTTATTAACGAAGAAACTGTCTATGATGTCAAAAAGTCTAGTCTTTAACTTATCGTGAGGTATGGTCGTTTAAAGTGTTGTAAAATCATACGTTTTAATGTTGTAAATTTAAGAAAGTTTAGTGATTTCAAATTCACTAAATGTTCTTCAGAATTTTTAAGACTCCACATTTAGTTTACACTACTTCTGGCATATGTGGTGGCACAGTACGTTTTAAGTTTCTCCTTTACAGTAGTTAATATTTTCGTAAGGAGCAAATATAGATGCTTGGTAGAATATTTACTGGATCCAGCAAGGTATCTTTGTTTGTAAGGGTTTTTGTGTGTTTGGGGATCCAATATAGGTACGGTAACTCGTATTCATCCGCTTCATTGACTGGGATATAAAATGTATTTAAAACTGAAGCATGATTTTGAAGAATTTCATCTTTTGAAAAGGCAGTTGGAGTGTACGTGCGATTAATAAATGTGGAATTAATGCAAAGTTCGTTTAGAATGCAGTTGTAATAATAAACCTTACAAACAAATACAATGTTGTTACCAGCTTTGTCAGCTGGAACCAAAACATATTCCTCGTGTAACCTATCTAACTCTTTTATTACTTCTGATTTATTAAACACAGAAGAAAAGATGGTACGCATTTTTATGTTGACATGTCTGGTACAAGATTTTAATATTCCTCTTATACGTTTTATCCATTCTGACAAGGTATCCAGTACTTCTTTTTCAGATTTAGCCCATTGTCTGGCAAAATCTTCGACAAACTTCATAATAGAGATGAAGTTCTGTCGCCAATTGAAAGGCCGAGGTTCTCTGAATTTAGGATCTATTAAAATAAATGATTTTAGATCTTCATTTTTAACTATATCAACATTACCAGTAAGAACATATCCAGCTGGACTATAGTTAAAAGAAGAGAAAGAACAAGAACACGTAGGTGGATTGAGTATAAGATTATCTATATCGATGTTAATAAATTTTATTTTTTGTGCACTGGTGGTTTTTGAAAAGAGGAATTTAAAATACATTCTAGACATACTCATGTAAGTCTTTAATTCCTGTAAAATATCAGGCGAGCTAAACAACATTTTGTGGTTATCACAGAAGTCTTCTCTACACCACGATGACTACACCATAGGGTTGGACATTTCAATCAATGGACACGTTCTCCCTGGGTCCTCTTATATTGTAGAAACAGACCTTACTGTTACGAACCCCGGGAACCACCGGATGGTACCACTACGTACCCAAAATGAATACGAGAAATAATAGCCCTATGGTTCTTCCGTCTTTTCTTGATAGTCATGTCCCCTTCTCATCAAAGATAAAAGCTGGAGGGGCAATCATGAAACCCTAATAGTGTCTTTGAAAGATTGATTGATTGATTGTTGTTTTCCGCCACACTAAACAATTTTTCAGTTATCTGGTGGCGTCCAGTTTTTATTGGTGGAGGATAGAACCCAGATACAATGTATCCGGGAAGATACCACCAACCATCCGAAAGTAAACTGGCAAACTTTCTCACATATATCGGCGCGAGCGAGAATCGAACTTACGCCGACTAGAGGTAAGAGGTCTTGTGATTTTGAGAGTGATGCTCTAACCACTCGGCCACGGAGGCCTCCTTCTTTGAAAGACGAAAAATGTTAAAGTTCAGGTGAGCTAAACAATATTTATGGTTATCACAGATGACCTGTGTGCATGATATCGAGTACATAGTATGGTTGTCTACTTCAATCGATGGACACTTTGACCGTGGGTCCTCTCATAAAGTATAAAGAGGGCCTATAAATCTGTCCCGACCCCAAGAAGCTAGCCGTGGTGCCACTACGTACCCAAAATGAATACGGGAAATAATAGGTCTATGGGTCTTCTACCTTTTCTTCATAGTCATTTTGCTATGTCGTCAAAGGTAAAAGTTGCGAGGCAGTCATAAAACCCTTTTATTGTTTTTGAAATTCGAAAAATGTCCAAGTTCAAGAGAGCTAAATAACATTTACGTATATTACAGACGTTTTGTCTGGATGAAGGGGCATCCGTGGCCGAGTGGTTAGAGCATCGGGCTCAAAATCACAAAGCCTCTCACCTCTGTCGGCGCGTGTTCGAATCTCGGCCGCGGCGTTATGTGAGCAAGTTTGCCAGTTTACTTGCGGAAGGTCGGTGGTCTCTTCCCAGGTACATTGTATCTGGGTTCTCTCCTCCACCAACAAAAACTGGACGCCACCAGATACCTGAAAAATTGTTGAGTGTGGCGGAAAGCAATAAATAATCAACCAATCAATCAATCTGGATGACATTGAGTACGCCTTCGAATTGTCTACTCCAACCACTAGACACTTTGCCCATTTGTCCCCTCATAAAGTAGAAACAGGGCCTCCAAATATGTCCGGAACCCCCATGAGTAACTAGGTGGTACCACTACAATCTCAACTTGAAACCAAGATACAATACCCCTAAGAGTCCTCTATCTTTTTGCGTGATTGTTGAAACGTCAGCAACATAAGAGGCTGTTATGAAACTCCTGTGTTGTATGTATCATGCGAAGTGTTGAAGTTCGGGCAAGCTAATTCACATACTTTGGTAACACTTGCTTACTGTCTTGAATGGGTGGATGGATGGAGGAGGTATTACTCCACATATATTACAACAGAAGTATTTATTTTATCAGTGAATCCTTTTGCGTACTGCATTTCTTAAAAGATTTGTCTTGCTTATTTCTTTTGGTAGAAGGCAATGTTAATCTCTCTTTCAGGTGAGCTAACTTACAGAAAGTGGTTATTTTGCAATACAATTTTCAATGAATCGGGACATGAAAATGAGATCGGTCTTGAGATAATAAAGCATCTCGCATCGTATAGATTCCTCATCTTATAAATCTATTCATATGTTAGCTAATGACTAAGATCACAATGGTCAGGTGAGCTATATTGTCAATGCGCATTTTCTTTCGTGTAAGGTTGCAAAATTAATTCGTTTATGAAAAGGTTTGTGCCATCCTTTCATCACAAATTACTGAAGTGAATTCAATTCACCATTAGTGCGAAATCTCTCATGTGAGCTAAGTTGCGCATGCAAGTAGCAATTGACATTTATTTATTCAAAACATGAATATAATTCTTTCTTCTTCTCCTCCTTCTTCTTCTTCTTCGTCTTCGTTAAAATAGGTTTCGAATTAAATAGCCTCCTATGAGTACTCACAGTCCTTTGATGATTTTCTTTATTGGTTGCTGGCTTCCACAGGCTTATTGGCTGCTGGTTAATGTCTGCTGGTTAATGGCTGCTTGCTTCTGCCTGGTAATACATTAACTGAAAATATCACTAAACCCAAGTGATGATGAAATGATAATACTAAATTAACGTTAGGCAATCCATACTGGTTTTCGAGATTGAAAAATCTTTGCAAATTTAAACTTTGCAAAGTGGAAGATAAATGTTAAAATCTCATAGGATTCGAACCCACTCGAACCAGATTCTCTGTCATTATTGAAATCTCGTTGGTAGCAACTCTTAAAGTGGTATGGACACGATTTGAACTGAAAGTTTTATTTTTCCATTTTTAATGTTTACAAACTTATCTAGGGTGTTTCTCATGGTCATTCAAAATTTAGATGTCAGTTGTTGAGTTTCAAGTGAAATACAGCAATCACGAATTCTTTCTTACGTAAACAAGGCTCGTCCCTGGTTTTTTGTTGTTTTTTTTTTTTGGTTTTTTTTACATATAGATTGCCGTATAGAAAATAGCATGTTTAAAACAAAATGAGATGTGAAAAACACTGGAAGCTATTTAAATGTGTTCAGAATTAACTTGTACATTACAAATATCTGCTTGAAACGAAAATTTTACTAGTGTATTTAACCAATGTAAACAAAAGCATGATACGAGCTTTGTTTACATAACAAAGACTTGTGAGCTCTGTATCTCTTGTGAAGCTGTTTTAACTACTATACAACTTTCAAAATCCATGTTCTCCAACACCCTTCACCCCTACTGTGGCAATCTTATTAAAATCATATAACAACAAAGTATAAATAATACGTCGTACAGACTTTATTAAAGACTTCCATATCGGTCAGAAAATGAAATAATACATGCGTGTATATATATATATATATATATATATATATATATATATATATGTGTGTGTGTGTGTGTGTGTGTGTGTGTGTGTGTGTGTGTGTGTTGAGAGAGAGAGAGAGAGAGAGAGAGATGTGCATTTCCATGTTTCGTTGAAATTAAAATTTTCGTCATTGTTTACAGACGTTTGTCAACCTTGATGCAACACAACGGAGTATTCCATTTTGCAACTACTTATATATTTGTAAAATCATTGAAATAAAGATTTTATAGATTGATAAATACCGTTGCTAGTGTATATTCATTGATATCTTTTTCACAGTCTCATACAATAGTGTTTGTAATAACGAAAATAACGCTGTCAATGGCCTCGAACTGAAATAAAATATCATTTTTATTTTTTACAAAGTATGTTATAATGAGCGAGTCGTATAAATTTATCCCCCCAATACTTTACAGTCGAGGGTTAAGGACAAACCCACTATAAAACGACATCACTGGGGGTTCTCATCGTCTTCCGTAGTATCATTTTTCGCCAAATCCTCGTATTCCTCCTGCTGTATTTTCTCACTTTTGGATGTCTTCTGATCAGGAGATTTGACTGGTCCTGCTGGTGACTTGGACGGTGATGAAGGAGTTCTTACTTGAACATAGTCATCTAAATCTCGTTGGAGAGCGATATCAGAATATTTTCCTGTCGAAGACCTTGGCTTTGGTTGCTGATATACTTTAGGACTATTCGCTGTAAATAACATCTGTAACAAAAAGGTGTCAGAGCATGGATTGGGCACTTTAAGGATATTTTTTGGAAGGTCGATGTGTTTTCCACTTTGAGTCATATGTAGTTCTGTAGGTACTTTGGCAATCTTCCTTACTGATTTCATATCAGTTTTTCGATCTCTCATGATAACGGTTTCCCTGTGTTTTAGACTTCTGTATGGATTATTGAACGAGCGAAGTCCGTTTTGGGAGAATGCTTTACTCTGGGATTGAAAACTGTTTTCATCGATGTCGTTGTTCCTGATATTCCCTGGAATATGATGGTTGACATGAATACATGTTAGCAGAGCTTTTCCAGATTCGTGATCTTTCATAATTTTTTCAGTCATCTCGTGTCTGGTCATTAATCTGCTACTAGTTTTCATTGGTCTGAAAGCCATATAATCAGCAGATTTCGAATGACTTGGCACTTTACCGGATTCACTAATACCCTTAAAAGACTTGGTAGTTAGCTCAATGGGAATACCATTTGATCTGGACTCTAACAGAGATTTTCTGGAAACTGCTGAAGATGGGACAGTGTTGTCCTCTGATCGATGACTAGAATAGTCCACAAGATCCGATTTCGCCCTTTTAGAACGCGATATTAAAAACTGAGGCTCTGTTCGCACTTTAGCAGTTTTAACACCATGTCGAACGCGATACATTTCATGGGCAGAAGTCTTGAAATTTCCCGTTCGATTCTCCGAGAGATACTTTTCAAGAGACTTCGCTGACACACCGTTAACAGGCTGTCCGCATAAAACGAAATACGGTTTTTCTTCAATGACACTGTCTTCGCACACTATAAATGGTGAGTCCATGGTTGAAATACCGAAGTTTGCCTGCTGAAGGCGGTTGAGATACTCCATCCTTCTGGAGGCAGCAGACATTCCCGCAGCCGCCAACTCAAGAGAGTGACGGGATGTTTGTTTTAGGATAATTTCATATGACTTATCTAACGTGAGAATTGTGCTTGTTATAACAGGACGGTTCGCACGTGAAGTCGCCATTAAGGGTGATGATGCGGGCGTATTTCGTGGTGCTGGAGCTCCTTTCACTTTCAGTTTATCAATAACTGTAGACATCTTAGTGGAAATGAATGCTGAAAGACGTAAGGTACATGACAGATTAGAACAGATGTCTTTACAAGACTGTAAGATTGGTATTCTCTGAAATAATGTAATAATTAACTTAAGGTTTAGACTATACATTACAATTTTATAGATAAGCACTCCATATCTACTCAGTGCGTTAAGATTGCAATTTCATTGTGCATGTAGATATGTTGTGTGTTAGTCTGTACTCTAATTGCCGATTAAAGCACAATAGTTGTGAAACCGATACAGTCCCTTGGCAATTTAATCTTTTTATTTAGAGATCCTAATCACATTATCGATGTTAAAGAGCAGCTAAAACATAATACACTGGTTGTAATGAATACAGATAGCAGTCCCATTCAGATTTACCTTTCCCTTACAATTCTTAATATTATCATCCTTATATTCAGCCATGAAATCGCAATGATAGTAAAAGAGAGAAAGTAAACAACATTTATGTATTTATGTATGCATTTATATTGATTGTGCATACAAGTAATAATTTTATCGAAGAAGAATTACACTTCTCCATGTGTTTATCAAACTTTGATAGCAATATCAAACGATTACATCATATCAAGCCTTATACATTGTATGTTGCGATTACTCCTATTTTTCTGGAGGGGCCTCCGTGGCCGAGTGGTTAGAGCATTGCGCTCAGAATCACAAGGCCTCTCACCTCTAGTCGGCGCGATTTCGATTCTCGCTCGCGCCGATATATGTGAGAAAGTTTGCCAGTTTACTTTCGGAAGGTCGGTGATCTCTTCCCGGATACATTGTATCTGGGTTCTCTCCTCCACCTACAAAAACTGGACGCCACCAGATAACTGAAAAATTGTTGAGAATAGCGAAAAACAACAATCAATCTTTATACTACGCGTCTTAGAGATGTGCTGTTTTTCTTGTCAGAGATTTGTTGTTTTTCTTTGGTATTACGTGTGTCAGAGATGTAATGGCTCTCTTTGATACTGCCCGTGTCGGAGATACGTTGTTTTTCTTTGATATTACACGTGTCAGATATGTGGAGATGTGTGTTCTTTATTTGGTATTATGCATGTCAGAATTTATTTTTTTAATCGACAGAAGAAACACATCGTACTTTATATACATTTTATATATTACGCCAAGTTCATCTGAGAAACGTGAAAACTATCATAAAAATGCAGATACGTTGATCGATTATTCTAGCTATTTTGCATGTATAAAAAAATCGCTTCTCTTTCACTAAATTGTAAACAATGGAATTTTAATATATACATGTACACTAGAATAATTTGATTGAATTGAAAAACACCTGGCCTATGGACCCCAAATTCTTTCACTGATTAAAGTTACAGTGTATGAAATTCAACTCTATCAAGCGCAGATAGCGTTACTGAAAGAAAACAATCGTACCTTACGTTACTTTCACGGACATTGCCGGATCACGTCCCTCTGGCCAGCATGAAGACCCATACTCGCGTTCTCCCTCATATCTCATCACACCATTTCGAGTCACAGCCTTATAGAAAAATCACAGAGAATTACTCCAGAGGATTACAATAAATTAAAATCAGCTCACATTGCTGCACAAAAGTAATTGCACACCTCGTCTTAAGAATTTGGCACACACATGTAATACAATTATGAAAATCTGCCTGATACCGCCGTTTAAATCAAGCCGCCTAACGTCTTAATAACCTCAAAAAAGACGAGATTCAAGTTGGAGATTAGCTTCTGTTTAACATGCATTCTAACTAACAGACCGTGGTCGACGTTTGTACTGTTAAATGAAATATACATTATACTGTATTAAATTTAATGATTGATAAGGTCTGTAGGTGTTTGGACAATGGACTCCTTTTACAGAATCTACACAGAACAGGAATTTATTTCTGACAATCATTAAAATAAAATAATACCCTGTATTTGCTAAATGTAAAACTTCATTGAGTTTATTGTCGTTGTTAATACTGTATAGTGGAAATTTTCTCTTTCTTTTAACAAAGTGAAGAGAATAAAGGTATTTTTATTGAAATTTAGACCGTCTTTATTCCACTATAAAACACTAGAAATTGAATATCTAATAAGTTTCAAGTAATACACGTCAAAGATATGTAGGTGAGAATAACACTGTTCTTATGTCAATGTTATGTCGCTCGCGATTTTTTTTTTTTTTTTATCAATCTATATTACATAAAGTTATACACTTTATACAAATCATACACCGATCATCGATCGGTTTAAAAAGTAATCCAGCTATTTATTTATTATCCGAGTCGGATAGCTAACACCCTATTTCTAAAAAAAAAGTGATCACGTGACGTCGCAAGCTGAATTCAGAAAGAAATAATTGCTAGACGATGCTTAAGCTTGGACGGCCTGTAGGCTGGTAGCGTGGCGCATACTGTGGTAAAAGACAGTCAAATGGGAAACTACTTCAAGTAGTGGAAGGGGAGTTGAAATCAATGTTTGAAATAAAATCATTTTAATATGACTACATACTGTATACGAAATCCTCTGCTTCTCTCTGATGTTTCTAATAATATCTTTCCTGCGCGCTTGCGCACATTCACCATGAATATGCAGTAGATACTCACTGTTTTTCTCTTGCAATGAATATACCAACACTCCATTATTATCGTTTACACGAATCGATCACTGTCTATAGAATCCACCTCCTTCCTATACAGGTAAGATACACATTCATATTTAAAACACTACTTCTTGTACTTTTTACAAAATAATCTCAACTCAAATCAAGTACGTTAATAATCATTGTAAGGGGGCGTAATCACTAGAATTCAATTAGGAAATAGAGTATCTACATGTATTTTACGTAATCAGCCAGGATTCAAGGGGAGGTAAATCTATACAAACCATGAAAATGGCGTTCCTCCCCTCAAATATTCAAAATTGCTTTAAAGCGTAGGCATGATTAGACACCATTATCACATGCATGTATTTCATTGTTAAGACAGTTTTCACATTGTCATATGAAAATGGTATCTGATTGTTTTTGTGTTCTTTGCCACACGAAACACCACGTTGTAACTAATTAATGCCAATTTATATGCTATTTTTGCAACATCATAATAAATGATAAACAAGAGACCCATGGGTCACAAAGCTCATATGAGTTAACTTTGTCCTGCTATTCTTCAGAAGATTTTGTTTAATCCTCTTTATTACCGCCAAATTTAACCCATATTATAACCCTACCAAGGCCAAATGAACACAACTTGAATCCACACAACACAGGGATGTCCTATATTTATGTATTATGTAAAGTTTTACCCCATAGTTTAGTACCATCTAGATGCGGGTATGTAGCTCTCTGGAAAAATATTGGGACAGACAAGAGAGCTACAGATCCACCAGTTATAAAAGAGCTAGGTACGTTACGCAGCAAAATCGGCCCTGTCTTCAAATTTCATCAAATTATATACGTAATATGCCAACGATATGCCAGTGTAACAACATGTTAATATTTCCATATATCTCATGTCATTTTCTTGTAAGAGGTAGTTGAACATAGTGTTGTTTCATACAAAAAACGCAGATAACTTCATAACGTTGACGTTTATGAATAACGTCTTGGAAAGCAAGAAAACTACTTCAAAATGCTTCTTTAGCATAGGAATTCAATGTTTAATATAAATGCCCTTTACCATCTCAGTTAATAGGTCAGAATATACCCGATTCTGAACGGAATAGTAAAAAACATTGGTCTATAGAATAGATGAAAGTTTTGTTTAGTTTAAACCTTGGAATTAAGAACTAAACCACAATTTGTCAAATACAAAGAAAATTATTTCATTATCCATGCATTTACTCCAGCCGGGACTATTATATATTTATTTTGCTTTAAATGAGATTTCATTCAACAAGTCAACTTCTTCTCCAGCTACCCCCACCCTTTACAAAATATGCAAACTCCGCTTGGAGTTTAATAAGTATGGACACATTTTCGACGTTTCATTGTTTCTGAGGAAGTTTCAATTATTGAAAACTTAATCGATTTTAGAAATTTCATTGTGATTATGTTGACCATACCACTTTTTAGCGCGTAGTTATATATTATAGAATTTTCTAATGTATATGTATTGTTACATGTAAATTTTCCATTTTTTTTCTCAAAGCAGATGATAATCATCTTTGATTTAGAGAAATTCTATTTCTCTTACTTCTATAAAAAGTATTGAGGAATAAAATATTTTCTCTCATGATGTTTTCTGTCGAAATCATGTAATATTTTCAAAACGTCAGTAAAACTGTATTGCGCTACGTTACTATTAACCATCATGTATTTGTAACGTATAATACATGTTAATTGCGAACTTTTAAGCGATTTATGCAGAAATAAAATAAATGTGAGCTATTGCTACGTATATTTCAGCAATAGTCTTTCATTTAATTTTTTCATCAATTCATTTTGAAATATTTTTTCCACCTGATGTACGTTGCGCGGATCTTCTGTATTTGATCTATGATTACAAATCATGTCATACGATTTTATCCATGTGAAAGATACATTTAAAAGGAATGTGATTGGGATTAATATGGTATCTGTAACTCTGTTAAAAATGTTTTTATATTTAACAAGTTGAATTTAGCTAAAAGAATGAAAACTCTCTCTTTGTCATGCGGCGGATCGTTCCATATATTTAGAAGAATATTTTTCCCATGCACAATCTTATTTTTTGTATCCATGATAATGATTTTTTAAGTGTAATTTGTAGATACTATTTGGATGTCCGTAGCCAAGGCTATTACCTGAGGAACACTTACGTTGTTTACACACATGTGAAATACGTTGTAACGTTTCTGAAAAGGGGGGGGGGGGGGGGGGGGGGGGTAAGAAAAAAAGTGTGTTGGGTGTTGAGACAGGTAACATAGAACATTCTTGACTACGTTATTTGGTATCAGTGTAGCAGACTGGTTCGTAATGCTTTTTTTTTTTTTTTCTCGTACATAGTAGGCCTAATATACAGTGAACATTTTTTAATTTACTATTACTGGGTCAAATTTTAATTAGCATTAGGGGTCAACTTTACAAATAAAACGTAGGCCTAATCAACAGTGCGATGTGTAAAATGTATAACTCTGGATCTTGATTGAAATATTACACAAAGTATACATGCTTGATGACACCTTTAAAAAATGTTCTTTGATCAGCCTCCGTGACTCAAAATGGCGGAAATCGTCTGCATTTGATGTGTTTTGATTTTAATGGCAAATCAAGTAAAGGATTAATTGTATGACTGGACATAAACATTAAATCGCAAAGTAAGTTTTGTATATGTCGTAGCTTTGATGTAAATTGTTTATTCATGTTAAGTTCAACCTACGATGATAGATGCTGAAATTTTTGCACATCATATGATCATGAAAACAAGTGCGAGGACCTACCTTTTTATAGGCCTACTTCTGAGGTGGTCATTTTTTCTTAATCTTTGATAGACATCATGGGTGATTCACTAGCATTACGACAATAACTTTGACGATGAAAAAATCACATTATTTATGAAATGTTTTGTAAATATCTACAAAACTGACAATATACATCTATAGAAAAATCATAATATATCGAACTAAAACCTGGCATCCTAATAAAATATATCACTTTAAATCTTAAAAACTCTCTCTCTCTCTCTCTCTCTCTCTCTCTCTCTCTCTCTCTCATCTCTCTCTCTCTCTGTGTTTCTGTGTACCTGAGTCTGTTTGCCTGTTTTGAATTTCATCTTCATAATAGTTGCCATATTTTAAAATCAAATACTTGGTTAATATTGGTTCTCATTTGAAGTTAAAAATGCACTCCATGAACTTCACGGTCATTAAAAGATATTTGATATACGCACATTTTACAAACAATATTGGAAATGTGGTCAATGACTTGCTTCAAAATTGTTATCTATATACCCCCCCCCCCCCTCCTTTGAAAAACGATGCTATATGGCTGTTTGAATTGGATAATAATTGGATAATATAAGTGTATAACTCCATATAATCATCAAGTCGGAGATAATATATACACAATATTTGAAGTAAATTTATAACTCCTGATTATCTGCTAATTAGTTACACTACCTAAACATTGCTAAAATAATTTATTTCATTTACCTAATTCCCCAAGAGAAAACTTGGACATTCTTATTCATTCATTACAACAAATAATCTATTTATTAACTTTATTATTAATTCTAGTATTCTGTTAATTGAGATATTCAATTGTTTATTTTTGCAACATACTGAATGACCTAGCAACATTTTTTGGCCCACACTGCACGTTGTTAATGTAAACAATATTCAATACTATTTTTAGATGATGCATATACTAATGGTATATAACCTTATAATTGCAATTATTATTGCATATTTATTTTATCAGCGACAAACACATTTCATTTTTACATTATTTTGGTGTACAGCTGTGCATCATTTCATTCGGCCTGGTCGCCACCTGCATATCAATAATGCGATAAACTGATATCTTTCAAAATGTAATTATCAATGAATGTATTATATCATTTTGGTTGCTAAAACAATGAGAAGTACCTAAAGTTGTAATTCATTTTCTTATTTCACCGTACATCTCGTTGTCATACGACATCGTGATCCGTTCGCAAACGACGAAACGTCAAAAGGAGACGATTGATAATTAAATTAAATGAACTTGGCCAAAACCAAGGGCCAGAACGAAACATGCATAAATCGCTTCTTTTAAAGATAATTTATCTCTGATTTATTGCTTTTTGTGACCCATGCATGTGGCCACATCGAATTTTCTCCTGAAAGATGGAAAAAGTGAAGAAAATCGCTGACTATCCGGATTGTAAATAGATTTGAATAGTACACACCGCCACATGAAACCTAGATCCGCCGATATACTTGCATATATAAATACTTGGAATAATCGTCATTATGAATATACATCATTTGTACTGAAAATCATTCTTCAATTTTAAAGTATTTTACAGGGCCTAGTTATGTTAACAAACGTACCTAGCTCATTTTTTATTTACGGCGCAGGAAAAAAATTGTACACGGTTATGTCACTGTATTTTTGCATCGCCGTCTCAAAACTTTAATATAAAATAAAATTCCTAACATATTTACCCAGTATACTTGTGTTCACACATAGCTGCGAGTTTTTACGAGGGATGGATCTCTTGTCTGTCCTAATATTTTCCCTGAGAGCTACAGATCTGCAACTAAGTATCACCCTAAGATTTATAATTATTTACTAGAAATTAATGAACGTAAGTAATGTCCTTTAGATAAATTTGTCATTAATATTATGGTATGAATTGCTGTCTATAGTGGCATATTTCTGCCCCCTACATGCAAGATAAATTATGTCAACATGCGATAAGTGTTTCGACACGCAAGATAATTACTGGTACATCTACCTGCTAAATATTTGTGTTGACAAGCAAGTTATCAATCTTTTTAGAGAATCTAATTTTATGAATTTACTTACTAACGCCAGTATCTGACATCATATATGCAAGCTTATGTTGACATTCGACTTATTTATGTCAACATGCAAGATATTTATGTCAACATGCGAGATAATTATGTTGACATGCAACATACCTATGTGGACATACGACTTACCTTGCATGTTGATGTCAATAAGCTGCATATCTGGTTGATTGTATGTTGTTTAATGTCTCGCTTGAGAATTTTTCTCTCATATGGAGACATCACCATTGCCGTTGAACGACTGCAAAATTTAGGCCTATGCTTGGCACTTTGAGCAGGGAAATATCTATTTCGTGCCACACCTGCTGTGACACGGGCCTCAGTTTTTGCGATCTCATCCGAAGGAGCGCCCCATTTAGTCGCCTCTTACGACAATCAAGGAGAACCGAGGACCTTCTAACCCGGATACCCACGGACTAGCTGCATATATAATTCGCGGCTAATCAACATAGGGACTGCATGCCGACCTTATCAACTCGCATGTCAACATAAATCACATGTATACATAAATATCTCGCATGTTGATATAACTACATGGCATGTTGAAATAGATAAGTCGCAAGTCAACATAATCATGTTTTATCTTGCTGTACGATGACAGCTACTGGTGCTAGTAAGTTTGTTTGTTTGTTTATAGCCGCCTGAGCAATTTTTCAGCTATCCGGCGGCTGTCACCATTACCGGTGACAGGGCTGCAAATTTAGGCCTATGCTCGGCACTCAAGGCCTTTGAGCAGGGAGGGATCTTTATCGTGCCACACCTACTGCGACACGGGACCTCGGTTTATACGGTCTCATCCGAAAGACCGGCACCCACGTCCCACAGTGGGATCATCAGATCCTTGAGCCCGACGCTCTAACCACTGCGCCACGCGGGCGGCTACTAGTAAGTAAATTTACCAGTATTAAAATCAGATTCTCTAAAAGGATTAGTAACTTGCATGTCAGCATAATTATCTTGCATAAATAAGTTGTATGTCAACATAGTTATATTGCGTGATGACATAAAGTATCTTGCATGTAGGGAACAGAATCATGCCTTCATAGCTGTCCTTATACAAGGTGCTAAGTCCCTATGCACAGGAATTAAATATAATTTCTTAATTTACACACATCCTTCTCTTTAAAACACACAATAGCATATGCCATATGCAATCTATGGGTTCATCGGTTAATATAGCAAAATTGGCGCGTCCCCGTCGCTTGGAGAACTTAAGTAAACCATACTATTGCATTACATATATAGGAACGTTCAAATGCCGCATATCTCAGGTAAGACTCTCTCTCTCTCTCTCTCTCTCTCTCTCTCTCTCTCTCTCTCTCTCTCTCTCTCTCTCTGTGTGTGTGTGTGTGTGCAAATTTCACAAAATTTTCCAATTTTGATGCCCCGTGGGGATCCGGGTTGTTAGAATAGATCCTCAGAACTCCTTGCTTGTCGTAAGAGGTGACTAAATGGGACTCTCCTTCGGATGAGACTGCAAAATCCGAGGCCCCGTGTCACAGTATGTGTGGCACGATAAAGATCCCTCCCTGCTCAAAGACCATAAGCGCCGAGCATAGGCCTATATTTTGCAGCTCTTCACCGGCAATGGTGACGTCTACATGTGAGTGAAATATTCTCAAGAGTGACGTTAAACAATAAATATAATCATAATCCAATTTTGATAGAAATGATACAGGTCTAAAGTGACCGTAAAAACAAAGACAAATATGGACACAAAATTTCAAAGGAAAGAAAGAAAAATATTAAGGGGCTAACGGACCACATCGCTCACCTGCATAGTTACACGTTCCCATGTAAAAATTCAGGTTTCAATTAAAAGCCTATACCCTGACCACGCCGAGCATGGCGTAAATTTTAAATGTACATTAGATAAGGATATAATACATCTTTGCGACTCCTGAGAAGAAGATTATTAATTATTGGTCCTGTATTTTCATGCGTAAAATGTTGAGCTTTTACGTTCCCTCTTGAACCCAGTGGTCATGATATGAACGAACATGAAGACATAACGATCCATGTGTTTTTCGCCGTATGCACTATGATTAATTTTCATACAATACAATACATCATCGCAACTTTTGTGGAAAATCTCTCTCAAAATCTCTCTCTCTCTCTCTCTCTCTCTCTCTCTCTCTCTCTCTCTCTCTCTCTCTCTCTCTGTGTGTGTGTGTGTGTGACTTTATATATCACTTATGATATTCATTCATTGATTGATTGATTGTTTGTTTTCCGCCACACTCAACAATTTTTCAGTTATCTGGTGGCGTCCAGTTTTTGTAGGTGGAGGAAAGAACCTGGGTTTTTGTTTGTTTGTTTGTTTTCCGTCACACTCAACAATTTTTCAGTTATCTGGTGGCGTTCAGTAATTGTTGGTGGAGGAGAGAGACAGATACAATGTATCCGGGAAGAGACCACCGACCTTCCGAAAGTAAACTTTCTCACATCATCGCAACTTTTGCGCGAGCGGGATTCGAACCTGCGACGACTAGAGGTGAGAGGCCTTGTGATTTTGAACGCAATGCTTCAACCACTCGGCCAAGGAGGCCCCCATATGATGTTCAAATATTGAATTAATTTAAATACATTTATTAAATATATAATAAGTAATTAAATCTTTCTTTATTCACAAATCTTTTGTGTGAGTTATGACATGGAGATTTACTAAAAAGTATAAAACATAATAGCCATAATTTAAGTAAATGATGACTTTTATGTAATTTAAATGCGCAGTATGTTTATAGAATTTAGTATTTTAGTAAATTATTTAATAGGCCATCATAAAAACGTTTTAAACAACTTTATATGGCCCAGTTCCATAAACTTGTATGTACAAATGTAATATACTACTCATATTCATTTCCAGCAATATCAGTGACTGAGTTATTTCCTTGACGATAAAGTGGTGACTAAGTATTTGTATCGTTGCATATGATATGTCACATATGTTCGACAATGTCTTTGTCTGTATATTGTATTTGTGCTTATGTGTTTTCATTGTTGTTTTAAGGCTGTTTATTTTTAATATTATGAAACTAATCTACTACCTTGTGAATTATCTTTATACCTAAGACCAGTTACATAACATACTAACAGAACACGTGTACAAATACTTTTCTTTTTCACTGTTGGTTTATTATGTACCTGTACCAGGGTTGTTCGATATATAATGTGTATTGTACAATATCTCAAAAGCATTCGACTCAAATAGTGAAATGAACATTACATCCCTTCAAATATTCTCCACGGTTTGAAATACATAATTTCAATCTCTGAATCCATTTCTGATATGCGTCACGTTACGCTGATTTAGGTAGATCCCCGAGGCACTGACTGATGGCTAAGTCAAGGGCTTGTCGGGACTTGTAAAGACGACCAGATAAGAACTTTTTTAAGTTTTTGGAAAAAGGAAAAAGTTGCATGGGGTAGCCTTCTCCGACTTCAAAAATTGTTTCACAAGCTCAGATGTGTTGGAGCATTATCATGAATTAGACGAACATGCTTAAATCCTGACACAGGGCATCGTTTATGATAATATTTCTAGAGCTTTTTTAATATAACATCTCGGTAATACCGACCTGTAACACTTTTGCCCTTTGGCACCGGAATTTGTACAGTTATACCATCACATGAGAAGAATATGCAATAAAGAACCTTCTTTGTGTTTATGGTTTTTTGGCAACTACAGGCCTTCTACCGTGTTTAGTTGGCCATATCTTGTTTCCAATTTTTCTTACTGGTTTGAAATATTGAACCCTTGTTTTGTCACCAGTAATAATGTTTGCTAATAGTCTTTGATTGAATTTGGGAAACATTTTGAGCTTAGCGGTTTGTACTCGTACCCGTTTTTGGTCATCTGTCAATATATGCGATATACATCGAGCAGAAATCTTTCATACTTTCAAAATACGCTTCAAAATGAAATGCATCCGCGATAGCGATATGCCAACAACTTTGTCATCACTTTCAATTATTTCCCTGACTTTGGGGACATTTGCCTTGCCTGTTTCAGTCACAAGTCGCCAGAATTTGCTGCATCTTTGACGAACTCTGTGCTTTTCAGAAATTTCTTTCTCTACCTACGAACTGTCTCTTAAGATGCCTTATCAGACCCGGGGGGGGGGGGTCCCCCAATTCAGTAAAAATCTGTATTACCAAATGACCGAGTTTTGTGCGAACTTTTATAAAAGCTCTAATTTCTTCAATATTCGCAACCCGTTTCCCAACCATTTTTACAACAGTGGTCAACGACTGGCTGTATTGACATGGCTATAAGTTTTAACTGTGTGGAGCTAAAGGCTCGTATTTATACCGTTGGAAAGGTATTGAATATGTCAATTCACGAGTATCATCCAAGAAATTATGCAAAGCATTATCACGCTATGGTACAATACACATTACATATCAAACAGTCCTCGTATATATGTTTTAGTGATCGATCGAACTTGCAACCCAGAGATCAAAAGCTGGCATTATAACTAGTGAGCTATGTGTATGGACAGTAACACTGTAGTATAGGACGGACATTTCGACCCCCTTGAACCGGCCCTTTCGTTTCAGCCAAGATGGCGGTCCTTCCGCTTCAATGGCGGCAAACCAAGATGGCGGAACTTCCGCCAACATGAGAACATTTCCGTTACCGACTAACATGACAGTACTTCCGCCCAAAGTGATGATCCTTTTCCCGTCGTTGCTTAAAAGTACCAAGATTTCGGACCTCCTGCCCGAATTCAGGTGGGTTTACAACTTTATTTTTATTTTTTTTTTATCTGTTTATTCATTTATTGAAAACGAGAAGAGGAGTGGTTTCCATTTACCAATTTGTCAAGGTCGCGCCAGAGGTGGACACACGCCTAGGCACACAGCACAAAGCTAGTTCTCATACCGACCGAATCAGTGTTCATAGCTCGATCATCGATACGAGGGGAAACGTCCTCGAGTGGTTTACGAGTCTTTGTGACCGCGCCAGGGACCACTGGACTGTATATACCTAGAGGAGTTCCCGGAGGGATTTACGAGTCTCTACGAAGGTGCCAGGGACCCCCGAAAGGTGGCGTGACCTGCCCCTTTCGTTTCCACATTTTCAAAAATTCGATAACTTTTCATTTCTCAGCGACTTTTTAAAAAATATATATATTATTACATTGATTTATAAAAACCATATATAATACATTTGCATTTTTATATACACCTTTTTTTCTTCTTATTATTTTACACAGTGTGTTTTAAATAATGTCTAGAGGTGTGGTAGAAATACCGTCCACCAAGACTTTTCTTTTGCAATAAAAGTATGAAAAGCCACTTCATTGTTGAGTGCAAGTAAACATACATGTAGCATTGTCACGCGATTGAAACAGTGTCCTGTCTTTTGGTTGGTCAAAACGTTATCGTAAATTTCCCACGGATTGGACACTTGATTCTTATTAATACCTTTGGAACTAAATTTACATTCATTTCTATTCGCGACCACATAGGATTTTGAACAAAGATCAATCATTTTAACCCCCTCGTATTAAGGTTTAAACAGCCCTGGAACACGTCTGTCAAATTTTCTGTGTTTATTGCAACACTCCCTAGGTAAGAAAAGAGGACACGCATCCTCACGACAAAAATTTTCCAGGTGGTGGTCATAACTTCGCGCATATTCGGTTTAATGATTTCGCGGATCACGACGCCTTTCGAGGGGTCCCTGGCGCGCTGATCCGGTTGGTATGAGAGCTAACTGTGCCTAGGCGTACATGTATGTCCACATCTGGCGCGCCCTTGACGTGATCATAAGCGGCACTCACTCTTCTCTTTTCCTCAAAAAAAAAAAAAAATTCTAAAAATTAGTAAACCCACCTACCTTCGGGCAGCAGGTCCAAAGTCCTGGTAAATGGTGATGGCTACTTTTGACCGTCGACGAAAAAAGTGTCACCATGTTGGTCGGAAAGGCCGCCATCTTGGCGGAAGCGGAAGGATCGCCATCTTGGAGCCGGTTCAACGGGGTCGAAATGTCCCTCCTATACTAATTAAATATAAATGATGGAGATTTGGCTTAAGTGTGAATTGTATGGAGGTTCTGAGAGCCTGGTTTTCGTTTTTTTTTCTTTTTTTTTTCATTTTAGAAAAAAAGAAAAATCTTTTTGGCCCCTCTCTTTTGGGCCCCAGGGTAAAATTAAACATTAAAAACCTTATTGCACATATGCAGGACAACATGTATCATATTCCAAAAGATTATTTTGTTACTGCTTTTAAACACAAAATAGAACTTTGAGGAAGAAGACAGTATAACAGGAGGATCGGGGTAATACAATATACTTATACTCTATTTAGAAAGTGCGAGTGTAATTAATTGGTAAATGGAATTTTGTTCATTGCAAATTAGCTACTAAAAGTTGGCGCAAAAAGTATCTAATAATAATCTTTTCAACATTTTTTAGTTTTATGAAGTGACATACAATCATGTGATATCCATATATATTTCTTAAATATTTAATGATTATCACTTCATTTCAGGAGATACATGTACATGTACATGTAGGGGTTTTGTTATCTGGGTGGAGCCAATATTATTTATATTATTGTTTTTATCATCTATCTGTAAGTTTACTGATACGATATAGAAACCAAATGCATATTTAGGAAACGCAGGAAAGGATTGACCAAAACTGCCGAATTTCGCAATCCCAGGGTTAGCCTTTCATCAGGATAGGCACTTTCGGGAGGCATTTAAGAACACATCTTGTTTTATACTGTTGCTGAATATTAGAATTAGCTCAGATATGCAAAACAGGAAATATTTCTAGACTTCATAGCCCTTGGGACTAGTGATACTTTTAATTAATACTCAGGTGACCGATAAGGCCAGTGGGCCTCTTGTTTAATGCTACGATGGAGTGAATATTAAATCATCTATAATTACAATACCATATGCTAGTAGTCAATCACCTTATCAAGGAGATGCGATATTTATTATCTTGTTTAGGGTTTTATGCCGAAGTGGCATTATTTCAGATATTGAGGACGAATATCATTTTATATTAAAATGTCCACTACATAAAGATTTGAGGGGGGAAAATAAAAGTTTCTATAAATTAAATCAAGTATTTACTAGGAATGTCAACGATCTTTTGAAATTGGGAAAATTTTGGAGTGCTGCTACACTATTTAGGAAATTTGATTTTACAAACATTATAAACCCCAATGTCTGCAGATATCTGCTGCCGGAATTTCTTTCTCTGTCTCTTCTGATTGCAACCTGGTTGTCCCCATCTGTTGCCTCTTACGAAAAGGCAAGGGTTGGGCGAGGGCCTATTCTACATCAATTATGGCATTTTTGATCTGCTTTTCTTTAGTGTTTTAACAAATCCACTAATACAGGATAATGAAGTCTTTGCTGGTCAAAATTACATAATTCTGAGCTGTATAAAATATAAAAGAACGAGCAGTAGTAATACAATGGATTAAATGGGAGGCATTTAATTGATTATACTTATCAGCAAGATAACATACTGTCGAAGTTTTATATCTACTGTTAAAACAAACAAACAAACAAATTCAAAACTTAACAAAAACCCAAACACTCCTCCTTCAAAAACAATAAATATGGCACTCGTGAAAGTGATCATGAAACACTTTGGAGACCAACTGTCTCTAGCAGTATAAACTAGGTTACATTGTTAATGATTGTTTGTTCTGGTTCAAGTTTCCACTTAGAAGGCATTGTATAAAATCAAACAATTTGCAAGTGATTTCTACAACAATCCGCTTTCTGAATTTCAATCCCATTAAGCAAAAGAATCTTTTAAATCACATTATTTGTAAACAAGATCGAGAATTTATTCAATACATTGTGATATAATAATGTCCCATATTTACATACACTTTATATATTTATTCTAGTGTACCTGAATGATATGTAATATCTTTCAAATAATTTTAGTAATCGTTTCATCAAAGTTTTAATTCCACTTTCATAATCCGTATTTTGTTGCAAAGAGCATTTAAAATGTTCATAAAGCGATTTGGAGGTATGAAAACACGGCTCAATATCGCCGTACAATGGCAGGTTTTACTTGCACAATTTAATGGTTTTAGCCATTGTATTGGTTGGTATGTGGTAATAATCTTCTATGGCAATGCATTCTGTTTGCAGATGAATAGATACGACACATTACTGAGTCTCTACAGGACCACCTAATATAGAGAGTGGTCGCAATGTGGAACGGATTGTTCTAACACACACCAAGATTGTCGTGTTTTCACTATGTGGATTATTTTGACAAAAAACAATGTCTACTCAAATTAATGATAGGACTTTGAAGATTATCAGTAGTTCCTACAGTAGTCTGTTTCCGGCGGCGGATTCTCCAGACAAAACCGGTGACAGAAAGATAAAGATTCCGGACAAACAGACTTTAGAGCGGATCCATAAACAAATTTTTTCGGGAGGTGTGCGTGCTCCGACACTGGCCGACCTTCACACAGACTTCATTAAGTATCCTAGCAGACAGAGTAAAATGGAATCGCCATTACACTTTCAATTTAACATTAACTGTAGAAATAATGTTCACGGAAGTAAAACATCTGTGCAAAAACTAGAGATGGAGAAAAGCAATTTATCTTTAGGAAGTTTAGGAAATTGTCGGAAAATGATCAAGTTTTTACTTCCGAATGGTTCAATGAAAACGCCAGATGGTGAATCCTCCAAATCAGTGTTTGACGAAGAGAAGGACGATTGGGAAAAATGGAGGGAGTCTGTGGCCGGCGTGAGGGACGCCCGCGATGTTCTCTACAGGTACTCTGTCAGCAGAGACAAGAAAATCCGATACAACAGCTCCATGCTACCGCATATCCCAAAGGAGAGTAGACCCTGGACAGCAGGAGAAGAAACCCAGCCTAAAATTCGCAAAAACAATTTAGTTCTTGATTTCACTAAAGATTCGAAATCTGATAAAACACACGTTCCACAACCTCACCGGCAAGCAACAATGAGTAAGACTCTTCGCAGGAAACTTTTGAAAAATTGGGATAATCCGTCGGAAGTGAACTTTTTAGAAGTGAAGCGTATCATATCAAATCATGATGTAAATAAAGGTGAACTAGGACAATATACAACGAATGTTCAACAACCTTTTGAATTTCATGGAATAGGAATTCCGAAGAATCGTATGGAACGGCCGCTGAAGCATGAATATCTTCAAGCGCGACCCGTTTATGCTTCTTACAGACATTATGTGCAGGTTCCAGCTATTCCAGTTGTCACAAAAAAAGAATACAAGTCAGTGGATGTATATAAACAATACGTTGAAAACCTCCAAAACAGCGTCCATGTAGAGGGACAGAAAACCAATACGAGAGAGAGAGAGAAAAGCGACCTATCGCAATATGGTCAAGAAAACCGACTTCTGCAGTCGGTCATCAACGTCAATCAACCTACCGAACAAGCGGATATCCGGGAAAGTAATGACGTCAAACTTGTAAGCGAAAACGAAGCAGAAAATCAAACTAACAGATCGAACATATCTGTGAACAAAAATGAGGAATTACAAACAAACAGGTCAAATAAATCTATCGTGGTTGAAATCAAGTCTACGTGGAAGGAGAAAGAAAACGCAGAAGAACACAACATTCAAGAACAATGTGAACCGGCTGTGGACTCTGCACTGTCTAAGGTGAAAAATGTCAAAGATCCCGACAACCCTAGGACATAAGAAAATACATCAATGCATACTCGTGCGCTTTGTTAATTGTGGAATTCTATAACGGTTCACCACCCCCACCCCCATTTCATAGATATAATCTTATGACAAGTGATACATCTGGAAATAAATAGTATTTGCATCTCCACCTCCATCCATGTTATATTTTTTTCAGACTGCAATTTTTTAGGTGGAATGTATGTGTGCTATCAGTATTAATTACTTCAATTTATTCATAACTAGTACTGATGCAAAATATGCCTTGAATAAATATTTCATCTTTGTTTAACGGATTATCCATCTGACACAACATTAGACCAATGTTTTCTGTGTTATAATCCGTTGTCCTCTATATTATCAGATAAAAGAGCATTGCAGCTAATTGAAAGCAAAAGTTAATTTTATATCTTACATATGATATGTTAAGTCATGTATATATTTAAAATTTATCTTATGTATAAGACATGCAATATAATATGTAGTACGTCACTCTTATCAAAGTTGTACGTACGATATATTTAGGTATAACGTAATATAACTGTAACTAGTTAAAAAAAGTAAATAGTTAAAATCAGACACATAAAATATTAGACCTGTTTGTCTGCTTTAAATTCGCTTTGGACTCGGCGTGATTGCAGAAACTTCCTATAACTTTATTAACCAGCGAGATTACTTTCAATACTGAATTATTATTACCTGCATGCTGGATTGTTTTCTTGCAGAAGTGATACCCGTATATAACATATTTGGTTATTTGAAAAGGTCACAAAGGAGATTCCAAAATTTCCTGCGCACAAGATTGTCAAGTAAATATTTTCAGATTTACAGAAATAGAATTTGCATCAGGAAGTTAAATGAAATTCGTCTTTATGTACTTAGTATCATTTGTGAAAGGTCAAGTACAGTTTGTCAAATTTATATTAAAGCATCCTCATATAGTGTAGATTAATGTTTGTCCAGGTTATGGGGTCCGGATGTAGGGAGGCATTAAAAGAAGGAATCAAAGTTTTACTTTGGAATGTATAGGAAAATTATTTTAAAAATCGTCTTCATAAGATTCAGAAGGGTACAATATGTCAAATTAATAAGCAGGCTTCGTCACGTAGTATAACAGTGCAACACCATAGGCCAGGAGAGGGTCATAATAGGGGTTCAGAGTGTTTATATATGAATACTTGTATATAAAATTTTAAAATTTTTCTTCGCAAGATCTGCAACAATAGTAGAATTAAAATGCAAGCACTTTTATGTAGTGTAGATTCATTCTTGCTGGTGCACATCCCCGAAGCCAGTATGAGGTCATAAACGGGGTTCTAAGAATATAGGTTGGTTGGTTGTTTTATGTCCCGTCGAATTTTTTTGGCTCATATTGAGACGTCACCTGCTTTAGGTGAAGTACTATACTTACTGACCTATGCTTAGCGCTCAGGTGGTAGCAGTGAGGGTCATATCCGAAAGACTCGTGATTCTTATTTGTAAATGCCGAGCGTTTGATGAAGGTGAAATCACAACCTATCTTAGGTTATGGCACGAGCGGGGCTCAAACTAACGACTTCTTGGTTGCGACGCGAAGGCTCTACCACTGCGCTACAGCATATATAGGAGGATTCTTTGAAATTAATATTCTCTAGAAAAAGTTACAATTTTGCAAGTATATTCATTCAATGTAGATTCAAAATTTTCGACACAGTTTTAACTGGATTGGGGTCACATGAGGGATTAGACATTTAACATGGCAATTGCAGATTTAATAAAACATTTTCTTCTCAAGGACCATTAGCAACATAAATACGTCAATTATGCGGAATCGTGACTATACGGAGTCAAAGTTGTTGATACTATGAACATGGTGGTAAGGTAGGTTCCTTAAAATGATATTGACGTTTTAAATGGGGAAATGCTTTGTAATAATCTTCTTCAGAGAGAGAGAGAGAGAGAGAGAGAGAGAGAGAGAGAGAGAGAGAGAGAGAGAGATTGTGTCGGAGAAGTGGTGTAAGTTAAGTGTGGATTCTCAAAACTTCCAAGGAAGTTTTAGTAAAACGTTTTCAAATTCAACAGCATCAAAACATACGACCTTTTAACACTGTTCACCATCATTCCTCACGATAAACTAAAGACTAGGGTTTTTGACATTATAGACAGCTGACACTAAATGGAAGTCGAAAAAATATCTTGTGATCAGTCATCTAAAAATTATTTATTAAGCACAATTCTAATTCAACGCACAAGTATTCTATTGTCGATATCAATGGGATGCTGGAGTCTCTCATTGACAATATTTTCATTAACTTTGGTGATCAAGTCTTCTAACAATCCGTTAGAATTTCCATGGATACAATGTGTTACTTTATTAGCTGCCTGGTTTTGTATTGTTATGAGGCATAAATTATTCAAAAGCTTCTACATGAGAAGAAAAAATATCTTGTGATGTTCAACTCTACACTTAAATACATCGATGACGTTTTATCTCGCATATCGCAAATTCTACTGTTAAAATGATTTGATTTGGAAATACAAATTATCAATAAGCTGAATGCTGTCTGTCTTGTTTCATACCAATTGTAAGGCCGCTCTTCACATATACTTATTTTGACTACGGATTACTTCACTTACCTGATCAGGATAAAGGGGTAGCGGCGGGTGTGACCGGTCAACAGGGAATGCTTACTCCTCCTAGGAACCTGTTTCCATCTCGGGTATGTCCAGAGGTCCATCTTTGCTTTGTATATTTGATAGCACTTATGAGATTGATCACTATTTGTTACATTCACTTGTTTATCTATTAACAATATTCACTTTCACTGATAGGTGTATTCGATAAATCCCATTAAACTTGATGTAAAAGACACCAGAAGGCCATTCTCATTTGTTTCATATTTGGATATTTTATTGAACATAGCTGTTAACGGTAAACTAACAACTCAATTTTATGACAAATTGGATGACTTAAGCTACTCCATCGTTAACTTCCCATATTTATGTAGCAATATTCCATTATCACCTGATCGATCGCGGTAGCTCAGTGGTAGAGAGTGAGTTTGACTCCCACTCATGCAATGGCCGCGTCAAACCTAAGACTTTACATAGGTAATGATTGCTCCTTCGCCAAACGCTCAGTATATAGAAATAAGAATCACGGGTCTTTCAGATACGATCTAAAAACGGAGGTCCCTTGTCGCGGAAGGTGTTGGCACATCAAAGAATCCTCACTACTACGGCCCTGAGCGCTAAACATAGGTCTAAATTTGTGCTACTTCATTTACAACTGGTGACGTTGCAATATGAGTGAAAAATTCTCAATGGGGCGTAAATCAATAAATCAACCATTATCACCTGCATATGTTGTTTATATCTCTTATCTGATTCGATACGCAAGAGTATGTTCTACTTATGACCAGTTTTTAAGCCAAGGCAGGCTACTGACAAATACATTAATGTCATAGGTGTTTCAACAGTCTATGGTCGTTTAATCATCTTATTTGAAAATACATTTTAAAGTTATCATTAGGCCAAATGCTGTCTGAAATCATTTGTTATGTCATTCTTAACATACTGCATTTGACTACAGATTACTTTGATTTGACTAGAATATGAATTTCTCGGTGAGTATGACCGATCAACAGGGAATGTTGCCTCCTTCTGAGCACCAGATCGAACTGGTGTGTCCAGGGGTTCATGTTTGCCCTACATTCATTTTTCTACGATTTATGAAACTTATCACTGCTTGTTATCTTCACCTTTTCATATCAACGTTTAAAGTATGTAAGCATCCTAATATAATTATACGTGGATTTAAAGAAATTGGGCTCTAAAGATGTGCATTTTGCATAAATCATCGGCACGAAACAAATTAAACTTAATGTCTAGTACATGTACCTCAGACTACAGACGCTAACAAAAGTTCTTATCTAATAATTTTATTAAAAAGGTCTTCTGGATAATCAATGCTATTTAAAATATTCTTGGGGTGTTTCCACGCAATTATAATATGTACAAAGCAGAAAACATTGCCGTTTGTATGAAGGAAACAAAGGTGTGTATAATGATACAATAATAGTTTGTCTTGGAGTTGACTTTGGCAACATACAACACCCACACTTCTCCTGTGAAGCTATTGGTACATGCATACAGATGCGAACACGTTGAAAAATTCATGTGAAAATCTATTTCGCTTACCTGTATATACCGTACAACCCCCCCCCCCCCCCCAACCAATAAAAAAAAGATAGTAACCCCAACAGAACTGGGACTCGAAATACTCAACGATTCAGCTTCTGATTGCAGAGGCAGACACATCATTATAAATTTAAAGTTGTATCTTTTGACTTTGTATATGCCCCACTCAAACAAAGGAGTACATACTCTCTTCTCTCTGGGTTATGCATCCATTTTTTTTATATGAAACAATATATTCTTTGGTGGATAATACACTCATTTCACATTTTAAATTCATGGGAGACGGTCCAGAAACAACTAAATTATTTAAAAACAGGTGGAAATGACTTTTTTGCGCTGGGTTCGTTGTGTTGCTATATTAGGACACATATTATGGTATAACCAAAAGTATTTCAAGAAACATTTACACATCTCAAAGTTCCAAAGAAATCAAATAATGATAATTTGAAAAATGTTCACAAATTAAAGATCAAATTTTCACCTTGTACGGCAGTTTCTTCCGAATACAGTTTAATGTTCCCGATTTCTTTGTTCGTACATGTCTCTGGCGCCAGGATGGGACCATGATTGTTGCATTTCCGTTTCACGTTGAAAATTTGTTCTGGTGAGAGTTATGGTCCACAGGCTTCTTGTTTCGTATTAAACTTTGCTTAATCGTAGCAAATTGAAGAAATTTGTGGTCTTGAAAACAAGGTTTTTATTATTTTCCTTGATGCATAGTACATATATATTATTAAGTATCAATTTCAAACCCAGCTGTAGTTCTATTTTGGTCTCGGAGGCCAATGACAGTGTTGGAATATTCCTGAGTATATGCTACATCAGGTTATATGCATACAACGTACTAGTTTGACAAAATGTAGGATTGTGATTCTTACTTTTCCCTACCACAAATTGCACGTGGAAGGTCAGGAGGCCACAATTTAAACAAAATTAAATATACACTAAGCGATTGATTGATTGATTGTTTATTGTTTTACGTCCCACTTGAGAATTTTTCACTCATATGGATACGTCACCATTGTCGGTGAAGTGCTGCAAAATTTAGACCTATGCACGGCGCACGACCTTTGAGCAGGGAGGGATCATTATCATGCCACACCTACTGCGACACAGGGCCTCGTTTTTGCGATTTCATCCGAAGGACCGCCCCATTTAATCGCCTCTTACGACAAGCAAGGGGTACTGAGGACCTATTCTAATCGAGGTCCCCACGAGGCTACACTAAGCGATGATGCTTGCATAATGATGATTTGACATACTTAACAGAATTTTATTTTTCCTATTTATTCCTAAACAAAATTTTATATCCTTATTGTAGTCCAACCCTGTTGCAAATGTATTAGAGATTATTGATTTAACAATCTTGAATATTCAGTATATTTTGAGCTTTCGTGCAGGTTCAGTTTTTCTAGACAAGTGATCCGTTACGAAGAAGTTCTTTAACACCTCATCTGTTAATGATTTTTTTTTTATTTTTTAAATATCTCCCTTTGGAATGGAACATTGCAATCTGAATCTTTTAATCTAGTGATGCTTTGTTAGAAGGTTTGTATGTATGCAGCGTGTAGTTCTTCAATATCAACCTTTTCATTATTTATCAATAACGTCACTTGTACGTGATAAAAAAAATACATTTCAATATTTGTTGCTCAATCTAGCATATTCCTCAAATCCCGTCATCTAGCACGTCACCTTGTCATGTTACCCTGTGGTATACCAATATCTGATTTCAACCTTTCTGTTTCCTCATATGTAGTGAAGTTTGTAGATTTTCCTTCTCTTGTTTTATATTAATGAGAAAGAATTAAAGAATTAAGCTATCATCAGTCTTCAGTTACTGTGATTTGCAAATACTGGTGTTTAATGCCTGTTTGCATGACAGTTCAGGATAATATTTAATAATTTGATAAACCGTTATTAAATTTCGAAAGATCACCCCTCTAGTAATAGGTTGAATTTTAATTCTACAACAGAGTGAT
This sequence comes from Ostrea denselamellosa, assembly GCA_024699665.1. NCBI lineage: Eukaryota > Metazoa > Mollusca > Bivalvia > Ostreida > Ostreidae > Ostrea > Ostrea denselamellosa. Next base: position 242,295 of record JAMZEH010000069.1, read on the forward strand.
CTGACCTATATCCAGGTTGTCTCAAGACTTTTTCTTTCCATGTGTAGATTAAGGCCTTGTAATTGTAATCTATAGGTATTCCATATTAAGCTTCTAATAACTTGCACAATTTTATATGTATCAAGTGTTTGGCGGAGAGAAAGACTCAAATCACTACATAAAATATTCAATATCAAAGTCTACAGTGGCGGATTTAGAGACCTCCCCCTCTCCGCCACAAATTTACAAAATAATGTGAGTAAAAACTCCAGAATTGATACCCAAAATAGCCGAGTATTTTAGCTAATACTTGACTTTCACATGTCCCCCCCCCCTTTTTTTTTTTTTAGGAAATCCTGTATCCGCCACCGATCTAAGAACGTTTCCCGCACTTATTCATAAAATTCGGAATTACTAGTATCAATATTTGGTCCATAAATATTAACAAGAAGCCCATGGGACGCATCACTCACCTGAGTCACCATGGTTCATATTAAAAACTTTCCTTATATATTCACAAGTAAAACTTTTATCCCCTACTGTGACTCCACCCTACCCCTACATACTTGAATTTGCACTATGTCAGAGGCTGCCACGTAATTTTGAACTTTTCTGGCTTAGTTTGTTCTCGAGAAGAGGATTTTTTCCTATATTTTTGCAAATAATACTTTGATCCCTATTGTCGCCCCAGCCTATCCCCGGGGACCAGATTTTAACAAATTTGAATTTGCACTATATCAGGAAGCTTCCATGTAAATTGGACCTTTGCCGGCCCAGTGGTTCTTGAAAAGATTTTTAAATGACCCACCCTCATTTTGCACTTTGAAGAGGCATGGGCCTTCATTAAACAAATTTGAATTCCATTTATCGAAGGACAGTTTGTACCATATTTGATTGAAATTGGCCAAGTGTTCTGGAGAAGAAGATTTTTAAAAATTTATCAGTATATTTTTGCTATTCCGCTATTATCTCCCCTTTGAGAAAGGTGTTGTCCTTCATTTGAACAAACTTGCATTCCCTTCCCCCTAGGATGCTTCTTGCCAAGTTTCATTGAAATTGGTCCAGTTGTTCCGGATAAGAAATCGAAAATGTGAAAGTTTACAGAGGGATGGAAGACAGACAGACGGACAAAGGGTAATCAGAAAAGCTTTCATCTCAGGTGAGCTAAAAAGAGTATCTGCACTGTCTTCATTTGAAAGATCCAATTCCAGTGCACTAGTACTTCCATCACCATCTCTCTTTCCTTTATGGGTTTTAAATTTAAAAAAATATCATTAATTCTACCATGGTTATTGCAGAGATCAAAGAAATGCTACGTCCATTATTCTGCAACATACCGATTACGTCATTGAAAGATGATCAGAACGGTGATACATCTTAAACATCAATAAGAAAAATAGATATGTTGATTTAAAATCGACCACATCGGTTTCAGCTGTTAAATAATTTTACTATTTAATAACTTCTACAAACAAATTTATAAGTAAATGAAAAATATTCGACATTCGCAAAAGATCACGCAAACCGAGATCGATACACATGTAAATAAACATGGCGATGTACAGACAAGACGACCAAGTTCCAGGTGTGTGTAGTTTAGTTCGACACCAGCATTCAGAGCAGAGCAGATAAATATATCACATTGATTTAACCCGTCAAACTAAATACTTGAAATATTTTTTAAAATAGTAAGTCCTATTATCTCACCTTTATGTCAACAATACCATGAACATGTATTTCTTTCGGAAGCTGTCGTGACGTCACGAAGTGACCTATTTCGTAGTTATATAGCCTATAGAGAAACGATCAGTTGATTGTATATTTGCCTTCCTCGGTCTCTTGTTTGAAATAGATCTATAAAAGCCTCGACCAACTCCTCGCTGATTTTATTTCAAAACAACATTTCGAGACCGAGGAGGTTATCCTGCAACATTCAGAAAACGAGTACGCACAGGCCTCTTGGATTTCGCCCATAGAAGAACTGAATATGCATAGTTCCATTATGTTTCCAGATATAGCTCAGAATCTGGAACCATTGGCAACTAGAAGTCTTGATTACAGATCTGAATAATGGAACGACGTGGCATTTAAAAGAAGTCTCAACTCTCGACATGTCACTATCAACCATTACATGTAAGTATATCTGTGGCAAGCTCGGTTGAAAATGCCACAGTGTTTCTAGAAAAGAAGAATAGTAAAAAATCAACAGAAGACAGACGGGCTATCATCAGAAAATCAGAAAAGCTCATATGAGCCTTCAGCTCAGGTGAGGTAAAAGGAAAAATGTGATTTAAAATGGGCTGAGAAGTACTTTACGTATATAATTATGTGTATATACAAATAAGATGCACCACTTGTAAATATATATATATATATATATATATATATATGTATATATATTTTTAATTGCTTTTTATTAACAAATCAAAATAAATAAATATCTATGTAAAACAATAAAAATTAAATACAAAAACATTAAAAATACAAATAAATACATCAGATGCTGGATTTTCTTAGTTAATCATCAGGTTTTCCATCAGATATCAACTGGTTTTCTGAAAAAAGAGACATTCTGTAATTCCAAATATTCATCAATAAAAAAAATAATTTGATGAATTTAATATTAATTAGTTCGGTAAATATAGATATGGAAGTAAGAGAATCCTGAAATACTTAATTTCCAAGGGAAGTTACATGTAACGTACTGGCATTCATTAAGATTGAATATAATTTTGTAATGAATACCTTAAAGTACTACGTGTCGCAAGGTTTGGCTGCCTTCTCATATCTGAAAAATGATAATGTTGAATTTAAAATCATTAACGTTAACAGTCTCTAGAATTAATTAAATCAAATGAGAAAAACAGTTCGCCCCAAAGGTCACTTCCTATGACGTATGTAAACAAACACTAAAAGCGACATTAAAAGTGCAATTCTTTTTTTATTTTAATATCTTCCTAGAAACACTAGCGAGAAACCAACACAGCGTACCAATATTTAGCAACATTGGACTTTCTAAGTTAGACCTGCATTATCAATTAATGCGAACCTCCGTAAAATGGCTGAAATATTGCCAAGTCGGCGTAAAACCCGAATCAATCAATCAATTAATGCAAATGCTAATTTATAATGCTAATTGTAATTCAAAGTGAGAGGATTGATTTTGAAGTTGGTTTTATGATTGTTATACTTACGCCTTCCAAGCCTCACAAGCGTTTCTATAACGTTTGGCTCCATCCATACTGCAATGGGGGTTAGCTATATCAGGGCATCGGAAATTCTCTCTCTCAGATAGATTGGGGGGTAGCAGTGGTATGGATGGATACGCATCTAATTCTGTTGGCAATAAATAAATAATTACCATATACCTTGATTACAAGAAATAAAAGTATTAAAACATTATTGATTTGTTATTTGTTAAATCTTAATTTACATAAAATTAAATTGATAATTAAGAAAAGAAAATTCTCACTTGATAACAGAATATATGCAAGAAATATAATGTATATCGACTTCATCCTTTCTTCGCAATATAAGATATTCTTTGTAATTCATTTTCTATTTATATATGTACCATGTCCAAGTCACTTGATTAATTTGCATGCGTGACTCGCACGCATCATTGCTCTACCGGATTGTCCCATTGTTTACGTGGCCGTGAAGAACAGGATATGGTCTCCTTACGTAATTAAACAATTCCCATTCCTTCCTTGATTAAAATGGGTCGGTGCAAATGATCCACTTGAAATTTATAAGCTCATTTTGTGAATGAATTTAATTTATTTCACTTATCAACCAACAGACACGGGATTGTCTCTAACGAAGATAGATGTCCATTAAATGCGAGGCAGGTTCACATCTAGACCCACGTGTAACGTAAATATCACAAGTAAATATTGACGGAGTTGATTAATGAAATAAGGATGTTCATTTTTTGCCAATGTATTTCCACATGTATATTTTAACAAAGCATTCTTTCAATAGTATAGCAGACCAGAACGTTTTATGAGTTTTAATTACAGAAAAATACTTGTAATGTCAGGTATTTATTTTGACCGAGTTTTGATATTGTGCGTCAGTTCGAGGCAATAAGCATGTTAGATGCCTCCGCAAATGCGACATGACAAGCATTCGGTACAGTTAGGTTTTCCGAGCTATTGTAATACTACTATACTAATAGCACTAATTCTAAAGGGAATTGTGATAAACAAAGCACTGGATTAAATCATTTGAAATGATGGAAATTTGTGTTCGCATTTGATGGTATATGTATATACTGATCAGCAGGGCCCATGAATCAATTCTGAACGTGAGAAATGTACACCTACAGGATTAGGTGACTTATTGTTCATATGATTATACCTTGTCAAATTTTGATGAATTGTAGCACTGTAGCAAAAACATTTGTTTAGAAAATCTGGCGCCACCTTCGGGTATGTGGTGATTGTACAATTTTTGTATTTTACAATATTTGTATGACTATATTTTATCAATATCGAACATATTCCTTAATTTGATTCATTGACTTTAATTAGCTTGGAAAACTTCTCATTAATATTGTTCTTATATATATATATATATATATATATATATATATATATATATATATATATATATGTATGTATGTATCTATGTATGTATGTATCTTTCTGATGAGAAAGCATCCACGGGCCGCATATACCAGTCGACATTATTACAATCTTTTGGTCAAATCAGTACCATTATTTAAATGTTTACTAACGATTTCCATACGTAACATTAATGGTTATCAAAAGTATATATGACAATGCCATGCAGCATCTATCTAAAATGTTATGGGTCTGCTCATCTTACAAGTAGTAACTAACGTCGCATAAGGTACCGCAGTTGATTAAAATAGATATGCGGCGCTTTACGGAAGAATACTCGCGTTATATACACACACACAAACACAGGCGGGCGCATACTCTCTCTCTCTCACACACACACTCAAACTATCACTATCACTCACACTATCAATCACATTCTCATTTACACACACTCTCACTTACACACTCTCTCACTCATGTATTTTGCATCTCAAATGTCAGATGGGCCTTCTAGACTTTTGTATTATCGCACGTAATGAAATATAGTGGATATGCACACACCCTCTGTTATAGAATAACCAAACTGCATGATAATTGTAAAATGCAAATAGACTCCTGACGAGGCGGATTACTCATTCAAATCAATTAGCTCAATATTGTAAAATCGTATCACACCGCCGAAACATTTAATGGGATACATTGTTCACAATGCTGCGCGAGTTATTTCCCCCTGAATACAGAGGGCGCGCAGCTCATTGCGGTCCTAAACTGATGGCGTCATGTAAGGAATATATAGAAAATTTGCAATTTCTGATTGTAATTATTTGCCAGTTAATGAATCTTTCTAAGAATTAAGAGTAAAGACTAAAACATAGCATGACTGAATAATAATAACTTAGTCAATGATTACATTCAATGTGTCCCTTGTGCGATTTTTTCGCATGCAATGTAGGGTCACGATATACTGAACAAAGAATTAATATTAATTCGTTCTCGACATCTTCAGATCAGGATGTTTTTAGTATATCAACAATTCGTCATCATTGATTTTTATCAATATTTTCGACAACCAAAACACAATTAGTTATGCCCGAGATTACAAGAGCAAACCAACGCATGTACATTATTTTAAAACATCATTTCACACTGGACAAACTACTTGTTGCTAAATGCACATCGGATGCCGAGAAACAGAACATGTTAATCATCTCAAACATTGATATTTCTAGTGAAATTTTTCTGTTGAAATATGTTTTTTCGCGTATGATTCAATCTTTTGAAAATTAAATTTATTGTACGCTCCTCTTGCACTGAAATTAACGAATTATGCACAAAATTAATTATCAGGCTCGTAGCAACAATGAGTCTACCCCCTTTTATCATAACATGCAAAGTTGGTTATATTTACATACAGAAGATAGGGTGGCGCCCCCTCCCCCACTTTTTAAAGTAACATTGTCGTGAATAATTGTAGTAGAAATGTAAATTTTAACCGATGAACTGAACTGAAAAACAACCCTTGCCCTCATTACCTACAATTTAGGATTCAGAACTTTGGAATTTTATTCATAATTATTATTTCGCTTGTCACCGATTTTAAGCAATACTGTGAAATCAATTCTTCTGCCCCCCCCCCCCCCTCCCCCCCACCCTTTAACGATGTTACGTACCTGATTATATCACAGGCTTTCATTGTGCTTTTAATTCCATGTGTCTTTTTTTTTAAACAGATTACTTCTAAAATTCTTGGTATTAATTGCATTATGACTTGGACAGAAATAAACGACAAATACGACTATAACATTGCCCCCCCCCCCCCCCCTTTCTCCAACCCTACAAAGTACACATTTTCAAAAGTTTTCTCCATGTAATCGAAGAAACCAAGCCTTGTTTTTTTTCCATAGATATAATACAGCCTATTAAAATTCAGCACTATAAAGAGTTTGGTTACGTAAACTTTACTATACACTGTTTGTTAATCCTATTTATGTGAAGCTTAGGACCGCAATGGTAAGCGCGCCCCCAACTTCCGGTCTAAGGGGAGTAACTGCAAAAATTTAGGCCATTAGTGTAGCATCTGTCGACGTACGTGACTGATAGGAGCGATATATATTTCTTACTAGATTTATGAGGGTTAATGTTGAAGAGATTTTGAAGAAACTCTGCAATCCGATCCACGAGGTCTGGGACCTTTCAGCGACCATTGAAGATAAACGTGTAGGGATAATTTGGTTGTTTTGTAATGCCATTAGGTTCATTGTAAAGCTCTATAGGCAATATTGATATCAAAGAATTAGGATGTTTCCTCCCTTGTTAAGCTCTACTGACACACTCAAATTGTTCTTAATTTCGTTTTTTTATTTAACAATTTACTTTTTTATTTTCGTCGTTTTTATTTCTTAAGTTCTTTTTTTTTATTTAATAATTTAGTTTTTTTTTAATTTTAGCTTTTATATATGTATTAATTTTATTTTATATTTTCGATTTCATTTCTTATTTTAATTTTCGATTTTCGTTTTTTATTCAATAATTTCGTTTTTTATTTATTTATTTATTTTCATTTTTTGTATATTAATATTTTTTTATTTTTGGTTTGCACTAAAGGAAATGAAAATTATACAAGTTGAAAACATACAAATGAAAAAGTATGCAGCAGAAATGAAAGATGGCATTGTTAAAACATGCCATATCAGGTGTCACATTCAATTTTCGTTCGAAGAGATCTTTTCCGAAAGAAAAATGTTTTTCTTTCATTGAGTTTATGCTTCAACTCTCCAGAGTTTGATTCAAAGTGATTTCTATGGGCGAAGGTTTTCCTTTTTCAATTAGAACTTTATCAGAACTTTGACAAGCCTTGCTTTAATCATCCAAAGTCAATCAATATTTCCCAAATAGCTTCAAAAAACAGCTGAAATTTTTAAACACTGAAAACAAAGGAAAATTTTAGTTTCGATAGAGCAATATTCGAAGAATTAGAAACTCTTGAAACAAATCCAGTGTAATTTTAGCAGTGAATTACGTTATTATTTCAGTATATGCTGTGCAAAATTTTAAAAAATCAGTATTGGAGTATTCAAAATGGTGTTTCAAATATTATTATTTGAAAGAGATATGATAACTATGCAATAAAAATCAAAATGTAATTCAAAATTTATCATATTTTCTAAAATGATCCATATTTAGATACATGAAAAAAAGGAAAACTTGTTTTAGAGGAAATAGCACTTTATTTGTTATTTGGATAGACTCACATACTAAAATTAACAAAAGGGTAGACGTGTATTTTCGTTTATACACCTTTTTAAAAGCCAATCAAAAGGTGTTTTTTGTTGTTGTTGTTATATATATATATATATATATATATATATATATATATATATATATATTGAAATTCGAAGGGAATATTTATTTCGAGAATTGAGAAAATGGATGTCTTTGTAACGTAATTCACATTCATTCATAAAATACACATTCATTCATAAAATACATACCAATGTTTACTAATGATTTAAATAGCAACATTTTCACAAATTAAAATATAGGAAATCTCCGCAAATGATAACATAAATATATTTCTTAATTGTTATGATTGTGAATCACCAAATTAAGTCAAATTTCGTACGCCTTGTCAAATAACAAACGAAATCATTAGCTGTATATTCTGAAAAAGCAGAACTATCACTTATTACAGATAACTTATAGCAACAAATACACACCATTTCTTGCATCTTTTTAAGTTCAAGTTTTAACAAGTAACCTCAATCTAAAATAAGTCTGTATGATAAAACAATGCAACGTAATTCATATACGAGCTTATAAGTGTCAATAGGGAGCATTTGAAATAAGTACATTTTTCTCATCGCAAGGAGATTTATTTCAGTTCTTCAAATAGATTCTGGACCTTTTCTAGATATTTCTCTGAGAATATAGACATGTTTCGTATCTTTTCCTACTTTACTGGCTCGTTAAGGGAGCGAAGTATGTCACTACTAGGAATCCAAATGTTATTTGAATGATCCGACTATCTAAAGAATATACATGTGATAATATTGATCATCTTCGTCACATTCGAGAATTTTCTCAATGTACTATTTATTTTCGTACATAATAGCAACATACGCAGCTTATCAATGAGTGCTGACTCGTCTGTACATGTAATACTGTTGCTGTTGGTAGGAATTCCACTCTCAGTACCTTAATCAGAAGTCACATTATGAATTATCTCGTGGGGGTCTGGGTTAGAAAAGATTCTCAGTACCCATTGTTTGTCATATGAGGCGACTAAATGGGGCGGTCCTTCGGAAGAGACCGTAAAAACTCGAGACCGAAGCGCCACGGCAGGTGTAGCACGATATTTCAAGATCCCTCGCAGCTCAAAGGCCGTAAGCGCAGAGCATAGGCCTAAATTTTGCAGCTCTTCATTGGCAAGGATGATGTCTTCATATGAGTGATAAATTCTCGAGAGAGACGTTAAACTATATACAACCATTCAGTCACATTACGAATTATTCATCCTTCAGACATGCCACAAGATGGCACCGCTTTCCCGTCTACAAAACATGTATCGCAGAAACACGACGTGTCCCAAACAGCTATTCCATCTCTTCCTGGTGGGATAATATAGAGCGCCAAATTAACATAAACTCAAATAATTAATGATATTTATAACATTTTGAAAATATCATCAATATAATTATTGCGCAGATTAATTGAATGGATGCGTGCACCAACTGAATAGACGCGCATATTGTTTGAACTGATGTGCGCATTAATTGAATTGATGAATGTATCAAATCGATTATTGCTCTCTTCAAATGAATTGATGCGCACAGAGTAGCGGTTCAGCATTACTCCCTCTAGTCATTATCTGAAATTGAAACAGTATTTATAAGTATGTGAATGGCAAATGGAATGAGAGTGCCAAACCCCCATATTGTTTACACCGGATATACTTTACCCAAGAAAGAGTGGAGGTAAAAACGAGTAGATATTACATGATTGGTGGAAATGAGGTATGATATAATTTTTATTTGAAAGCAAAAATGTCATGGATTGAAATAAATAATGGGCTAAGGAAGTATTGCAGAGAATGTATTTTTGGCACAGGAAATTATAAGGGTAGGTAATAATTTTTAAAGTAGTGGCATTTAAGTGCGGAACTGCAATAGGTTGTAAAGGAGCCAAATTTTGAGTTATAAAAGCAACGGGAACCTATATATTTTTTGTGAATTTTAATCAGTGATTTGAATGAACTTTCATATGAGGCAAAGTATTTCTTTGAAATCACTATAGTAAAATAGCGAGAGGGCCATAGGTTTGTATAGAGTTCTATGGGAAAATAATTGGTACTCTTTTCTCTATAGAGACCCTATTTCTGACTTGTCACGTGACTTAAAAGTAAAAAGCAGTAATTCTTACAGGTATATTTGACAGATGGATGACTTCTTTCAACAAATGAAATTAAAATTGGACCAAAAAAGTGAGGGGGGGGGGGGGGGGGGGGGGGGGGGGCAAGGGGTGACTGTATCATTTGGAAGGGTGCAGTTGCAAGTAGTGGATATGGGGTGATGAAGGTGACATGGCCAGAGGAGGGTAGGAAGCTGGAAAAGGTGCACCGTGTGGCTCTTATGGTAGAGATGCGCCTGACAAAGTCACAGTTCCCAGGTGGATACCTGGAGGTTAGCCATCTCTGCCATAAGAAGCTGTGTGTTAACCCAGTGCACCTAGTGATTGAGGCTCATGCCACTAACTTGGAGAGGATGCATATTTTCCGTCAGGGGATTTGTTGTGAGACACACCTACCAAATTGCATCATTTAATGTTATTGTTTAAGAAAAATAGAAATGCTATTGATTTGGCTTTGAATAATTATGCTCGGGATTTCCAATTTTTGGGGCTCGGGCTCGAAATTCGCCCAACATAACATTTTTCTGGTACTTCGCTTCTACTTGATGTTTGTATAATTTTTTTCGTTTAGCAACTCTTTTAAGTTTGTGGGCTGGCAATTTTTGATAAGATTTGCTAGATTCATATTCTTTTTGTACTTTATTTAGGGTTTTGTCCACTGAACCACCAGTGGGAATGGCAGCACCTACCCCTGCACACAGATCTCGAATAGAGTTTCCCGGACCATTATTAGAAGAGTGGACAGCACTGTGCACCCGACCCGAGAAGTTTCGTGTAAAGGTTACATTACGAGGCAGTGATCGTCGCAGGGTTCAATTAAAGCTTTCAACTTTTTGAGAGTTGCTGTTTTTGATCGTCTTGGCCAGGACAGCTGGAGACAACCTTTTCGAGATGCAAGCATGGAGCAAGTCCTCATTCTCAGGTGAACAGGTTATTTTAAAATGGTCACTTAGATATGTACTTTTTCTTACCCAGTTACTTTTTATCCCCCCTTTGCACACCAGAGAGTGTTTTCTGCATAATGCATGATCACCCATATAGCAATGCACTATAGCAAGTTTGGCATATGAGAGTTTGTTTTTCATCTTGTCAGCATCTCCTGCAAAGACCTTGTTGGCTTGATTGATCTCGGCCGTGCATCTGTCAACTGCTTCTAGGGCAAAATTGTGCAGAAGTTTGATTCTTTCTGCCTTGTTTCTTCCAGGACGAGTGTCGATGTAATGAAATGGCTGTTTTTTCAGAAGCCCATCCTGGTACAGGGAATATGCCGCTCGACCAGCTGCACTGTCCGGGTCGGTGGTTACCTCCTGTACCTCGAGGCCAGTCTCACTGAGGAGTTCTGCCATTCCCTCCTTGGCCCAGGTGAACTCATCCCCTATGGTGTGATGCATTGGAAGGTTTGCCCCACATACCCCAGGACTACAGCAGTGGTCAACAGTGCCCTCATCAAGTAAATGGCCATGTTTTGCACAGATTTTATTTTTTGTCACCACTTTTATTATTTGGTGATTTGTGGTGACATTTTCTGCAAAAGAATACACAGTTTGTGTCGCCGGCTGGAAAGGCATCTCGCCCACCCCTGAGTACAGGGGGTTGTTGTACATACCATCACTCTGAACAGAGATGGTATGTGGGGACTCGTTTCCCCTAAGGGTGTTGACGTCCACCAGCTGGTGACACCTTCGACTCATATCCTCCTCATTTATGTTCTCAATTTTGCCCAGTACTCTATTGCTGGACTTTTGTAGGGACTTGCGTGAAGGGACAGGAGTGTTGGTAGAAAGAAGAATTTTCCTTAGCCCATCATTTCCTAAAGGGGTTTGACTTAGGCCAACTTGTACACCGTAGTGTACAGTGGCAGCCTTTCTCCCTGGGGATTTGGTCTCTACCTCCTCGTACAAATTGTACATGCCAGACAGGAACTGACACTGTGCACATTTCATCCTCATTCAGGTGGCAAGACCACGCCTCTCCTCTGTGTCCAAGTCCCATGTTAATGTTCCATTACAGTCTGGCCGATCCTGCTTATGGAGAAGGAACACTTCATTAAACATGGCTGAAGTCTTGCCAAGGTGTAACAGCCTGTGTGAGTCCTGGTTTGCCCTAAGAAGAATAGTCAAAGTATTCATTTCTCTTATGTAAAGTATTGAGTGCAAAGAGTATGCTGGCAGTTACTTCCCTTAGACTAGCTGACTTATCATACAGCACTTACTAATGACATAATTTTAAACAATGTTGTTCAAATACCTCCAAATTGGTATTTAGTTAGATGCACGAGTTATAACTGTTTGTATCATGCCTTAGTTTACATATAACTGCATGTATTTACATTTAGCTGTGGATTTCTTGAAATGCGCTCTCTGGGAAGCTATATTTTTCATATAATGTGATGTAACATATAACAAGCTGGTTTGTTGGCCAAAATTATCTTGAAAATTTCATGCATAATTATTAACTTTCATAAAATTTTACTACCTGTCTGACATTTGGACATCCCAGCAGTCATTTCGACTTTTACTCTCCAGCTTCCTGAGCCTTAAGAAATGGTGACACCCTGGCCGCAGCAGCATTTCCCGTCTCTCGGAAGCTGACGGAGGGTCCCTCACTACCTGATCCATCTCAGGAGACAGTCTCTTATACGGAGCAGGTACAGTTTTCACTTTTTCTGTCTGCACACCCTTATTATGAGGCATAGATTTGACTTGAAAACCCTGGGTATTGCCCTTCTTAAACTTTGGCATATTGGGATATTCTCTGTTTTCTAATTTCAAATTGCAGAATTTTTCAAATTAATTGGTGCTGTTCAATGCAGTAGAGTCTAAGCTTTGATGATGCAGTAAAATGCTGGAGTGATTCTTATCTAAGATCTTTGTAAACAGAAAAGATGGGGAGGCACTGGTCATGTCCCTAATGTCCTCGTGCAATGGGGCGGTTAAAGTTATCTCACCTACATCAGCAGCAAAGACAACATATCAAGAACCACTCAATTTATTAGATTCCTACATGCTATCTCTTTCTTAATCTCACAGAAAGTTGGTGCTTAGACTTCTGTGAAATTACATATTTAGCAGTTTTCCATAATTTTTCACCAACTTTGTGGGTCCTCCTTGAAATCAGGGTAGAATCTACCCTTATGAAGAAATTGTCAATATGATGCCTTGAAATCATTTCATACATAAGGAAAAAGGAAAACATGTAAGTTTCATAGCATTTTATTTATTACAATGAAAAATCAGATCACAATATCATCCAAATTGCCAGAGTCTTTTGTTCCTGAGAATGTCACTGTCCAAAGATGGTGCAGCTCATTTACATGGTGACAAATCTCATGACACTGAACTTCCAGGTCTTAAATTTCACACATGTACACTGGTAGGTATGATGTATATAAAAAATACAAATTTGCCTAATTCTGAGGTAGGTAACAATGAAAGTATAGGAATGAGAGTGCCAAACCCCCAGATTGTTTACACCGGATATAGTTTGGAGTGGAGGTAAAAACGAGTAGATATTACATGATTGGTGGAAATGAGGTATGATATAATTTTTATTTGAAAGCAAAAATGTCATGGATTGAAATAAATAATGGGCTAAGGAAGTATTGCAGAGAATGTATTTTTGGCACAGGAAATTATAAGGGTAGGTAATAATTTTTAAAGTAGTGGCATTTAAGTGCGGAACTGCAATAGGTTGTAAAGGAGCCAAATTTTGAGTTATAAAAGCAACGGGAACCTATATATTTTTTGTGAATTTTAATCAGTGATTGGAATGAACTTTCATATGAGGCAAAGTATTTCTTTGAAATCACTATAGTAAAATAGCGAGAGGGCCATAGGTTTGTATAGAGTTCTATGGGAAAATAATTGGTACTCTTTTCTCTATAGAGACCCTATTTCTGACTTGTCACGTGACTTAAAAGTAAAAAGCAGTAATTCTTACAGGTATATTTGACAGATGGATGACTTCTTTCAACAAATGAAATTAAAATTGGACCAAAAAAGTGAGGGGGGGGGGGGGGGGGGGCAAGGGGTGACTGTATCATTTGGAAGGGTGCAGTTGCAAGTAGTGGATATGGGGTGATGAAGGTGACATGGCCAGAGGAGGGTAGGAAGCTGGAAAAGGTGCACCGTGTGGCTCTTATGGTAGAGATGCGCCTGACAAAGTCACAGTTCCCAGGTGGATACCTGGAGGTTAGCCATCTCTGCCATAAGAAGCTGTGTGTTAACCCAGTGCACCTAGTGATTGAGGCTCATGCCACTAACTTGGAGAGGATGCATATTTTCCGTCAGGGGATTTGTTGTGAGACACACCTACCAAATTGCATCATTTAATGTTATTGTTTAAGAAAAATAGAAATGCTATTGATTTGGCTTTGAATAATTATGCTCGGGATTTCCAATTTTTGGGGCTCGGGCTCGAAATTCGCCCAACATAACATTTTTCTGGTACTTCGCTTCTACTTGATGTTTGTATAATTTTTTTCGTTTAGCAACTCTTTTAAGTTTGTGGGCTGGCAATTTTTGATAAGATTTGCTAGATTCATATTCTTTTTGTACTTTATTTAGGGTTTTGTCCACTGAACCACCAGTGGGAATGGCAGCACCTACCCCTGCACACAGATCTCGAATAGAGTTTCCCGGACCATTATTAGAAGAGTGGACAGCACTGTGCACCCGACCCGAGAAGTTTCGTGTAAAGGTTACATTACGAGGCAGTGATCGTCGCAGGGTTCAATTAAAGCTTTCAACTTTTTGAGAGTTGCTGTTTTTGATCGTCTTGGCCAGGACAGCTGGAGACAACCTTTTCGAGATGCAAGCATGGAGCAAGTCCTCATTCTCAGGTGAACAGGTTATTTTAAAATGGTCACTTAGATATGTACTTTTTCTTACCCAGTTACTTTTTATCCCCCCTTTGCACACCAGAGAGTGTTTTCTGCATAATGCATGATCACCCATATAGCAATGCACTATAGCAAGTTTGGCATATGAGAGTTTGTTTTTCATCTTGTCAGCATCTCCTGCAAAGACCTTGTTGGCTTGATTGATCTCGGCCGTGCATCTGTCAACTGCTTCTAGGGCAAAATTGTGCAGAAGTTTGATTCTTTCTGCCTTGTTTCTTCCAGGACGAGTGTCGATGTAATGAAATGGCTGTTTTTTCAGAAGCCCATCCTGGTACAGGGAATATGCCGCTCGACCAGCTGCACTGTCCGGGTCGGTGGTTACCTCCTGTACCTCGAGGCCAGTCTCACTGAGGAGTTCTGCCATTCCCTCCTTGGCCCAGGTGAACTCATCCCCTATGGTGTGATGCATTGGAAGGTTTGCCCCACATACCCCAGGACTACAGCAGTGGTCAACAGTGCCCTCATCAAGTAAATGGCCATGTTTTGCACAGATTTTATTTTTTGTCACCACTTTTATTATTTGGTGATTTGTGGTGACATTTTCTGCAAAAGAATACACAGTTTGTGTCGCCGGCTGGAAAGGCATCTCGCCCACCCCTGAGTACAGGGGGTTGTTGTACATACCATCACTCTGAACAGAGATGGTATGTGGGGACTCGTTTCCCCTAAGGGTGTTGACGTCCACCAGCTGGTGACACCTTCGACTCATATCCTCCTCATTTATGTTCTCAATTTTGCCCAGTACTCTATTGCTGGACTTTTGTAGGGACTTGCGTGAAGGGACAGGAGTGTTGGTAGAAAGAAGAATTTTCCTTAGCCCATCATTTCCTAAAGGGGTTTGACTTAGGCCAACTTGTACACCGTAGTTTACAGTGGCAGCCTTTCTCCCTGGGGATTTGGTCTCTACCTCCTCGTACAAATTGTACATGCCAGACAGGAACTGACACTGTGCACATTTCATCCTCATTCAGGTGGCAAGACCACGCCTCTCCTCTGTGTCCAAGTCCCATGTTAATGTTCCATTACAGTCTGGCCGATCCTGCTTATGGAGAAGGAACACTTCATTAAACATGGCTGAAGTCTTGCCAAGGTGTAACAGCCTGTGTGAGTCCTGGTTTGCCCTAAGAAGAATAGTCAAAGTATTCATTTCTCTTACGTAAAGTATTGAGTGCAAAGAGTATGCTGGCAGTTACTTCCCTTAGACTAGCTGACTTATCATACAGCACTTACTAATGACATAATTTTAAACAATGTTGTTCAAATACCTCCAAATTGGTATTTAGTTAGATGCACGAGTTATAACTGTTTGTATCATGCCTTAGTTTACATATAACTGCATGTATTTACATTTAGCTGTGGATTTCTTGAAATGCGCTCTCTGGGAAGCTATATTTTTCATATAATGTGATGTAACATATAACAAGCTGGTTTGTTGGCCAAAATTATCTTGAAAATTTCATGCATAATTATTAACTTTCATAAAATTTTACTACCTGTCTGACATTTGGACATCCCAGCAGTCATTTCGACTTTTACTCTCCAGCTTCCTGAGCCTTAAGAAATGGTGACACCCTGGCCGCAGCAGCATTTCCCGTCTCTCGGAAGCTGACGGAGGGTCCCTCACTACCTGATCCATCTCAGGAGACAGTCTCTTATACGGAGCAGGTACAGTTTTCACTTTTTCTGTCTGCACACCCTTATTATGAGGCATAGATTTGACTTGAAAACCCTGGGTATTGCCCTTCTTAAACTTTGGCATATTGGGATATTCTCTGTTTTCTAATTTCAAATTGCAGAATTTTTCAAATTAATTGGTGCTGTTCAATGCAGTAGAGTCTAAGCTTTGATGATGCAGTAAAATGCTGGAGTGATTCTTATCTAAGATCTTTGTAAACAGAAAAGATGGGGAGGCACTGGTCATGTCCCTAATGTCCTCGTGCAATGGGGCGGTTAAAGTTATCTCACCTACATCAGCAGCAAAGACAACATATCAAGAACCACTCAATTTATTAGATTCCTACATGCTATCTCTTTCTTAATCTCACAGAAAGTTGGTGCTTAGACTTCTGTGAAATTACATATTTAGCAGTTTTCCATAATTTTTCACCAACTTTGTGGGTCCTCCTTGAAATCAGGGTAGAATCTACCCTTATGAAGAAATTGTCAATATGATGCCTTGAAATCATTTCATACATAAGGAAAAAGGAAAACATGTAAGTTTCATAGCATTTTATTTATTACAATGAAAAATCAGATCACAATATCATCCAAATTGCCAGAGTCTTTTGTTCCTGAGAATGTCACTGTCCAAAGATGGTGCAGCTCATTTACATGGTGACAAATCTCATGACACTGAACTTCCAGGTCTTAAATTTCACACATGTACACTGGTAGGTATGATGTATATAAAAAATACAAATTTGCCTAATTCTGAGGTAGGTAACAATGAAAGTATAGGAATGAGAGTGCCAAACCCCCAGATTGTTTACACCGGATATAGTTTGGAGTGGAGGTAAAAACGAGTAGATATTACATGATTGGTGGAAATGAGGTATGATATAATTTTTATTTGAAAGCAAAAATGTCATGGATTGAAATAAATAATGGGCTAAGGAAGTATTGCAGAGAATGTATTTTTGGCACAGGAAATTATAAGGGTAGGTAATAATTTTTAAAGTAGTGGCATTTAAGTGCGGAACTGCAATAGGTTGTAAAGGAGCCAAATTTTGAGTTATAAAAGCAACGGGAACCTATATATTTTTTGTGAATTTTAATCAGTGATTGGAATGAACTTTCATATGAGGCAAAGTATTTCTTTGAAATCACTATAGTAAAATAGCGAGAGGGCCATAGGTTTGTATAGAGTTCTATGGGAAAATAATTGGTACTCTTTTCTCTATAGAGACCCTATTTCTGACTTGTCACGTGACTTAAAAGTAAAAAGCAGTAATTCTTACAGGTATATTTGACAGATGGATGACTTCTTTCAACAAATGAAATTAAAATTGGACCAAAAAAGTGAGGGGGGGGGGGGGGGGGGGGGGGGGGGGGGGGGCAAGGGGTGACTGTATCATTTGGAAGGGTGCAGTTGCAAGTAGTGGATATGGGGTGATGAAGGTGACATGGCCAGAGGAGGGTAGGAAGCTGGAAAAGGTGCACCGTGTGGCTCTTATGGTAGAGATGCGCCTGACAAAGTCACAGTTCCCAGGTGGATACCTGGAGGTTAGCCATCTCTGCCATAAGAAGCTGTGTGTTAACCCAGTGCACCTAGTGATTGAGGCTCATGCCACTAACTTGGAGAGGATGCATATTTTCCGTCAGGGGATTTGTTGTGAGACACACCTACCAAATTGCATCATTTAATGTTATTGTTTAAGAAAAATAGAAATGCTATTGATTTGGCTTTGAATAATTATGCTCGGGATTTCCAATTTTTGGGGCTCGGGCTCGAAATTCGCCCAACATAACATTTTTCTGGTACTTCGCTTCTACTTGATGTTTGTATAATTTTTTTCGTTTAGCAACTCTTTTAAGTTTGTGGGCTGGCAATTTTTGATAAGATTTGCTAGATTCATATTCTTTTTGTACTTTATTTAGGGTTTTGTCCACTGAACCACCAGTGGGAATGGCAGCACCTACCCCTGCACACAGATCTCGAATAGAGTTTCCCGGACCATTATTAGAAGAGTGGACAGCACTGTGCACCCGACCCGAGAAGTTTCGTGTAAAGGTTACATTACGAGGCAGTGATCGTCGCAGGGTTCAATTAAAGCTTTCAACTTTTTGAGAGTTGCTGTTTTTGATCGTCTTGGCCAGGACAGCTGGAGACAACCTTTTCGAGATGCAAGCATGGAGCAAGTCCTCATTCTCAGGTGAACAGGTTATTTTAAAATGGTCACTTAGATATGTACTTTTTCTTACCCAGTTACTTTTTATCCCCCCTTTGCACACCAGAGAGTGTTTTCTGCATAATGCATGATCACCCATATAGCAATGCACTATAGCAAGTTTGGCATATGAGAGTTTGTTTTTCATCTTGTCAGCATCTCCTGCAAAGACCTTGTTGGCTTGATTGATCTCGGCCGTGCATCTGTCAACTGCTTCTAGGGCAAAATTGTGCAGAAGTTTGATTCTTTCTGCCTTGTTTCTTCCAGGACGAGTGTCGATGTAATGAAATGGCTGTTTTTTCAGAAGCCCATCCTGGTACAGGGAATATGCCGCTCGACCAGCTGCACTGTCCGGGTCGGTGGTTACCTCCTGTACCTCGAGGCCAGTCTCACTGAGGAGTTCTGCCATTCCCTCCTTGGCCCAGGTGAACTCATCCCCTATGGTGTGATGCATTGGAAGGTTTGCCCCACATACCCCAGGACTACAGCAGTGGTCAACAGTGCCCTCATCAAGTAAATGGCCATGTTTTGCACAGATTTTATTTTTTGTCACCACTTTTATTATTTGGTGATTTGTGGTGACATTTTCTGCAAAAGAATACACAGTTTGTGTCGCCGGCTGGAAAGGCATCTCGCCCACCCCTGAGTACAGGGGGTTGTTGTACATACCATCACTCTGAACAGAGATGGTATGTGGGGACTCGTTTCCCCTAAGGGTGTTGACGTCCACCAGCTGGTGACACCTTCGACTCATATCCTCCTCATTTATGTTCTCAATTTTGCCCAGTACTCTATTGCTGGACTTTTGTAGGGACTTGCGTGAAGGGACAGGAGTGTTGGTAGAAAGAAGAATTTTCCTTAGCCCATCATTTCCTAAAGGGGTTTGACTTAGGCCAACTTGTACACCGTAGTTTACAGTGGCAGCCTTTCTCCCTGGGGATTTGGTCTCTACCTCCTCGTACAAATTGTACATGCCAGACAGGAACTGACACTGTGCACATTTCATCCTCATTCAGGTGGCAAGACCACGCCTCTCCTCTGTGTCCAAGTCCCATGTTAATGTTCCATTACAGTCTGGCCGATCCTGCTTATGGAGAAGGAACACTTCATTAAACATGGCTGAAGTCTTGCCAAGGTGTAACAGCCTGTGTGAGTCCTGGTTTGCCCTAAGAAGAATAGTCAAAGTATTCATTTCTCTTACGTAAAGTATTGAGTGCAAAGAGTATGCTGGCAGTTACTTCCCTTAGACTAGCTGACTTATCATACAGCACTTACTAATGACATAATTTTAAACAATGTTGTTCAAATACCTCCAAATTGGTATTTAGTTAGATGCACGAGTTATAACTGTTTGTATCATGCCTTAGTTTACATATAACTGCATGTATTTACATTTAGCTGTGGATTTCTTGAAATGCGCTCTCTGGGAAGCTATATTTTTCATATAATGTGATGTAACATATAACAAGCTGGTTTGTTGGCCAAAATTATCTTGAAAATTTCATGCATAATTATTAACTTTCATAAAATTTTACTACCTGTCTGACATTTGGACATCCCAGCAGTCATTTCGACTTTTACTCTCCAGCTTCCTGAGCCTTAAGAAATGGTGACACCCTGGCCGCAGCAGCATTTCCCGTCTCTCGGAAGCTGACGGAGGGTCCCTCACTACCTGATCCATCTCAGGAGACAGTCTCTTATACGGAGCAGGTACAGTTTTCACTTTTTCTGTCTGCACACCCTTATTATGAGGCATAGATTTGACTTGAAAACCCTGGGTATTGCCCTTCTTAAACTTTGGCATATTGGGATATTCTCTGTTTTCTAATTTCAAATTGCAGAATTTTTCAAATTAATTGGTGCTGTTCAATGCAGTAGAGTCTAAGCTTTGATGATGCAGTAAAATGCTGGAGTGATTCTTATCTAAGATCTTTGTAAACAGAAAAGATGGGGAGGCACTGGTCATGTCCCTAATGTCCTCGTGCAATGGGGCGGTTAAAGTTATCTCACCTACATCAGCAGCAAAGACAACATATCAAGAACCACTCAATTTATTAGATTCCTACATGCTATCTCTTTCTTAATCTCACAGAAAGTTGGTGCTTAGACTTCTGTGAAATTACATATTTAGCAGTTTTCCATAATTTTTCACCAACTTTGTGGGTCCTCCTTGAAATCAGGGTAGAATCTACCCTTATGAAGAAATTGTCAATATGATGCCTTGAAATCATTTCATACATAAGGAAAAAGGAAAACATGTAAGTTTCATAGCATTTTATTTATTACAATGAAAAATCAGATCACAATATCATCCAAATTGCCAGAGTCTTTTGTTCCTGAGAATGTCACTGTCCAAAGATGGTGCAGCTCATTTACATGGTGACAAATCTCATGACACTGAACTTCCAGGTCTTAAATTTCACACATGTACACTGGTAGGTATGATGTATATAAAAAATACAAATTTGCCTAATTCTGAGGTAGGTAACAATGAAAGTATAGGAATGAGAGTGCCAAACCCCCAGATTGTTTACACCGGATATAGTTTGGAGTGGAGGTAAAAACGAGTAGATATTACATGATTGGTGGAAATGAGGTATGATATAATTTTTATTTGAAAGCAAAAATGTCATGGATTGAAATAAATAATGGGCTAAGGAAGTATTGCAGAGAATGTATTTTTGGCACAGGAAATTATAAGGGTAGGTAATAATTTTTAAAGTAGTGGCATTTAAGTGCGGAACTGCAATAGGTTGTAAAGGAGCCAAATTTTGAGTTATAAAAGCAACGGGAACCTATATATTTTTTGTGAATTTTAATCAGTGATTGGAATGAACTTTCATATGAGGCAAAGTATTTCTTTGAAATCACTATAGTAAAATAGCGAGAGGGCCATAGGTTTGTATAGAGTTCTATGGGAAAATAATTGGTACTCTTTTCTCTATAGAGACCCTATTTCTGACTTGTCACGTGACTTAAAAGTAAAAAGCAGTAATTCTTACAGGTATATTTGACAGATGGATGACTTCTTTCAACAAATGAAATTAAAATTGGACCAAAAAAGTGAGGGGGGGGGGGGGGGGGGGGGGGGGCAAGGGGTGACTGTATCATTTGGAAGGGTGCAGTTGCAAGTAGTGGATATGGGGTGATGAAGGTGACATGGCCAGAGGAGGGTAGGAAGCTGGAAAAGGTGCACCGTGTGGCTCTTATGGTAGAGATGCGCCTGACAAAGTCACAGTTCCCAGGTGGATACCTGGAGGTTAGCCATCTCTGCCATAAGAAGCTGTGTGTTAACCCAGTGCACCTAGTGATTGAGGCTCATGCCACTAACTTGGAGAGGATGCATATTTTCCGTCAGGGGATTTGTTGTGAGACACACCTACCAAATTGCATCATTTAATGTTATTGTTTAAGAAAAATAGAAATGCTATTGATTTGGCTTTGAATAATTATGCTCGGGATTTCCAATTTTTGGGGCTCGGGCTCGAAATTCGCCCAACATAACATTTTTCTGGTACTTCGCTTCTACTTGATGTTTGTATAATTTTTTTCGTTTAGCAACTCTTTTAAGTTTGTGGGCTGGCAATTTTTGATAAGATTTGCTAGATTCATATTCTTTTTGTACTTTATTTAGGGTTTTGTCCACTGAACCACCAGTGGGAATGGCAGCACCTACCCCTGCACACAGATCTCGAATAGAGTTTCCCGGACCATTATTAGAAGAGTGGACAGCACTGTGCACCCGACCCGAGAAGTTTCGTGTAAAGGTTACATTACGAGGCAGTGATCGTCGCAGGGTTCAATTAAAGCTTTCAACTTTTTGAGAGTTGCTGTTTTTGATCGTCTTGGCCAGGACAGCTGGAGACAACCTTTTCGAGATGCAAGCATGGAGCAAGTCCTCATTCTCAGGTGAACAGGTTATTTTAAAATGGTCACTTAGATATGTACTTTTTCTTACCCAGTTACTTTTTATCCCCCCTTTGCACACCAGAGAGTGTTTTCTGCATAATGCATGATCACCCATATAGCAATGCACTATAGCAAGTTTGGCATATGAGAGTTTGTTTTTCATCTTGTCAGCATCTCCTGCAAAGACCTTGTTGGCTTGATTGATCTCGGCCGTGCATCTGCCAACTGCTTCTAGGGCAAAATTGTGCAGAAGTTTGATTCTTTCTGCCTTGTTTCTTCCAGGACGAGTGTCGATGTAATGAAATGGCTGTTTTTTCAGAAGCCCATCCTGGTACAGGGAATATGCCGCTCGACCAGCTGCACTGTCCGGGTCGGTGGTTACCTCCTGTACCTCGAGGCCAGTCTCACTGAGGAGTTCTGCCATTCCCTCCTTGGCCCAGGTGAACTCATCCCCTATGGTGTGATGCATTGGAAGGTTTGCCCCACATACCCCAGGACTACAGCAGTGGTCAACAGTGCCCTCATCAAGTAAATGGCCATGTTTTGCACAGATTTTATTTTTTGTCACCACTTTTATTATTTGGTGATTTGTGGTGACATTTTCTGCAAAAGAATACACAGTTTGTGTCGCCGGCTGGAAAGGCATCTCGCCCACCCCTGAGTACAGGGGGTTGTTGTACATACCATCACTCTGAACAGAGATGGTATGTGGGGACTCGTTTCCCCTAAGGGTGTTGACGTCCACCAGCTGGTGACACCTTCGACTCATATCCTCCTCATTTATGTTCTCAATTTTGCCCAGTACTCTATTGCTGGACTTTTGTAGGGACTTGCGTGAAGGGACAGGAGTGTTGGTAGAAAGAAGAATTTTCCTTAGCCCATCATTTCCTAAAGGGGTTTGACTTAGGCCAACTTGTACACCGTAGTTTACAGTGGCAGCCTTTCTCCCTGGGGATTTGGTCTCTACCTCCTCGTACAAATTGTACATGCCAGACAGGAACTGACACTGTGCACATTTCATCCTCATTCAGGTGGCAAGACCACGCCTCTCCTCTGTGTCCAAGTCCCATGTTAATGTTCCATTACAGTCTGGCCGATCCTGCTTATGGAGAAGGAACACTTCATTAAACATGGCTGAAGTCTTGCCAAGGTGTAACAGCCTGTGTGAGTCCTGGTTTGCCCTAAGAAGAATAGTCAAAGTATTCATTTCTCTTACGTAAAGTATTGAGTGCAAAGAGTATGCTGGCAGTTACTTCCCTTAGACTAGCTGACTTATCATACAGCACTTACTAATGACATAATTTTAAACAATGTTGTTCAAATACCTCCAAATTGGTATTTAGTTAGATGCACGAGTTATAACTGTTTGTATCATGCCTTAGTTTACATATAACTGCATGTATTTACATTTAGCTGTGGATTTCTTGAAATGCGCTCTCTGGGAAGCTATATTTTTCATATAATGTGATGTAACATATAACAAGCTGGTTTGTTGGCCAAAATTATCTTGAAAATTTCATGCATAATTATTAACTTTCATAAAATTTTACTACCTGTCTGACATTTGGACATCCCAGCAGTCATTTCGACTTTTACTCTCCAGCTTCCTGAGCCTTAAGAAATGGTGACACCCTGGCCGCAGCAGCATTTCCCGTCTCTCGGAAGCTGACGGAGGGTCCCTCACTACCTGATCCATCTCAGGAGACAGTCTCTTATACGGAGCAGGTACAGTTTTCACTTTTTCTGTCTGCACACCCTTATTATGAGGCATAGATTTGACTTGAAAACCCTGGGTATTGCCCTTCTTAAACTTTGGCATATTGGGATATTCTCTGTTTTCTAATTTCAAATTGCAGAATTTTTCAAATTAATTGGTGCTGTTCAATGCAGTAGAGTCTAAGCTTTGATGATGCAGTAAAATGCTGGAGTGATTCTTATCTAAGATCTTTGTAAACAGAAAAGATGGGGAGGCACTGGTCATGTCCCTAATGTCCTCGTGCAATGGGGCGGTTAAAGTTATCTCACCTACATCAGCAGCAAAGACAACATATCAAGAACCACTCAATTTATTAGATTCCTACATGCTATCTCTTTCTTAATCTCACAGAAAGTTGGTGCTTAGACTTCTGTGAAATTACATATTTAGCAGTTTTCCATAATTTTTCACCAACTTTGTGGGTCCTCCTTGAAATCAGGGTAGAATCTACCCTTATGAAGAAATTGTCAATATGATGCCTTGAAATCATTTCATACATAAGGAAAAAGGAAAACATGTAAGTTTCATAGCATTTTATTTATTACAATGAAAAATCAGATCACAATATCATCCAAATTGCCAGAGTCTTTTGTTCCTGAGAATGTCACTGTCCAAAGATGGTGCAGCTCATTTACATGGTGACAAATCTCATGACACTGAACTTCCAGGTCTTAAATTTCACACATGTACACTGGTAGGTATGATGTATATAAAAAATACAAATTTGCCTAATTCTGAGGTAGGTAACAATGAAAGTATAGGAATGAGAGTGCCAAACCCCCAGATTGTTTACACCGGATATAGTTTGGAGTGGAGGTAAAAACGAGTAGATATTACATGATTGGTGGAAATGAGGTATGATATAATTTTTATTTGAAAGCAAAAATGTCATGGATTGAAATAAATAATGGGCTAAGGAAGTATTGCAGAGAATGTATTTTTGGCACAGGAAATTATAAGGGTAGGTAATAATTTTTAAAGTAGTGGCATTTAAGTGCGGAACTGCAATAGGTTGTAAAGGAGCCAAATTTTGAGTTATAAAAGCAACGGGAACCTATATATTTTTTGTGAATTTTAATCAGTGATTGGAATGAACTTTCATATGAGGCAAAGTATTTCTTTGAAATCACTATAGTAAAATAGCGAGAGGGCCATAGGTTTGTATAGAGTTCTATGGGAAAATAATTGGTACTCTTTTCTCTATAGAGACCCTATTTCTGACTTGTCACGTGACTTAAAAGTAAAAAGCAGTAATTCTTACAGGTATATTTGACAGATGGATGACTTCTTTCAACAAATGAAATTAAAATTGGACCAAAAAAGTGAGGGGGGGGGGGGGGGGGGGGGGGGGGGGGGGGGGGGGCAAGGGGTGACTGTATCATTTGGAAGGGTGCAGTTGCAAGTAGTGGATATGGGGTGATGAAGGTGACATGGCCAGAGGAGGGTAGGAAGCTGGAAAAGGTGCACCGTGTGGCTCTTATGGTAGAGATGCGCCTGACAAAGTCACAGTTCCCAGGTGGATACCTGGAGGTTAGCCATCTCTGCCATAAGAAGCTGTGTGTTAACCCAGTGCACCTAGTGATTGAGGCTCATGCCACTAACTTGGAGAGGATGCATATTTTCCGTCAGGGGATTTGTTGTGAGACACACCTACCAAATTGCATCATTTAATGTTATTGTTTAAGAAAAATAGAAATGCTATTGATTTGGCTTTGAATAATTATGCTCGGGATTTCCAATTTTTGGGGCTCGGGCTCGAAATTCGCCCAACATAACATTTTTCTGGTACTTCGCTTCTACTTGATGTTTGTATAATTTTTTTCGTTTAGCAACTCTTTTAAGTTTGTGGGCTGGCAATTTTTGATAAGATTTGCTAGATTCATATTCTTTTTGTACTTTATTTAGGGTTTTGTCCACTGAACCACCAGTGGGAATGGCAGCACCTACCCCTGCACACAGATCTCGAATAGAGTTTCCCGGACCATTATTAGAAGAGTGGACAGCACTGTGCACCCGACCCGAGAAGTTTCGTGTAAAGGTTACATTACGAGGCAGTGATCGTCGCAGGGTTCAATTAAAGCTTTCAACTTTTTGAGAGTTGCTGTTTTTGATCGTCTTGGCCAGGACAGCTGGAGACAACCTTTTCGAGATGCAAGCATGGAGCAAGTCCTCATTCTCAGGTGAACAGGTTATTTTAAAATGGTCACTTAGATATGTACTTTTTCTTACCCAGTTACTTTTTATCCCCCCTTTGCACACCAGAGAGTGTTTTCTGCATAATGCATGATCACCCATATAGCAATGCACTATAGCAAGTTTGGCATATGAGAGTTTGTTTTTCATCTTGTCAGCATCTCCTGCAAAGACCTTGTTGGCTTGATTGATCTCGGCCGTGCATCTGCCAACTGCTTCTAGGGCAAAATTGTGCAGAAGTTTGATTCTTTCTGCCTTGTTTCTTCCAGGACGAGTGTCGATGTAATGAAATGGCTGTTTTTTCAGAAGCCCATCCTGGTACAGGGAATATGCCGCTCGACCAGCTGCACTGTCCGGGTCGGTGGTTACCTCCTGTACCTCGAGGCCAGTCTCACTGAGGAGTTCTGCCATTCCCTCCTTGGCCCAGGTGAACTCATCCCCTATGGTGTGATGCATTGGAAGGTTTGCCCCACATACCCCAGGACTACAGCAGTGGTCAACAGTGCCCTCATCAAGTAAATGGCCATGTTTTGCACAGATTTTATTTTTTGTCACCACTTTTATTATTTGGTGATTTGTGGTGACATTTTCTGCAAAAGAATACACAGTTTGTGTCGCCGGCTGGAAAGGCATCTCGCCCACCCCTGAGTACAGGGGGTTGTTGTACATACCATCACTCTGAACAGAGATGGTATGTGGGGACTCGTTTCCCCTAAGGGTGTTGACGTCCACCAGCTGGTGACACCTTCGACTCATATCCTCCTCATTTATGTTCTCAATTTTGCCCAGTACTCTATTGCTGGACTTTTGTAGGGACTTGCGTGAAGGGACAGGAGTGTTGGTAGAAAGAAGAATTTTCCTTAGCCCATCATTTCCTAAAGGGGTTTGACTTAGGCCAACTTGTACACCGTAGTTTACAGTGGCAGCCTTTCTCCCTGGGGATTTGGTCTCTACCTCCTCGTACAAATTGTACATGCCAGACAGGAACTGACACTGTGCACATTTCATCCTCATTCAGGTGGCAAGACCACGCCTCTCCTCTGTGTCCAAGTCCCATGTTAATGTTCCATTACAGTCTGGCCGATCCTGCTTATGGAGAAGGAACACTTCATTAAACATGGCTGAAGTCTTGCCAAGGTGTAACAGCCTGTGTGAGTCCTGGTTTGCCCTAAGAAGAATAGTCAAAGTATTCATTTCTCTTACGTAAAGTATTGAGTGCAAAGAGTATGCTGGCAGTTACTTCCCTTAGACTAGCTGACTTATCATACAGCACTTACTAATGACATAATTTTAAACAATGTTGTTCAAATACCTCCAAATTGGTATTTAGTTAGATGCACGAGTTATAACTGTTTGTATCATGCCTTAGTTTACATATAACTGCATGTATTTACATTTAGCTGTGGATTTCTTGAAATGCGCTCTCTGGGAAGCTATATTTTTCATATAATGTGATGTAACATATAACAAGCTGGTTTGTTGGCCAAAATTATCTTGAAAATTTCATGCATAATTATTAACTTTCATAAAATTTTACTACCTGTCTGACATTTGGACATCCCAGCAGTCATTTCGACTTTTACTCTCCAGCTTCCTGAGCCTTAAGAAATGGTGACACCCTGGCCGCAGCAGCATTTCCCGTCTCTCGGAAGCTGACGGAGGGTCCCTCACTACCTGATCCATCTCAGGAGACAGTCTCTTATACGGAGCAGGTACAGTTTTCACTTTTTCTGTCTGCACACCCTTATTATGAGGCATAGATTTGACTTGAAAACCCTGGGTATTGCCCTTCTTAAACTTTGGCATATTGGGATATTCTCTGTTTTCTAATTTCAAATTGCAGAATTTTTCAAATTAATTGGTGCTGTTCAATGCAGTAGAGTCTAAGCTTTGATGATGCAGTAAAATGCTGGAGTGATTCTTATCTAAGATCTTTGTAAACAGAAAAGATGGGGAGGCACTGGTCATGTCCCTAATGTCCTCGTGCAATGGGGCGGTTAAAGTTATCTCACCTACATCAGCAGCAAAGACAACATATCAAGAACCACTCAATTTATTAGATTCCTACATGCTATCTCTTTCTTAATCTCACAGAAAGTTGGTGCTTAGACTTCTGTGAAATTACATATTTAGCAGTTTTCCATAATTTTTCACCAACTTTGTGGGTCCTCCTTGAAATCAGGGTAGAATCTACCCTTATGAAGAAATTGTCAATATGATGCCTTGAAATCATTTCATACATAAGGAAAAAGGAAAACATGTAAGTTTCATAGCATTTTATTTATTACAATGAAAAATCAGATCACAATATCATCCAAATTGCCAGAGTCTTTTGTTCCTGAGAATGTCACTGTCCAAAGATGGTGCAGCTCATTTACATGGTGACAAATCTCATGACACTGAACTTCCAGGTCTTAAATTTCACACATGTACACTGGTAGGTATGATGTATATAAAAAATACAAATTTGCCTAATTCTGAGGTAGGTAACAATGAAAGTATAGGAATGAGAGTGCCAAACCCCCAGATTGTTTACACCGGATATAGTTTGGAGTGGAGGTAAAAACGAGTAGATATTACATGATTGGTGGAAATGAGGTATGATATAATTTTTATTTGAAAGCAAAAATGTCATGGATTGAAATAAATAATGGGCTAAGGAAGTATTGCAGAGAATGTATTTTTGGCACAGGAAATTATAAGGGTAGGTAATAATTTTTAAAGTAGTGGCATTTAAGTGCGGAACTGCAATAGGTTGTAAAGGAGCCAAATTTTGAGTTATAAAAGCAACGGGAACCTATATATTTTTTGTGAATTTTAATCAGTGATTGGAATGAACTTTCATATGAGGCAAAGTATTTCTTTGAAATCACTATAGTAAAATAGCGAGAGGGCCATAGGTTTGTATAGAGTTCTATGGGAAAATAATTGGTACTCTTTTCCCTACACGGGCAGATGAACACAACCCATAGTCTCACGCGAAAGTGGACGAAATGAAAAAGACGTATTCTGTAAATAGAATTTTTCCGGAATGCTAGTGCGTAATGGCGGCAAAAACAAACGAAGCGGAGACGTTGAAGGAAAAACTCTTTTCCTTTCTTTCATAATGCTATGGTGGATGAAAAAATGAAAATGACGAACAGTGATCAATCGCATAAATCCCATGAAGAATACAAAATTATGAGTAGGGAAAGCATGGACCCCTAGACACACCAGAGGTGGGATCAGATATGTGACTGTTACCATTATCTATGCTTTTGAATGAAATATGCAAATCTGAAGCAGTTAGATGTATCACAACTCCATTACATTGAAATGGTCATTATAATTTTGTACATCCCAAACTTGATATTGTAAAGTTTTTTATTAAATTGACATACATGAAAGGGGAGTGGGGTTAAGGCCCGAGTGGGTACCGGTAGTTTTATGATGAAAATAGGAGGAATGCAATGCTTGATTAGATTTGGTGAAAGGAAGTATAATGATAGTGATAATTAAACAATTAGATTAAATCCAATTGATCGATAAGTGTTTATACCAGAACTAATTATAAAATGCACAGGTGCTGTATCTACTTGTGTGTGTTTGAGCAGTTTGAATTAACAAATTAAGGTACTAAATATAATTGTAAAGAATAAAGGTGTAAGTTTTTTTTTAATCATGTTAAAGATTATATTAAGCTATAAATATAATAAGTAAATTTTGTAAAATTCCAGCATGATAAAGTTGTTTTGGTGGAAGTTTCCTTAAACATGAAGAAGGTAAATAAGCTATTTTGGACCCACTATCAAGTATCTACCATATTGCTTTTTTAACCATGGCATTTGACTTGAAGTTGTTTTTTAAAGGAGATCTAATTTTAAGTACATAATGTGCATCACATGCAATTTTAATGATTTGATCTTCCATGAAGGCTGATGATTTTTTTTAAAAACAACATGAAAGACAAACATTATTACTTCGACTTAGGAAAATGAACAACAAAATAGGTATTTTTACATAATTTGGTGTACAAAGAAATCTCATAGCAGGAGATTGTAACTGTCTTGTCCAGTGTATTTGTTTCTCTCTTCATTTTCATCAGAATAAACATCATCTCTAACACTGAAATATGTCTGTGGAATGGAAATTTAAGTTTGTTTCAAAATTACTTCAACTTTAGATATTAATATCCTGGAAATTGTTGGTAATGATACATGTTACAACCCAATCACTACTTATGGAAATGTGGGCAACTTCAAATCATCAATATTTTGTGGTAATGAAGAGGAATAAATTAATATAAATCTGTGACAAAGAAAGGATCTTTAGATCTACCCAGATAAGATTCAATAAGAATTGAAGGTCAAGGTCATAATGGAAACACAAAGTCACTGCATTTTCAAGGCATGTTGATATAAAAAAAAAATTATAAAAAAAATCCTCCAGTAATATCCACACTTTGCTTATATGTGAAATCAGAGGACAGCCTCAATATTCAGACAGGTGGAAACCAGTGTAATTCAAACTGCAACTCAAAATACCAAAGAAAAACAAGGAAGGGCATTGTCAAATCAGCGGCTTATGTGTTGTACAAATCATCCATGAAGCATGCAATGGGAAGGTGACAGCCAAGTATATAAAAATCCCAGACTTGCTCCATGTAATGTCACTTAAACAATATAAGTATTTATTTATTTCAAATATTTTAAAGTCTGAAATTCTGAACAGGTTTTAACTTTGAAGTTTAATTTCAGGAAACAAAGTGATTAAGCCTCTTGACCTTCCAAATAACATTTCCAAAAAATTGATGATCAATGAAGAAATAGTTAGGAATGCAACCCAGATTTCCTTCCACTTAAAAAAAAAGGGGGGGGGGGCACTGCAAAAGAAGAGGACTTAAAGAATTTCTAAAGTCTTTTTTTTTTTTATTACAAAAAAATATATGCTGAAATATCTAAAAAGAAATATTTACTGAATTATTTAGTGAATGCAATGTCATAAAACTTTGATTTTCTTTATCATTTTTTGTAAATTACAAGAAATCCAACATCTGGGAAAGTGGACACAGCAGGACTGTCTCATCACTCGATCAGTAGCATCATATCCGCCATTGCAGTTGGTTCCTCTCCAACAACCAAAATATATGCCCACCAACAGAGAACAAATTGTGTACGCATTTTATAATTCTTGATATTTGCATTAACTAAACTGATAATCCATTGATAGTGCATTATTTACAACCACATTTGTGAGATAGCATTAGTGTGGGCACCAGAAAGGAAATGGGCACAAAGAGACCAAAAACAGCCTGGAGAAGGAGAGTAGAAGCAGAAAGAAGTGTAGGATGGAGAAGATAGAATGAGGTCAAGATAGTAGCCTTATGTGCCTTTTGGTGTGCAGAAAACCAAGTGGTTAGTAATGTCTAGATTGTTGGAAATGGGATGACCAGTAATATGAATGGATGTGCTGGACCCTGCATGGAAAAACCATCATGTATTTGAATAGATTTATATTTTGCTATGAAAAACTTGTATTTATACTGTTGCTTATACTTATTAACAGCTCAAATGAACCTAATGAAAAAGTGTATGTACAATAGTGTGTATTAAATCTATACTTAACAAAGTATGTATCTCAATTTATTTCAATTGAAAATTTTCAATCCACCACTTTATTTCTCTAACCAGTACATATATATGAAAACATACATGTAAGTAACCACCTTAAGGATGGATTTTTCTCATATTCATTGAAAAGTTGGTGTCATTTATCCATTATTTGTTCAGTGTTAATGAGTTTGATTTCATAGAATAGGTATTTTTAGACAAAATATATCTAAACTACAGAGCCCCCGAACATTTATTAGGTTGTGATATGTGTGTGGAAATCTTTTCCAAGATAAGCACATATTAGCACATTAGTTTTAATGATGTATATCTTGTGACTATGGAAGAAAATATGTTCAAAACAGAATGTGTATCTTGAAGAATTGTTGCCCTTGAATATCATTCATTGAACTGTATGTATTATATACACAAAAATATCCCTTTTATTGTGTTGATGTTGTCAGTGGGTGAAGTTAAGACTGGGCAAAACCATTTTCTCTTTTATCTTTCTTTTAATACTTCTGTGTCAGTGAGAATTTTAAACGGGGTGAAACCATTTGCAATATTATTACTGATTAATGTACTTGGTGATATCCATCTGTACATTTTGCAATACAATATTCTGCGCTGTGGTATTAAATTCCCCAAACCTAATTCAGGAGTTATTGTCATTAGCAACAAGTTTATTATGATGTTATGGAATTTGTTAAGAAACTTCACTGCATGTGATAATGAACTTGTTTAACTTAAAAAAATCTTGCTATAAGGACTCTTGGTTAAAGATTAAAAGTATTTTTGAATTTGTGTCTCCCAAGGAATTCCTTATAAACAAGCTCCATCATGATTACAGTATATAGATTCGTGTGCATTTCATTTTATTAGACTTTCTCATTTTATTACATTTCTTGCAAGTTGCTATGAAAAAATTGATGGTCTTTAAAAGCATTGATATAGTGAAAAGCAAAGATCCAACTGTCATTCAGGAATCTGTGTACTAGGTTAACAAGGGCAGAGGTCATGTGGTACCGCATTCTGTTGCACAAATAGCATCAGGACATGTCTTCACAACCTCCATGCCACGTCCAGGTAGAACACCCGTAGCACAGTCCTTTCTTCCACTCCATGCATGCAGATGGACATCATAATTCCTTGGTGACATCAATGCCATTATCTCGCATGCAGTTTTTCATGTTCTTGTAAAACTGTCACAGACACCAGTACTTGTGTGGTGCCAGGAGTAGTTTAGTGCACAGGCACCTGAAGTGTGGATAGCATGTATAGATTTTACTTGCATACCCCTTTTCCCGTCTACCCAATGAAAAAAAAATATTTTAGCACCAATTATAATTTCAAAATAGGTGATTTCCCCACTGATCACCTTCATAAATTATTCTGAATGGTCTGTTTCTAATTTCTGCAAGCTTTTGAGATGACCACTGGTGAGATACTAATATTCATAACGGTATGACCATACTGCACATAGCATGGACCTAAAAGTAAGCTGTTGTTAGTCTCCTAAAAATTTGTTTTACTAGGTAGTTACTGTCCCATTCCCATTCAAAATCCTTATAAGATATCTTGTACTCTGGTATGTTAAACCAGAGAGGGGACACTTGATTTTAATAAAGTTGATTTTCCATAATTTTTCTTTTATTTACTTCATTCATTAGTTACTTTACATCTTAAAGTAAGATACATTGGCTGACACATCATTGTAGAACTGATGAACTGAATTATGAAGCCCCCACCCCCCTATTGAATATTTTGAAGTTTGGAATGGAGAACAATTTGTTTTTGTGTTTATTTATTTTCTATTTTATTACTATTATTATTTTGGTCCTAATTTTTTTCTTTTGAATGTCAAGAATCTTAGATAACATCTTTCTCAACCCCAACCCCCCCCCCCAACCTTTCAGAAAAAAAAATTATAAAAACACAACGCTCTGTGTTTGATACTCTTTATGTTATGTGCAAAACAAGTTCAGTTAAAATTCTGAAAACTTCCTTTTATATATATATATATATATATATATATATATAAAAGATCTACCTTATGATTAAAGAAAAAAAAATAGCCTATCCAAATAATGTGTAGTTTCATTCCAGTTGTATCTCAAAAAATTGGTATAATGTAATTAAATATATATGGCATTTCATATTTAATGTAAATAGCTATTATGATTAATTTTTCGTAGTTTGATACGGCTTATTATTAATTATAATTATTCCGGAAATATATTGTTTATCGGTGATTTTTCACCCCAGTATGTATAATCTCGCGAGAATACCGCTTGTGTTCATCTGCCCGTGTAACACATTCGTTCAAAATTAACTTTAAAATGCAATAAACATTATAGTTGTCAATTTGCACTACGTTGTTTCGGGTTCAATTTATTTCACTTATATGGAATACGAAAAGAGTTTGCAGCCTTTTGTATATATGCGGATTTCACACAAATAGTAATATATGGAATTGATCTTTAGGTGATAAAGGGAGTTGAGTCAAGACAAGTGCATGAGAACTCTTTTTAAAGTCGTTATCCTCTGCAAAGTTGTTTCTACCGACGAATTTTGCTTATTATAAGAATTAAATTAATTAATTAAAGTATGACGTCATGACTTTACAATTAACTCTTCACCGCGAAGGAATTTACGTACAAACTTCATATCGTCAGTCCGATCTAAATAATGATAATAGAATATAATTTCTTTCGTATCTTCTGCGACCCGATACCGTTGCAGCTTGCGTCAAGTTGATTTCTTGGGAGTAAAAGTCGTAATTTTTTCTGAGGTTTCTTTCTTTGCTGTTATGGGGGTCTAGGGTACACACAAAACATTACTGCATAGGAGTGGATCCTGAGAGTTTTGTCCGAGTCCAAGCTAAAGTTCTTTTGGTCTCTCACTTCAGATTGTGGATTTCAGTACATGCACCTTGCTATTGAAAAATTTGAAGTAAGGAATCAAATGTATCATAAAAAACATCTCTTATAGTTCATACCTCCAAATCCATTTATCCAAAGTGTCACTCATTAATGGAGAACTGACTGAGCTATGACCAATTTTATATCTTGTATTTCAGACCGACTGTATTTATGGGCGTCCATGTTCGCTAATCAGAATGTTGCACCCGGCGGATAGACCAATTCAAACTGAAGCGCTCTTGTATTTTAGAATTTTGGGGGGGGGGGGGGTATTTTATTATTTTTGTGTGCGTGTGTTTTTCTTTATTGGATCACTTTGTTAGATCATTGTACTTCTAGCAACCTCCGTCGACAATTCAATTCTATCTATAGTATTTCCGTTGCCTCAAATAAATCAAGAATAATAATTGTAATTCATTTTCTCACTTTATTTTACAAACAAGATAAGATTTTATAATTCGTCTGCAAACATCGAGGTGGTGTGAAATATAAATTAAAAGCAGGCCGTATCCAAATACATTACTATCATTTAAGACACATTACATGTAAATAGGGAAAACATAACATCAAGAGGAATTATTGTCCCTTCACAACACCACTTCACACTACTGCAATGAATACTCAATGAATAAACTTAATGTCGTGAACAATAAAATGACATCATTCAAAAAACAAAAACCATAAAAAAAAATTTAAAAATCTTGGCACTATCATCGCATTGCTGTCTACTGAAAGCAACAAGATACAAAAAGTATTCATCAAAAGCAGACCCGATGCTAATGAAATTATCAAATCATTTCATAATACTGTAAGGATCGTTCCTACAATAGGAAACGTAGCTACTGTTGATCAATATTCAGTAATGGTCAGGAAGCAGGAGAGATAGAATACGATAAGTACCTATATTATAACCACTAATGCGTACTACACTGCACGCCTGTTATTTAAAAAAAAATGAATAAATACATGCAAGATATCTGACTAAAAACCTGAATAAAGGATGTCCGTATTTATATTTATGTCTTTTACTATTGTCAATTCTAATCGGTAATTGAAAAACAATAATTAGATATTAGAATATTTCGGCATTCGCTATGGTAAAAAACTAAATATTCAAATTTTCTACACTTCCTCCGTATGAAAAAAAAGGGGGGGGGGTACTAAATTCATCTCCAAGTACAGACACATATTACAGAAAATGGTGATAGTCAGACAAGGGGGCAGCAAGAACACCATTACCTATAGATTCATCAAGGTGTGCAATCACATCAGGTAACAGATCAACATTCAAAGTAAACTGCAGACATTATTAGTATGAACTATGCTGAATGATTTTGTAATTGATTGTTGATCAACACAGCCTAATATCAACAAATGTTTTTTTAACAGTCTGAAAATAATGAGGGTTCATGATAAATGTATCAAAAATTAAAACATCATTGAATTCCATGACATCAAATTAAGTCACTTTAGTTTCAGGATCATAACCAGAGTTATTCCTTACACTCGCATGTACCTATTGTCAACCTCTGGAAAAAAAAATGTTATTTCGTGTTAAAATCTGAATATTTATGGCTAATAAAATGAAACTAAGAAATAGAAAATAAGAAAATGAAGGGCAATTAACTTGTAGTTTTTAATTTCCATTACAATGCATACCGACCTAGCGCATCTACAAGTATTCGTATTTTCACACAATTAAAAATGTTTCGTGTGTTTTGTGTGTCATTTTACAAGAATCTTGAAAAACCAGACACATTCACAGAGCTCGGTGTACATGAATGCGAGTGTAAGAAACTCTGTAATTGTAAATGTAACTCCATATAGAAATTGTAAATAGATAACAAATAAAAATGTACACGATAAAATATGTAAAAATAAATATATTCACAACATAGTGAATTGCAATGCAAAAAAGAACAAGAGGCCCTTAAGTCATATAGTAAAAATGTTCACAATTTTGGAAAATACGGTCTTTGAATTTAAAACGAGTGAAGATTCAGCATTTTTTAAAGTCACTTTTCTTAATTTTTGCTCTTTTACATTTTGGAACATTTTATTTCACTCTATTAAAATTGCTCAAATTTATTTATTCGTTTATTAACTTTACTCCGATTTAACATTTCACAAAATGACATCCTTTTAAACAAAAGTAGCAATATTAGGACACCATTCGCTGCATTTTTGTAAATAGCACGGTATCGTAGTACCCTCGTTTTCAAAAGTATACAGATATGGCCTCACAATCGACAAGCAATTATATTTATATCTGTTTGTTTATTTATATGAATAAAAACAGTTTTATAAGGTATTTACAAAACATTAACAATTGAGTGAAATCAGGCCAACAGATATTAAAATGAATTGAAATTTTTAAGTATCGCGGTATCATAGGACTTCGGCAAACAACTAAATCGATTGATACATACAATTTCACAAAACAATTAAATCGCCATCTGGTGACGTTGTGTTATAAAGAGTATAAGTCTTGGTGTAGTGAACTACCTTAACTTTCATTGGTATCAAAAGGTAGAAAGAAAAATGAAAGGCTAAATAAATAATAAAATGTATGCAATTATAAATAGCACAGAATGAGATGCTAAGTAACGTACACACACACACAAACATACCCATGTGTGTGCTAAAAGACTCTATTCAAATACATGGGAAGCACTTAGTCAATAGCATGATATCAAATCTTAATGTATGATTATTTTCATATTCAGTATATCTACACATGGTGTTCTACAAACTGTTCCTCTGTGTGCCATGGATGTAACCTTTGTTACTTTCAAATCCCCAAGGTCGCTGAAGGTGAATATTATGACCTTTTATCCCGCAAGAGTTCTGAATGAACGTCATAGGTCCACACGCTGTTGACGGTACACCCTTCAAGAGGTTTCCCAGCTTCATAGATTATACCTGACCGTGTCCGAGTTTCAGTGATGGAGATTTGGTATTGGTTGCCTTCATTGTCATTTTATGTTTTTAAAGTTACTAGAAAAGACGTTTGTTCTGTCCCTATACGAAATAAATTGTACGTAAAGTGCATTTACGTAGTGGCGATCTTTGAACTCCTAGGTCAAATGAAAACCTGGTATTATAAATAGTTCTTGCTATTTTCACAGTTCATGATATTTAGAAACAATCCACGGAAATACGGCCACGCAGCTCAAACCGGGATAACTTCACAACTGCAGAATCGCTGAACTGGCACTCTGGTCCACTTGGTCATTGAACATGAGTTGCAACAAAGAAATAAATATTCATGAACTTGTAACTTCAGATTTCTGGGCAGTCGCACTTCATGCTTCATTTTTGTAACAATAATAACACTGTATTAACACTCACAACAACTGTCAAGTGGAGATGCCTTGTTGATGTACAATGGTTGCTTCTTTTGCTTGGCTACAAGTCTACTGATTCTGCTTTAATATCAATTCTGTTCAATACTTGGTTGTCTGGGTTGCTTTCAGTACAAAAGTTGGCTTGACGTATATGAAGCTGTTCCTTCATTAAAGAAGATTGAATCCGCTTAGTTTTTTGTTGGCAGGTCACCTCGGAGTCTGAAAAATGTCAATTAGTTATCTTTAATATTGCATTACACAGGCTATGAATCTAGCTGTAGTATATATAACCATGCCGAAACTTCTCCATAAATCTTAAAAGAATTGAATTCAAGCAATATGACAAAATATACAATCAGACGCTGGAGAGAAAAAGATACACGGAGATAACATTTATTGCTGAATGCATACACATCTATAGTTATTATTGAAAGAGGTTACGTACTGCAAGAATACAATATGGAAAGGAATAGTGCAATATGGAAAGGGTAAAAGTGTTGCAAGAATACAACATGGAAAGTATTATATATTGTGAACACTCATTGCATGATATATTTCATATATTTGTACCATATCCTTATTAGACCCCTCATTATTAGTATGTACCTTATTGAAGTTCGTTCTTTAACAAGTCTGTAAGATTTTGTTGGTTTATTTCATATAGAATTCTTCTCTATTTTTTATGCATACATACCGAAATTTGTGTAACCCGTTCCTTACTTCTACAAATGACCATCTCAATTATCTAAGTGCATTGATTATAGGGAGATGAATTTATATAAGCAGATTTGCTTTTTTTCAAATCCCTGTCTACATATGTACATCATAATATTGTTAGCTGATCATGTTTTCTTGAATAAATATTGTTTAAACCAACATGGAAAGAGGTAAAAGAACTGCAAGTGATAAAAAATCTGTTTACACCACAATAGGATAAAATATGCACCTATATGGAAATTTATTGAATTGACCTTACGATTACACCAGATATTTATCTTTTCCTAGATACTTCAGCATTAAGCTTTCATATTTTGTTCAGATGTTGAAAACTTGGGGAAAATAGCAGCGTTCGGTGTTAGTAATACACAAGATATCTTAATTTCGGTGTTGTGGTTTTGTTCTAAATACTTATATACCGTGTAGTGGCGGATCCAGATTTTCAAAAGGGGGGAACCTGTGAATGTAAAGTATCGGTAAAAATATTCAGCAATTTCGGTGCCAAATCTGAAGTTTCACTAATGTTATTTCGCAAATTTGTAGCTAAAACAAGGGACTGGTCCCCTCCAAATCCATCAATGCCGTGCATTTATCTTCCAAAGCAGTCAAGTATGGTTTTAAAGGAATGAAAACCATGATTATTAATTTAATATTATTATCTTAATTTTGATAGACAATTTAATGAAACTAAACTTATGAATTTTCTTCCAAATTCCTTAAATATTAAACTTCTAGGAAAATCTACCCTAATTCCAGTAAATATTCTTGCAGCAGATTATTGGTCCCCTACCATTTATCATCGGTTTGTCTGTCAGTGATTTCCAATCAGTTTTCCGGACTTTTCGTCGAATTGGATGAAGATATTTAAATGAAATTTTATATATGGCTTTGTCTTGGATAGTTACAGATCAAGTTTGAGGTTTGTTATGCTTGACCTACTTTGGACTGAATAATCCTCTCGGTAGGGGACTTTGTATTGCCTACAATACTCTAATAATGCTTGTTTATTTAATGAATTTCAGAAGGGTTGCAAATCTGTAGTTTGGTAGGGGGTTTCAGGAGTTTTATAATTTAATTAATGTATTTCTTCGAAACCAAAACTAGTCCATACGTGAAAATTCCCACAATCCTCCATCAAGTGATGCCATGTCTCCTGATAAACTCAGTCTTCCCACAATCCTCCACCAAGTGATGCCATGTCTTCTGATGAATCCATTGTCTTCCCACAATCCTCCACCAAGTGATGCCATGTCTCCTGATGAACTCATTTTCTTCCCTCAATCCTCCACCAAGTGATGCCAGGTCTCCTGATGAATTCATTGTCTTTCCACAATCCTCCACCAAGTAATGCCAGGTCTCCTGGTGGACTCGTATCTCTAGAAAAACCTCAATCACAGGTGGCAGGGCCACCAGTGTTTGAATTTTAAAAGCCCACAATTAATCATAGCTCATCTTACTCAGATTAACAATAATATGTACAGACACTTCATTGGACCAACACAGGATGCTAATCCCTTTCATTCCTATCAAAGATGTGTAAAAATTCATACAGTTTTTACCTAGTAAAATACTTGTTTCTATCTAGGATTATTTCTAGATAACCCTCACAAACCTGACAATCCACAAAGTCAACCATATTGCATCATAACAAAATTGATATTTTTCCTAGTATATATTTCTAGCTATTTCTTCCTCTAGATGTTCAGTTGCTTACATGGCAGATATAAATGACAGATTTTTAGTCTGCTGTACACTAGTTTAAACAAACTCATTCACTGAAATTGGTGTTTCAATTCAATTCATATTTTATGAATAAGCATTACAGTGTCAATCCATACAGATCAAAATACTAATTACAATACCAAGTGTGCTTTTTTCTTTTAGTAGAAAACCATGTACAATAAGCTTCAACTTTAGGTAAAATATACTAAACAACACAACAGCACATACAAATTACGTATCAAATAAAGACGAAGAGAAGGGGGGCATTGCTGCCTCATAAATCTTTTTGATCATCTTCTTTTGGTCACTGAACTGGTTTACGCAGCTCTGGTATGTCAACATACTTTTATCATATATATCTCACTGCAACCATGCTAGAGGTTGAAGAGATGGTTTGAAGAAAAGTGTTCTTTTTTCAATTGTATTTAATATATCTAAGTATGTCATTGGAAAAACAATTTGCAAGGTAACAGACGCTGTAGATCATATAATATTACTGTGGTATGCAGAATCAAAATCAACTGTTCAATGACCTATCTAGAATATGATGAATAGTTAATGGACCATCCTGGCATTTCACTTCAACGTTATATGGATTATTTTACTTGTATCAAAGAAATCTCAATACATTTAGTTCTAAATATTTTACATCAGTACATAGAATTTCAATATGTACAATATCACACTAAGGTGCAATTATGACCGTTTTGGGGTTGCCATGGATACCTTCGGTTTTATATTGTTTGCTCATTTTCAAGTTACGTACCCCAGATACATTGTGTTCCCACACTCCTTCACCAAGTAATGCCAGGTCTCCTGATGAACTCGTTGTCTTCCCACAATCCTCCACCAAGTAATGCCATGTCTCCCGATGAACTCGTCTTCCCACAATCCTCCACCAAGTAATACCATGTGTCCCTATGAACTCATTGTCTTCCCACAATCCTCCATCAAGTAATACCATGTGTCCCTATCAACTCATTGTCTTCCCACAATCCTTCACCAAGTAATGCCATGTCTCCTGATGAACTCGATGTCTTCCCACAATCCTTCAACAAGTAATGCCATGTCTCCTGGTGGACTCCAATCTCTAGAAAAACCTCAATCACAGGTGGTAGGGCCACCAGTGTTGGAACTCTAAAAGCCCACAATTAATCAAAGCTCATCGTAATCAGAGTAACAATAATATATGCAGACACCTCAATGGACCCATAAGGATGCTAATCCCTTTCATTCCTATCAAAGATGTGTCAAATTCATACATGTTTTCCCTGCTTTACCTTCAGTAATAGTTTTGAAATATCAATTAGGAAGGGGGGAGTTGGCAAGACATGCATGGCTTGAATTCTAAAAAACACTGAGACTTATAATCTGGAACTCAAAACAAATGGTATCACAAACTTTTCTTAATAGTATCCCAAAAAATTTTTCACAGTTATGGCACTAACTATATCTCCCCTATGCACTGTGTCATTCATATTAATGAATTACTAAGTCTTGAAATTATCAAGAAAAAAAGATACACACATCAGGATGGACCAGTGTACAAAGTCTGTCAGGGAAACAGATATCAAGATATTGTAAAGACTATCATTTTATGTTCTATGTCCAGAGTGTACTGACCCTTGTCCATGTGACCTCAAAATAAAATGGGGTCATGTACTTCTTAAGAGGTACTAAGGTACCAAGTTTGGTGTTGATTAAGCAAATGATCCTTAATACATAGAAGACATAATATATTACTATTCCTAGTTTGAACCATGACCTCGAAAGTAATAGGGGTCATTTACTTCCTACAATGTATCGAATTTCATGTTTGTCAAGTAAAAGGCTCTATAAAATATAATATCAATCCTTTCCACCTCGCATCAGGATGGACACCACCAAGTGGCAAAAACTTATTTTTAGATTCATTTATCAACATAATAATCCATCAATGTACCCAAAACAATGAAAAACAAAAGATCTCCATACCAGAACCTGTCATTTGAAGAATACCAAGCCCTATCCACCCTCACAATCAACCCAGACATCATTACACCTGACGACAAAGGTGGGGCAATTGTAATTATGAACCTGAAAGACTATTACAAAAGCCAATGGAAAATTGAACAATAATATCAATGACATCAAATTTTCAATAGACACCACACCAGATAACAAATATGGACATCAGTGTTTTACAGGCTTCCAAAAATACATAAACATGGCAATCCACAGCGGTACATTATACGCCCACATACGGAATTGAATCAAAAAATCTAATTTAAAGGGCCATAACTCCTTGAAAAGGTTTGGGACAGCATTTTCCTTGTAATATGCACATACACTCATAACACAAATGCACCGAAAACAATAAATCACAAAAATACCTTTAGGGACCATGTTCAACAAGTTAAAACCAGATTTCTGATCAAACATTAACAAAGGACACTCTTGGGGAGGGGGGGGGGGACCCAGACACAAAGGAATTAATGAGGAAAATAATCATAGCATACAGAAGAGTCCCCAACCTAAAAATCACCCTGGTGCATTCCAAATTGAATAGTACTACTCCAAACACTGGAAGCTGGAAGCTAACCATGTACGAGAATTGCCAAATATACCTATTTGTCAGGAATATTAAAAACATCCAAATTTCTTCCACAAAAAATTCTAAGTAACACAAATCTTACACTGCAACAGTACTTCAGTAATGGATGGAATTAAATGCCAAAATGTTCAATACATTGGAAAAACTGGCCACCTGTACACTTCATTGGAGCAGACCACCATCTAACAATCTTTCTCCAAGACAATTTTGGCGGTGTACGTTGCAAAAAAATTACGAACACCAAAAAAACTTAGTATATAAAAAAAGTATAAAAAATAACAATAAAAAAATAATTAAATATAAAAAAAAGTATATTAAAAAAACAGAGTATATATCCTCCACTGATAGTTGCTAATAAATCAGTTTGCCTGCCATTGAACAATGAAACAGATAAATCAAATCTATTTAATCAGTCAGTATATACTTTTGTTTTCAATCGGTTGTCGATGACTCAAATACTGACTTCCTCTCTTCTGTACACAACGGTAATTCCGACAATTTCTACAATATGAATTTCTTCCAAAGACGAAAAT
Organism: Ostrea denselamellosa; assembly: GCA_024699665.1. Taxonomy (NCBI): domain Eukaryota; kingdom Metazoa; phylum Mollusca; class Bivalvia; order Ostreida; family Ostreidae; genus Ostrea; species Ostrea denselamellosa. The sequence goes on from JAMZEH010000069.1 coordinate 286,314, forward strand.
GTTTTACAAATCATCAATACCAATGAACCAGCTGGTCCCTACAATGTTAACCCAACACTTAATTCAAGCTTCTCATGTACTTGCAGATCTTCATTTAGTACACTTTTCAATTTGTCACTTTAACAATTAATGGAAAGTATCTAATGCAATACCAGTACACTAAAAGGGTCGAAGGAAGTTGCTAGTAATTACAGAACTATATCTCTATATTATTACAAATAATAATAATAATAAAAATTTTAAAAAATGACGAGTATATTTACTCAATATTTCACCCAATGCATTAACTCTACTGGTCACCACTATTCTTAATGTATCATTTTATTTACTAGAACTCTATTTTAAATAACTACTATTCTATTTCAAGTGCTACATGTAATTGTGAAATAGGGAGGAAGGGATATAGTTGAAAATATGAGCAATTAGCGACAAAATCATTATTATTACTATTACAAAGTATTTATATAGCACATTATCTAACATTACAACTATTACTCCAAGCACTTGCATAAAACAATATATCACATCAAACAAAGCAAAGTTACACATAAAATGCTAAATGGAGTATTTTAAACAAACATTAGATTTAATATCACAAAGATAAATAAGAAGACTAACATGGTTCATTTAAGCATTCTTTAAATTTTCACATCACATATACATCACACCTTACTTTTTTTTTTTTTTTTTGGCATATTTGTTTTGTTTTCTTCTTTTTCTTTTTTTCTTCTTTTTCTTTTTTCATTTTTTTTTTATTTTCATTTTTTTTTTCTTGTACTTCTATAAAAAACAAAAATGTCCAATACATATAAAACATGCTCATAACTTAAAATCACAATCATAAAGATGAGTTTTAATAGTAATTCATACACGATAAAAGACAATTAAGAATCTTGATATACCAGTCTAAAAAGAGGTGTTTTGAGAGATTTCTTAAAAACACAAAAAGATTGTTCATTTCTCAAATGACCGGGCAAATTGTTCCATTGGCAAGTTGTTCCAGTGTGGCAGCTGATTGGTCAAAATGCCTCTCGCCATACGTCTTGTTGCGAATGTGAGCTTACACTAGTAACGCACAGTTCTCTGATCGCAGTGAATGTGTTGGTTGGTAGACATGAATTAAGTCTTGTAAATAAGTTGTTGCACTGCCATGGAGACATTTAAAAACATACATCAGAATTTTATACTGGTATTGGTAGCGCACAGGTAGCCAATGACGAGTAACAAGCGTGGGAGTGATCTAATCATCTTTCTTAGTTCTAGATATAACACGAGCTGCTGTGTTCTGAACACGTAATTTGTTGTGTTGGCTGGCAGTCCATACATCACATTTCCATAGTCTAATCCTGAACTGACCAGTGAGTTGATTAAAGTTTTACAGGCATTGTTCGTTATATATGAGAGTAGGCATCCAATATTTCAAATGTGGAAGAAGCACGATTTAGCGGTGGTACTTATTTGCTTCTCCATAGTGAATGTCTTATCAAAAATAACACCAAGGTTTCTGACACAGGAAACATCGCTGACAACAGTACCAATGAAATAAAGATGACAGTTCGAAAAGTCTCTCCACTGGTGTTTAGGGGTGAAAACAATCAATTTGGTCTTATCCTGATTCAGTTTCAGAAGATTTCATCACATCCAGTCACTGATATCGTCCAAACTTGTTTCGATGCGACTTAATATGTCAGTCCAACTATCTAGTGGTTCAATCACAAGATTTACTAGAGTATCATTTGCGTAGCAGTGATATTCCATACCGTGTTGTCAGCAATCCATTTCAAAAATAGAAAATAAAGTCTTGGGCCCAACACAGATCCTTGGGGCACTCCATATTTGAGATGCATTTCATTTGAACAGATGGATCTGATTGGTGCATGCTGTGAACAATTTGTCAAATATGATCTTATCCATGCTAAAGCAGATCCACTTATGCCATAGGAATATTCTAAACAGTAGAAGAGTATCTTGTGATCTATAACGTCAAATGCTGCTGATAGAGCCAACATAACTAAAACGGCACAAAAAGCTAACATCCTAGGAAACACAGACTTAAAATCTGGAACTCAAAACAACTGTAAGCACAGTATCTAGCATCTAGTCTAGTATCCAAGAAAATTTCATTGTATATATACATGTATATATCACTGTCTTGTTACTAATTGTCCCTTTGTGCATCTAGTTACATACATCATGAACTTGAAATCTTTTTACATAGGAACCTTTTTTAGTTGTCTTAAATTTAGTATACAAACATGGTTATTGTATAGACATATTACTCATTCCTCATTTACAGTATCCTCTTGTACACTTATTCATATTCATAAATGAACTTCATTAAGATTACCCAATAATCCGAAAACTCATAACATTCCTAAACTTATCCTGCCATTCAGCAACCTCAAAATTACAATCTTTTTTATAAATACACAAAGGAATTTGTTTTACACTTGACTAGATAGATCTGAAAATGTGCCTGGAAATATAGCTGATGTTTCTAGTAAAGCAAATAGATGAAAATATAAAAGTTTCTAGTAAAGCAAATAGATGAAAATATCAAAAAGTTACTCTACTATTATGAAATACAAATATATGTAACTTGTCAAGTAAGTGAAATGACACATGAGGGAGAGGTAAGGAGGTGGTGAGTAAACAGAGAATATTTAAGGAAGGATTAGGATTATTAAGGTTGCTCATGTCTACAGAAATCAAAAACTAAATTTAACCGTCATTTGGAAATCCAATATAGATATGTATAACTCAATATATAGATGAATAAATGAACGAAACTAGATTTTAATTCTTAACCATTACAAACAATGCCCACAGATGAATTTGAATGAACAAGAAATGTATCAGAAACGTGTATGATCCCCGTGGTGTACATTGGAAAAGGATTTATACAAATTTATTATTGATTGATGTGTTATATGCAGTGTGTTGTTTGTACTTTATTGTATCACTGAATCTACAACTTTATTGAATGTACTACTATTATATTTACTGAATCACTATGGAATAGAGAGGAGGGGTTACAGTTGGAAATGTGAGACGGGGCCTTCAATTAGCAACAAAAAGGCAACACATTCATAGTTTGAAAATTCTCAGAAACACACAGACTTAAAATCTGGAACTCAAAACAACTGTATGCACACACCGTTTTTAAGTCTGGTATCCAAGAAAATTTCATTGTGTAAATATATCACTCTCTCGTTACTAACTGTATCCCTTGTGTACTTAGTTATTGATATATATCAAATTCCAAATATCATGGACTGGAAATCATTTTACATCACAAGACTTATATATATCTTTCTTGTATTTAGTACCCAAGAAAATAGTCACTGTATAAATATATTACTCTCTCCTAATTAACAGTATCCCATGTACACCTATAAATGAACTTCCATAAGATTATGTAACAACCTGAAAACCCATAACATTCCTAAATTTATCCTGTCATTCCACTACCTCGAAATTACTCAATCCTTTTCACAAATACACAAAGGAAATTTTTTACACTTCTCAGAAATATCAGAATATATGTAGTTGATGTTACTAGTTAAGCAAATGAATAAAAATATTAGAAAGTTACACTATCATTATGAAATACAAAATATATAAATATATGTAACTTGTTGAATAAATGAAGTTACACATGAGGGAGATGGTGATGGAGAGGTTGAGGAGAAAAGAGAATATTAATGGGAGGATCAAGGCTATTAACAGGTGGGGATGCTGGAATTTTTGAAAGGGAGGTTTTACATTTACTTTTAGTTCTCAAGGGGTGATGGTGGTGGTCAATCCTCAAAAGCATTACTTTTACCTTTTTAAGCAAAATTTTCTGATCCATAGATGAATATGAAAGAGAATGAAATGTTTCAGAAAAGTGTTTGATCCCTGTGGTCTAAAATTGAAAAGGAAAAAATATATGTACTGTAAAATAGGGAGGAGGGGATATAATTGGAAATGTGAGATGGGGCCTTTAATTAGCAACAAAAAGGCAACACATTCATAGTTTGAAAATTCTCAGAAACACACAGACTTAAAATCTGGAACTCAAAACAACTGTATGCACACACCGTTTTTAAGTCTGGTATCCAAGAAAATTTTCGTTGTATATATATATATATATATATATATATATATATAGTTTTGTACACCTACTTATTCATATTTATAAATAAACTTCGGTAAGATTATACAATAACTCAAAAATTTACAAAATTCTTAAACTTATCCTGTCATTCGGCAACCTTAAAATTACACAATCATTATACATACGGGAAAATTTTTCACTTGAACAGAAATATCAGAAAATATGCTTGGAAACATAGCTGATGTTTCTAGTGAAGCAGAGTGATAAAAATATAAGAAAACTATCCTATCATTATTAAATACAAAATACATGTGACTTGTTGTGTATTGGAAATTACACAAAGGAGAGGCTGAAAGAAATGGCGAGTAGAAAGAGAATATCAATGGAAGGATTGAGGTTAATAAGGTCATTCATGTCTAAAGAGATAAAAAAATTAATTTATCGTATCATTAGGAAACCCAGTATAGATGTATGTAACTTGATAAATAGATGAATGAAACTAGATTTTGATTCTTAACTATTACAAAAAACAAGTCCATAGATGAATATGAATGAACAAGAAATGTTTCAGAAACATGTATCATCCCTGTGGTGTACAACTTATATAATAATAATAATAATAATGCACTTATATAGTGTCTTATCTAAATATACTCTAAAGCACTTTACACTATACTAAAACGCAAATCAAAATTATACAGAATACATAAAATACTTAATAATGCCTTAATAATCTTCTTGATTTTAGATAGAAGACTAAAAAGGACTTATATAAATGTGTCATATAAATATACTATAAACACTGTGCTATATGTTTTACTTCATCATAAAACTTAATGTAATATTTCATTGAATGTACTATTTTCTATTATATTTACTGTACAGACAAATGGATGGACAGAACCTTAACATAATACATCCCATCATTAATGAAGGGAGTATAAAAATGTGCAAAACTAAGCAACTAAATCTTGTTGGTGGAAACAATGAATGAAGAACTCAGGAATTTGCTTTCGGTATGATAAAACACAAAATTTCTACCACAAAGGACTTGGGAGCAAATCAACAATCAAATTGCAAATGTTATTATTGACACATGAGCCAGTATTAACATCTTAGATGGCGATGCTTTCCAAAATTATTCTTGGGAAAGAAAAATCTGAGACAATCAAATTCTTACATATTTGCATCTGAGTCTGCTATAACTTTGAAACAACGGCGAATTATACAAGTGAATGTAAAATACATGAATCCATTGTCTTCCCACAATCCTCCACCAAGTGATGCCATGTCTTCTGATGAATCCATTGTCTTCCCACAATCCTCCACCAAGTGATGCCATGTCTCCTGATGAATCCATTGTCTTTCCACAATCCTCCACCAAGTAATGCCAGGTCTTCTGATGAATCCATTGTCTTCCCACAATCCTCCACCAAATGATGCCATGTCTCCTGGTGGACTCGTATCTCTAGAAAAACCTCAATCACAGGTGGCAGGGCCACCAGTGTTTGAATTTTAAAAGCCCACAATTAATCATAGCTCATCTTACTCAGATTAACAATAATATGTACAGACACTTCATTGGACCAACACAGGATGCTAATCCCTTTCATTCCTATCAAAGATGTGTAAAAATTCATACAGTTTTTACCTAGTAAAATACTTGTTTCTATCTAGGATTATTTCCAGATAACCCTCACAAACCTGACACTCCACAAGCCAACCATATTGCATCATAACAAAATTGATATTTTTCCTAGTATATATTTCTAGCTATTTCTTCCTCTAGATGTTCAGTTGCTTACATGGCAGATATAAATGACAGATTTTTAGTCTGCTGTACACTAGTTTAAACAGTCATTCACTGAAATTGGTGTTTCAATTCAATTCATATTTTATGAATAAGCATTACAGCGTCAATCCATACAGATCAAAATACTAATTACAATACCAAGTGTGCTTTTTTCTTTTAGTAGAAAACCATGTACAATAAGCTTCAACTTCAGGTAAAATATACTAACCAACTCCACATAGACTGTTCAATGACCTATCCAGAATATGATGAATAGTTAATGGACAGTCCTGGCATTTCACTTCAACGTTATATGGATTATTTTACTTGTATCAAAGAAATCTCAGTACAGTTAGTTCTAAATATTTTAGATCAGTACATGGAATTTCAATATGTACAATATCACACTAAGGTGCAATTATGACCGTTTCGGGGTTGCCATGGATACCTTCGGTGTTATATATTGTTTGCTCATTTCGAAGTTACGTACCTCAGATACATTGTGTTCCCACACTCCTCCACCAAGTAATGCCAGGTCTCCTGATGAACTCGTTGTCTTCCTACAATCCTCCACCAAGTAATGCCATGTCTCCCGATGAACTCGTCTTCCCACAATCCTCCACCAAGTAATGCCAGGTCTCCTGATGAACTCGTTGTCTTCCCACAATCCTCCACCAAGTAATGCCATGTCTCCCGATGAACTCGTCTTCCCACAATCCTCCACCAAGTAATACCATGTGTCCCTATGAACTCATTGTCTTCCCACAATCCTTCACCAAGTAATGCCATGTCTCCTGATGAACTCGATGTCTTTCCACAATCCTTCACCAAGTAATGCCAGGTCTCCCGATGAACCCATTGTCTTCCCACAATCCTTCAACAAGTAATGCCATGTCTCCTGGTGGACTCCAATCTCTAGAAAAACCTCAATCACAGGTGGTAGGGCCACCAGTGTTGGAACTCTAAAAGCCCACAATTAATCAAAGCTCATCTTAATCAGAGTAACAATAATATGTGCAGACACCTCAATGGACCCATAAGGATGCTAATCCCTTTCATTCCTATCAAAGATGTGTCAAATTCATACATGTTTTACCTGCTTTACCTTCAGTAATAGTTTTGAAATATCAAATAGGGAGGAGGGGGGAAGTTGGCAAGACATGCATGGTTTGAATTCTAAAAAACACTGACACTTATAATCTGGAACTCCAAACAAATGGTATCACAAACTTTTCTTAATAGTATCCCCAAAAAATTTTCACAGTTATGGCACTAACTATATCTCCCCTATGCACTGTGTCATTCATATTAATGAATTACTAAGTCTTGAAATTATCAAGAAAAAAAAGATACACACATCAGGATGGACCAGTGTACAAAGTCTGTCAGGGAAACGGATATCAAGATATTGAAAAGACTATCATTCTATGTTCTATGTCCAGAGTGTACTGACCCTTGTCCATGTGACCTCAAAATAAAATGGGGTCATGTACTTCTTAAGAGGTACTAAGGTACCAAGTTTGGTGTTGATTAAGCAAATGATCCTTAATACATAGAAGACATAATATATTACTATTCCTAGTTTGAACCATGACCTCGAAAGTAATAGGGGTCATTTACTACCTACAATGTATCGAATTTCATGTTTGTCAAGTAAAAGGCTCTATAAAATATAATATCAATCCTTTCCACCTCGCATCAGGATGGACACCACCAAGTGGCAAAAACTTATTTTTAGATTCATTTATCAACATAATAATCCATCAATGTACCCAAAACAATGAAAAACAAAAGATCTCCATACCAGAACCTGTCATTTGAAGAATACCAAGCCCTATCCACCCTCACAATCAACCCAGACATCATTACACCTGACGACAAAGGTGGGGCAATTGTAATTATGAACCTGAAAGACTATTACAAAAGCCAATGGAAAATTGAACAATAATATCAATGACATCAAATTTTCAATAGACACCACACCAGATAACAAATATGGACATCAGTGTTTTACAGGCTTCCAAAAATACATAAACATGGCAATCCACAGCGGTACATTATACGCCCACATACGGAATTGAATCAAAAAATCTAATTTAAAGGGCCATAACTCCTTGAAAAGGTTTGGGACAGCATTTTCCTTGTAATATGCACATACACTCATAACACAAATGCACCGAAAACAATAAATCACAAAAATACCTTTAGGGACCATGTTCAACAAGTTAAAACCAGATTTCTGATCAAACATTAACAAAGGACACTCTTGGGGAGGGGGGGGGGGGGGGGGGGACCCAGACACAAAGGAATTAATGAGGAAAATAATCATAGCATACAGAAGAGTCCCCAACCTAAAAATCACCCTGGTGCATTCCAAATTGAATAGTACTACTCCAAACACTGGAAGCTGGAAGCTAACCATGTACGAGAATTGCCAAATATACCTATTTGTCAGGAATATTAAAAACATCCAAATTTCTTCCACAAAAAATTCTAAGTAACACAAATCTTACACTGCAACAGTACTTCAGTAATGGATGGAATTAAATGCCAAAATGTTCAATACATTGGAAAAACTGGCCACCTGTACACTTCATTGGAGCAGACCACCATCTAACAATCTTTCTCCAAGACAATTTTGGCGGTGTACGTTGCAAAAAAATTACGAACACCAAAAAAACTTAGTATATAAAAAAAGTATAAAAAATAACAATAAAAAAATAATTAAATATAAAAAAAAGTATATTAAAAAAACAGAGTATATATCCTCCACTGATAGTTGCTAATAAATCAGTTTGCCTGCCATTGAACAATGAAACAGATAAATCAAATCTATTTAATCAGTCAGTATATACTTTTGTTTTCAATCGGTTGTCGATGACTCAAATACTGACTTCCTCTCTTCTGTACACAACGGTAATTCCGACAATTTCTACAATATGAATTTCTTCCAAAGACGAAAATGTTTTACAAATCATCAATACCAATGAACCAGCTGGTCCCTACAATGTTAACCCAACACTTAATTCAAGCTTCTCATGTACTTGCAGATCTTCATTTAGTACACTTTTCAATTTGTCACTTTAACAATTAATGGAAAGTATCTAATGCAATACCAGTACACTAAAAGGGTCGAAGGAAGTTGCTAGTAATTACAGAACTATATCTCTATATTATTACAAATAATAATAATAATAAAAATTTTAAAAAATGACGAGTATATTTGCTACTGTACAGTATTTCATTTACTCAATATTTCACCCAATGCATTAACTCTACTGGTCACCACTATTCTTAATGTATCATTTTATTTACTAGAACTCTATTTTAAATAACTACTATTCTATTTCAAGTGCTACATGTAATTGTGAAATAGGGAGGAAGGGATATAGTTGGAAATATGAGCAATTAGCGACAAAATTATTATTATTACTATTACAAAGTATTTATATAGCACATTATCTAACATTACAACTATTACTCTAAGCACTTGCATAAAACAATATATCACATCAAACAAAGCAAAGTTACACATAAAATGCTAAATGGAGTATTTTAAACAAACATTAGATTTAATATCACAAAGATAAATAAGAAGACTAACATGGTTCATTTAAGCATTCTTTAAATTTTCACATCACATAGACATCACACCTTACTTTTTTTTTTTTTTGGCATATTTGTTTTGTTTTCTTCTTTTTCTTTTTTCATTTTTTTTTTTATTTTCATTTTTTTTTTCTTGTACTTCTATAAAAAACAAAAATGTCCAATACATATAAAACATGCTCATAACTTAAAATCACAATCATAAAGATGAGTTTTAATAGTAATTCATACACGATAAAAGACAATTAAGAATCTTGATATACCAGTCTAAAAAGAGGTGTTTTGAGAGATTTCTTAAAAACACAAAAAGATTGTTCATTTCTCAAATGACCGGGCAAATTGTTCCATTGGCAAGTTGTTCCAGTGTGGCAGCTGATTGGTCAAAATGCCTCTCGCCATACGTCTTGTTGCGAATGTGAGCTTACACTAGTAACGCACAGTTCTCTGATCGCAGTGAATGTGTTGGTTGGTAGACATGAATTAAGTCTTGTAAATAAGTTGTTGCACTGCCATGGAGACATTTAAAAACATACATCAGAATTTTATACTGGTATTGGTAGCGCACAGGTAGTCAATGACGAGTAACAAGCGTGTGAGTGATCTAATCATCTTTCTTAGTTCTAGATATAACACGAGCTGCCGTGTTCTGAACATGTAATTTGTTGTGTTGGCTGGCAGTCCATACATCACATTTCCATAGTCTAATCCTGAACTGACCAGTGAGTTGATTAAAGTTTTACAGGCATTGTTCGTTATATATGAGAGTAGGCATCCAATATTTCAAATGTGGAAGAAGCACGATTTAGCGGTGGTACTTATTTGCTTCTCCATAGTGAATGTCTTATCAAAAATAACACCAAGGTTTCTGACACAGGAAACATCGCTGACAACAGTACCAATGAAATAAAGATGACAGTTCGAAAAGTCTCTCCACTGGTGTTTAGGGGTGAAAACAATCAATTTGGTCTTATCCTGATTCAGTTTCAGAAGATTTCATCACATCCAGTCACTGATATCGTCCAAACTTGTTTCGATGCGACTTAATATGTCAGTCCAACTATCTAGTGGTTCAATCACAAGATTTACTAGAGTATCATTTGCGTAGCAGTGATATTCCATACCGTGTTGTCAGCAATCCATTTCAAAAATAGAAAATAAAGTCTTGGGCCCAACACAGATCCTTGGGGCACTCCATATTTGAGATGCATTTCATTTGAACAGATGGATCTGATTGGTGCATGCTGTGAACAATTTGTCAAATATGATCTTATCCATGCTAAAGCAGATCCACTTATGCCATAGGAATATTCTAAACAGTAGAAGAGTATCTTGTGATCTATAACGTCAAATGCTGCTGATAGAGCCAACATAACTAAAACGGCACAAAAAGCTAACATCCTAGGAAACACAGACTTAAAATCTGGAACTCAAAACAACTGTAAGCACAGTATCTAGCATCTAGTCTAGTATCCAAGAAAATTTCATTGTATATATACATGTATATATCACTGTCTTGTTACTAATTGTCCCTTTGTGCATCTAGTTACATACATCATGAACTTGAAATCTTTTTACATAGGAACCTTTTTTAGTTGTCTTAAATTTAGTATACAAACATGGTTATTGTATAGACATATTACTCATTCCTCATTTACAGTATCCTCTTGTACACTTATTCATATTCATAAATGAACTTCATTAAGATTACCCAATAATCCGAAAACTCATAACATTCCTAAACTTATCCTGCCATTCAGCAACCTCAAAATTACAATCTTTTTTATAAATACACAAAGGAATTTGTTTTACACTTGACTAGATAGATCTGAAAATGTGCCTGGAAATATAGCTGATGTTTCTAGTAAAGCAAATAGATGAAAATATAAAAGTTTCTAGTAAAGCAAATAGATGAAAATATCAAAAAGTTACTCTACTATTATGAAATACAAATATATGTAACTTGTCAAGTAAGTGAAATGACACATGAGGGAGAGGTAAGGAGGTGGTGAGTAAACAGAGAATATTTAAGGAAGGATTAGGATTATTAAGGTTGCTCATGTCTACAGAAATCAAAAACTAAATTTAACCGTCATTTGGAAATCCAATATAGATATGTATAACTCAATATATAGATGAATAAATGAACGAAACTAGATTTTAATTCTTAACCATTACAAACAATGCCCACAGATGAATTTGAATGAACAAGAAATGTATCAGAAACGTGTATGATCCCCGTGGTGTACATTGGAAAAGGATTTATACAAATTTATTATTGATTGATGTGTTATATGCAGTGTGTTGTTTGTACTTTATTGTATCACTGAATCTACAACTTTATTGAATGTACTACTATTATATTTACTGAATCACTATGGAATAGAGAGGAGGGGTTACAGTTGGAAATGTGAGACGGGGCCTTCAATTAGCAACAAAAAGGCAACACATTCATAGTTTGAAAATTCTCAGAAACACACAGACTTAAAATCTGGAACTCAAAACAACTGTATGCACACACCGTTTTTAAGTCTGGTATCCAAGAAAATTTCATTGTGTAAATATATCACTCTCTCGTTACTAACTGTATCCCTTGTGTACTTAGTTATTGATATATATCAAATTCCAAATATCATGGACTGGAAATCATTTACATCACAAGACTTATATATATCTTTCTTATATTTAGTACCCAAGAAAATAGTCACTGTATAAATATATTACTCTCTCCTAATTAACAGTATCCCATGTACACCTATAAATGAACTTCCATAAGATTATGTAACAACCTGAAAACCCATAACATTCCTAAATTTATCCTGTCATTCCACTACCTCGAAATTACTCAATCCTTTTCACAAATACACAAAGGAAATTTTTTACACTTCTCAGAAATATCAGAATATATGTAGTTGATGTTACTAGTTAAGCAAATGAATAAAAATATTAGAAAGTTACACTATCATTATGAAATACAAAATATATAAATATATGTAACTTGTTGAATAAATGAAGTTACACATGAGGGAGATGGTGATGGAGAGGTTGAGGAGAAAAGAGAATATTAATGGGAGGATCAAGGCTATTAACAGGTGGGGATGCTGGAATTTTTGAAAGGGAGGTTTTACATTTACTTTTAGTTCTCAAGGGGTGATGGTGGTGGTCAATCCTCAAAAGCATTACTTTTACCTTTTTAAGCAAAATTTTCTGATCCATAGATGAATATGAAAGAGAATGAAATGTTTCAGAAAAGTGTTTGATCCCTGTGGTCTAAAATTGAAAAGGAAAAAAGATATGTACTGTAAAATAGGGAGGAGGGGATATAATTGGAAATGTGAGATGGGGCCTTCAATTAGCAACAAAAAGGCAACACATTCATAGTTTGAAAATTCTCAGAAACACACAGACTTAAAATCTGGAACTCAAAACAACTGTATGCACACACCGTTTTTAAGTCTGGTATCCAAGAAAATTTTCGATATATATATATATATATATAGTTTTGTACACCTACTTATTCATATTTATAAATAAACTTCGGTAAGATTATACAATAACTCAAAAATTTACAAAATTCTTAAACTTATCCTGTCATTCGGCAACCTTAAAATTACACAATCATTATACATACGGGAAAATTTTTCACTTGAACAGAAATATCAGAAAATATGCTTGGAAACATAGCTGATGTTTCTAGTGAAGCAGAGTGATAAAAATATAAGAAAACTATCCTATCATTATTAAATACAAAATACATGTGACTTGTTGTGTATTGGAAATTACACAAAGGAGAGGCTGAAAGAAATGGCGAGTAGAAAGAGAATATCAATGGAAGGATTGAGGTTAATAAGGTCATTCATGTCTAAAGAGATAAAAAAATTAATTTATCGTATCATTAGGAAACCCAGTATAGATGTATGTAACTTGATAAATAGATGAATGAAACTAGATTTTGATTCTTAACTATTACAAAAAACAAGTCCATAGATGAATATGAATGAACAAGAAATGTTTCAGAAACATGTATCATCCCTGTGGTGTACAACTTATATAATAATAATAATAATAATAATGCACTTATATAGTGTCTTATCTAAATATACTCTAAAGCACTTTACACTATACTAAAATGCAAATCAAAATTATACAGAATACATAAAATACTTAATAATGCCTTAATAATCTTCTTGATTTTAGATAGAAGACTAAAAAGGACTTATATAAATGTGTCATATAAATATACTATAAACACTGTGCTATATGTTTTACTTCATCATAAAACTTAATGTAATATTTCATTGAATGTACTATTTTCTATTATATTTACTGTACAGACAAATGGATGGACAGAACCTTAACATAATACATCCCATCATTAATGAAGGGAGTATAAAAATGTGCAAAACTAAGCAACTAAATCTTGTTGGTGGAAACAATGAATGAAGAACTCAGGAATTTGCTTTCGGTATGATAAAACACAAAATTTCTACCACAAAGGACTTGGGAGCAAATCAACAATCAAATTGCAAATGTTATTATTGACACATGAGCCAGTATTAACATCTTAGATGGCGATGCTTTCCAAAATTATTCTTGGGAAAGAAAAATCTGAGACAATCAAATTCTTACATATTTGCATCTGAGTCTGCTATAACTTTGAAACAACGGCGAATTATACAAGTGAATGTAAAATACATGAATCCATTGTCTTCCCACAATCCTCCACCAAGTGATGCCATGTCTTCTGATGAATCCATTGTCTTCCCACAATCCTCCACCAAGTGATGCCATGTCTCCTGATAAACTCAGTCTTCCCACAATCCTCCACCAAGTGATGCCAGTCTCCTGATGAATCCATTGTCTTTCCACAATCCTCCACCAAGTAATGCCAGGTCTTCTGATGAATCCATTGTCTTCCCACAATCCTCCACCAAATGATGCCATGTCTCCTGGTGGACTCATATCTCTAGAAAAACCTCAATCACAGGTGGCAGGGCCACCAGTGTTTGAATTTTAAAAGCCCACAATTAATCATAGCTCATCTTACTCAGATTAACAATAATATGTACAGACACTTCATTGGACCAACACAGGATGCTAATCCCTTTCATTCCTATCAAAGATGTGTAAAAATTCATACAGTTTTTACCTAGTAAAATACTTGTTTCTATCTAGGATTATTTCCAGATAACCCTCACAAACCTGACACTCCACAAGCCAACCATATTGCATCATAACAAAATTGATATTTTTCCTAGTATATATTTCTAGCTATTTCTTCCTCTAGATGTTCAGTTGCTTACATGGCAGATATAAATGACAGATTTTTAGTCTGCTGTACACTAGTTTAAACAGTCATTCACTGAAATTGGTGTTTCAATTCAATTCATATTTTATGAATAAGCATTACAGCGTCAATCCATACAGATCAAAATACTAATTACAATACCAAGTGTGCTTTTTTCTTTTAGTAGAAAACCATGTACAATAAGCTTCAACTTCAGGTAAAATATATTAACCAACTCCACATAGACTGTTCAATGACCTATCCAGAATATGATGAATAGTTAATGGACAGTCCTGGCATTTCAATTCAACGTTATATGGATTATTTTACTTGTATCAAAGAAATCTCAATACATTTAGTTCTAAATACTTTAGATCAGTACATGGAATTTCAATATGTACAATATCACACTAAGGTGCAATTATGACCGTTTCGGGGTTGCCATGGATACCTTCGGTGTTATATATTGTTTGCTCATTTCGAAGTTACGTACCCCAGATACATTGTGTTCCCACACTCCTCCACCAAGTAATGCCAGGTCTCCTGATGAACTCGTTGTCTTCCCACAATCCTCCACCAAGTAATGCCATGTCTCCCGATGAACTCGTCTTCCCACAATCCTCCACCAAGTAATACCATGTGTCCCTATGAACTCATTGTCTTCCCACAATCCTTCACCAAGTAATGCCATGTCTCCTGATGAACTCGATGTCTTCCCACAATCCTTCACCAAGTAATGCCAGGTCTCCCGATGAACCCATTGTCTTCCCACAATCCTCCAACAAGTAATGCCATGTCTCCTGGTGGACTCCAATCTCTAGAAAAACCTCAATCACTGGTGGTAGGGCCACCAGTCTTGGAACTCTAAAAGCCCACAATTAATCAAAGCTCATCTTAATCAGAGTAACAATAATATGTGCAGACACCTCAATGGACCCATAAGGATGCTAATCCCTTTCATTCCTATCAAAGATGTGTCAAATTCATACATGTTTTACCTGCTTTACCTTCAGTAATAGTTTTGAAATATCAAATAGGGAGGAGGGGGGGAGTTGGCAAGACATGCATGGTTTGAATTCTAAAAAACACTTACACTTATAATCTGGAACTCCAAACAAATGGTATCACATAATTTTCTTAATAGTATCCCAAAAAAAATTTCACAGTTATGGCACTAACTATATCTCCCCTATGCACTGTGTCATTCATATTAATGAATTACTAAGTCTTGAAATTATCAAGAAAAAAAAGATACACACATCAGGATGGACCAGTGTACTGTCAGGGAAACGGATATCAAGATATTGAAAAGACTATCATTCTATGTTCTATGTCCAGAGTGTACTGACCCTTGTCCATGTGACCTCAAAATAAAATGGGGTCATGTACTTCTTAAGAGGTACTAATGTACCAAGTTTGGTGTTGATTAAGCAAATGATCCTTAATACATAGAAGACATAATATATTACTATTCCTAGTTTGACCCATGACCTCGAAAGTAATAGGGGTCATTTACTACCTACAATGTATCGAATTTCATGTTTGTCAAGTAAAAGGCTCTATAAAATATAATATCAATCCTTTCCACCTCGCATCAGGATGGACACCACCAAGTGGCAAAAACTTATTTTTAGATTCATTTATCAACATAATAATCCATCAATGTACCCAAAACAATGAAAAACAAAAGATCTCCATACCAGAACCTGTCATTTGAAGAATACCAAGCCCTATCCACCCTCACAATCAACCCAGACATCATTACACCTGACGACAAAGGTGGGGCAATTGTAATTATGAACCTGAAAGACAATTTTAACACCTAATAGAAGAGGATTCTCGTAACTGCAATGTCTAAATAACGGTGTGTGCTTGAGTTCCAGATATCCAGACACCGCACTCACAAGAAATTAGTTTACTGTAAGATTTTATATATTTTATTTATCATACCATTTTACTTACTGATATATTTCATTCACCATTTGATTGCGTTCTGTTTTGTATTTACTATACCAAATTAATCATCGCACACTTTAATACAGATTCTAACAAATGCAATGTCTAAATAACGGTGTGTGCTTGAGTTCCAGATATCCAGACACTGCATTCACAAGAAATTAGTTTACTGTAAGATTTTATATATTTTATTTATCATACCATTTTACTTTCATTCACCATTTGATCGCGTTCTGTTTTGTATTTACTATACCAATCTAATCATCGTACACTTTATCACAGATTCTAATAAATGCTATGTCTAAATAACGGTGTGTGCTTGAGTTCCAGATATCCAGACACTGCATTCACAAGAAATTAGTTTACTGTAAGATTTTATATATTTTATTTATCATACCATTTTACGTTCATTCACCATTTGATCGTGTTCTGTTTTGTATTTACTATACCAATCTAATCATCGCACACTTTAACACAGATTCTCATAAATGCTATGTCTAAATAACGGTGTGTGCTTGAGTTCCAGATATCTAGACACCGCATTCATAAGAAATTTACTTACACTAAGACTTTATTCCTTATGCCATTTCACTTGCTGTTAGTTTTCATTTACCATTTGATCCAGCTTGTCAGCTCTTTCAATTTGTTGTATTGTTTGGAATTGAATGAAAAATGATAATCTATTAGAAGCAAACGAATTAACCTTCTAATTCTAAGTCTGAAATTCATCAAAATCATCAATAATTTCCAAGATTTAACTGCAAGACTTCAGCTTCCAACAATGTTTACTTCTGTAGTAAACAACTGCAGATCATGACAAAAACTCCCAATAAAATCATCAAACTCATACAAAATTTCCAAAAACTACCTCTCTTTAAGAATTAGACTCAAAAATGATTCATTGCAAGTCCAAATACAAAACACCCAAATTATCACTGCAAAGTTGGCCCAAAATACCTGTTTTAACCTCTATACACTTAGATTCCATTGATTTTTTTCCTTCCATCAACAACTGAACTCTTCTGCATTGCAGAGTAAGAAAGTCTATTGCAGCTGCTAATTACCCCAGAACTACTGTTTCATCCAACAACCTAAGATTTCATAACAAGATATGCTCAAAGGTAACACTCCAAAGCCTTTACACCCCCAAACACACCATCTCTAATTCCGAGAACTTTTTTATCAAACTCGACATCCTTAATAAACAACCAAAATTACAAATCCGATAATCTAATAATCTTTGCCCGTAGGCAAAGCAAACTCCACCATCTACCCCTCACGACTGACATCTCAAATGCCTACCTGAAGCCTGAGAGTCTGCCTCACCTTCAGTCATGGCTCTGACAATCAGCACAGGGTCACCTTTCTTCTGGGTCGGCCACCGACTGGGACAAACTGCATCTGCTGAACAAGAGCCGACAACCAGCTCATCCAATCCCTATTTGAATCATGACTGACAGTGCAGGAAGCATCCACCCCAATTTCATGCTGAACAGTACCTCCTCCTGCATGCCACATCTACGCTGATCCAGTCGCCCTCCTATCTGGACCCTGTCTATCGAGACACCTCACCCGTCCTCCGCCGCCCCTCCCCATTAATACCCTTCTGAACACAAGAAAATCATATGGTATCCAGATAACACACCACACAACACACAGCATTCTCCATGACCCATGGTCCCCTGGCCAACCACAGACTCTTGCCATGTAATCGGGAAGTGCAAGAAGGAACTACACCAGCAGGCCCTCATGTCCAACCGAAGCACCTCTATTCCCACAGACCCCCCTATGTAACTGAAACTGCTCAGCAGGTTCCTCCGCTAGTTCTCCAGCTGCTGGCCTCCTTGAGTGAACTGCATGATGTTCATCTTGGCAGCCCCAACCTAGCCAAATCCAACATGTAGTTCCCCGAACTGGTGTTTGCAGTTACTCAGGACAGAGGCAGATAGCTACCCACACACAACTCCCCAGCTACTTCCTGCAACCCCGGAAGGATTTCACTCTGCCCCCCCTCCCACATCCACTGCCAAATGTGAGCCACTGCCTCAAGTCTGCTGCATTAGACCTCCCCTCCCCCAGCCACGGCCGCAAATGCCAACAGTCTCAGGCTGGACCCCCAACCTCAGAGTACCAGCCGACAGAACCCACTGACCCGCATGCTAACACTGCTGAATGACCCTCAGCTGCTGGATGACCTTTGTGAAGCAATGTTCTGGCTCCTCCTCCTCTGAAAATGAAGGAAGATTGCACTGATTCCAAGATAAAACCGACATCCACCGCACCATTCTCCCTGCAAGGCAATCAAATGTTTTCCCACTAACAGAACCATCCCTGAACTCAGAGCATTCAGACTGCCAATTCCTCAAAAGCCGTCCAGATATCCAACACTATATGGCCATTCACTTCCATCAACGCTCCCTCGACCACACCATAAATGCCAGGTAAATCACCTCCTGCATCGTTTGAAGGATGTCTAGATGGAGCCGAGGGCTCTCCTGAACCTGGACCTTACGGACTTCTCCTTCCAAAGCATGACACCAGACCCTCCCCTCCCACAATAGGTCGCTCTGCTCCTTCTATGATGAATGGTGGCAATGGGTAACTCCCTAAACAAATTTCAGACTTAACAACTTGACTCTACAGTTCGTCAGCACCAGGGATCCCATCTCCCTCAGAGGATCCAAATCAATCAGCTATGGGTTCACAATGTCTGAATTCCATGAGATATCTCAATCTGTAAACCTACAAATTGGCCTGTTTCACCATGACTATCTGCCCTCTAGAGGCCCACTTCCTCTTCATCTTGGTTACTTGTCTGACTCACGTGACCCACAGCACCAACACTCGGCTGCTGAAATTCATACAGCTCCAACAGACATCAGAGAAGTTTCACCAGACCAGTGGCACCAATTCACCTCAATCTGAATTACAAATCCAATAGATGATACCTAGAAACAACTCTCCAACACTGCCCCACGCTCTCTATGGGTTCTACTCTCTCTAAGGGCCCCACTTTCTCCCCCCCCCCTTCAACATGCAGGGAGGCTCTCCCAATCAGAAACTTGTCCATCCCAAAGCAATGCTCACCACAATCATGACGCCAAGGAACACCAAAGCCAAACACGCCCACTAACCAAAGGTCAAACGAATAACATGGGAATATATTAAAAAACTGTCAGATTCCCAACTAAAACATCGACTCACATCTCAAGTTTACCATTCAGTAATATTGTAATCTCAAAAACAGCAAATATTAACAACTATGAAGTCTCAATTTAGTCTAAGTCAGTGATCACTGGCCAGCTCCATCAAAAACTCTTACGTTGGAAAGTAAAAACCGGACTAAATCCTACTTAGAAAACTTTCTCCTAATCCTTCTGGAGGAAAGTTAAAATACCATTACTAAAACTGATGCACCTCTACTAAATTCCTGGCTATATTCCTTGAGATTTCCAACTCAAATTCCAAAATAATTCCAAGTCTGAATTCATCAAAATGATCTGACTACAAGTCCAAAAACTTTCATAACTAAAGTACTTATTGAAAAGCACATGAACACAATTTCTAATCAAATTTCAATAAATCCTAACTTTAACACTGAACTTCAAGACGTTAAAGCCTACTTCCTCAATAAACAAGTGCAGAACAAGTTTTCGTTTCACCCTTTGTGACACCATGGGGACCATCTTAGAATGGCAATATCACTCTGACTCAAAGACGAAATCTCAGTTCCAGCGTTGATCTGCTCAGCTAAAAAATAAAAATAAATGAATTCATTCAGTTCTCGATACTATTGAAATATTTTCCCACCAATTATTATTACCATAATACATCTGATTTTTTTCATAATGAATATCTTTATTATTAATTAAAAAGGAGGTATGTAAACATTGTAATGAAGTGTAGAATTAAATTTGTACACATCATGAAGACCCTTGGAATGGGGCGAGGAGTTAACGAAAAACCTCACAATCCTCGTTCTGTGTGTGAAACACAATTAAAGAGGCATTGGCCTGAACTTCTTCAAATTTCATTCCCCCATTTTTAACATTGTCAGTGTTTAACTAAGATATTTTTGAAGGTCATCAAAAATTTTAATGTCAGTCAAGTGAGACAGCATTCCCAATTCTTTGTTATATAATTAATTAAGGCTTGTGTCATGTTTTTGTTTACATATAGATGACTTAACAGAAAATATATTATATTGAAAACAAAATGAGATTGACAAACACTAAAAAATGTTTAACAGTGTTCAGAATGACCTTACGAATTCCAAAAATTGCTTTAAAAAATAGTTAACCTATGTAAACAAAAACATGACACGTACCAGAAAAATTCAGGAGTCTAAATAACATACTTCTGTGAGAGTAAGAAAGAAAGAGGTACTATGTAGGGATCTAATAAATTTAACGGTTCGTAATACTGTGCTGACTTAGGCGAGATAACTTAAATACCCCCTTCCTTATACAAGAACATTGCAGGGGCGGATCCAGGTGCAGGGGCTGAAGGTTGGACCCCCCCCCCCTTTTTTTGTCAGATTATTTTGCTAAAAAAGTAAATTGATGCATTTTGAGGGTGGAACCCTCACTCTTTGATAACCAAATTTAACGGTAGAACGCCCTCATTCAAAAATTCCTGGATCCGCCTTTGCACAACAGAATACAAAATATCGCAACATGAAAAATCTAAGAGAGACATGTAATACCCAGGGATTTCTGCCCTATAATATGGGCATACAGATAAAAAAAATGTACCTGCTCCATATAAACGCTGTCTCCCGAGAGGAATCATGTAGTGAGGGACCCTCTTCTTCTGCTGCAAGATACAGGGAATGTTCCTGCGATGAGGTTGCCTATTGAGGACTACTAATTTTCTAAGCATTCTGAAAATGTCCAGTCTTCATCTCCGCAGGCTCTGTAAAGTTCAAATAAATTCTGTTAGTTCCTCGTTTGTTTGGTCAAAGGCTCATAGTGTTTGTAAGCATCTTCTTTGGTTGTGATCTTACAAGAAACTTTGTTTTTGTTTTCTATGTAACAATTGAAAATCTACATTTGGAAATTTTCTCTACTGACAGCACAAAGTATGTTCCCAAAATGTCGACATGTGCTTTATTAGGTTTAATACGGTGCAGATGAGTTTTGCCCAGCATTTAAAAAATCAACAATGATAAAACTGGACCTTTTCCAGGCATTTCTGTTCTGAAGAAACGTACACTATACAACTCAAATTAATGAAAATAATGGTTTTACAATAGTATAATATGTGTTTATAATCAAGGGATGAGTTTGAATTCATTAAAAAATAACTTATCGAATACCTAAATTCAGGATTATCAAAATGTAGGTAAGAATGTTACAGATATTCTATTTTTTAGGTCATGCTAAATATGGATTTTATCTGCACGACAATCATACCAACAATTGAAATTATCGGCATGACAAAATTTGAATACCATAAACCAGGTCTTAAAATAAGACAATTATTATGATAGAATTTGCCAATAGTGTAATTTCACTTTTACATGGTTATTGATTCAGAGCGTATTTATTTTATCACTGAAAATGCAGTCTGGTCCTTCCTTCTCCTTATGCTCCTAAGGAAAAGGGTATTGTTTTAATCAGATTGCCAAAAATGGGTTAACTAACACTGTGGGGTGCACCACCTATGAAAATCATATATTCATTGAAAATCCAGATTATAACTCGAATTTCCGATTTTAGATTTATAAACTGTTTATTACTGTGTGTAGTGTTCACATGTTTATTGTTATGTACATGTGTAGTATTTATGATTATTACTGTGTGTTGTGTACACTTATGTGTATTGTTATGTGCAGTATTTATTTGTGTGTTTATTACTGTGTGTAGTGTTTATTTGTGTGCATTGTTATGTGTAGTATTTATTTGTTTATTACTATGTGTTGTCTTCAATTATGTGTATTGCAATGTGTAGTATTTATTTGTGTCTTTATTATTTTGTGTTGTGTACACTTGTGTGTATTGTTATATGTAGTATTGATTGCTTGATTATGTATTGTTTAACATCCCGCTCGAGAATTTTTCACTCATATGGAGACGTCACCATTGCTGGTGAAGGGATGCAAAATTTAGGCCTATGCTCAGTGCTTACGGCCTTTGAGCAGAAAGGGAGCTTTATTGTGCCACACCTGCTGTGACACAGGGCCTCGGTTTTTGCAGTCTCATCCGAAACAACAACCCATTTAATCGCCTCTTATGACAAGAAAGGGATACTGAGAATCTATTCTAACAATCCAGATCCCCATGGGACTATTTGTATGTTTATTACTGTGTGCAGAGTTTACTTGTGTGTATTGTTATGTGTAGTATTTATCTGTGTGTTTATTACAGTGTGTAGTGTTTCCTTGTGTGTATTGTTATGTGTAGTATTTATTTGTGTGTTTATTACTGTGTAGTGTTTACTTTTGTGTATTGGTATGGGATCTGTTGTTAGAATAGATCCTCAGATCCCCTTGCTTATCGTAAGAGGCGACTAAATGGGGTGATCCTTCAGATGAGACCGCAAAAACCGAGGCCCCGTGTCACATCAGGTGTGGCACGATAAAGATCCCTCCCTGCTCAAAGGCAATAAGCCCCGAGCACAGGCCTAAATTTTGCAGCCTTTCACCGGCAATGCTGACGTCTCCATATGAGTGAAAAATTCTCGAGTGGGAAGTTAAACAATGATCAATCAATGTATTTGTGTGTTTATTACAATGTAGTGTTTACTTGTGTGTATTCTTATGTGTAGTATTTATTTGTCTGTTTATTACTGTAGTGTTTACTTGTGTGTATTGTTATGTGTAGTATTTATTTGTGTGTTTATTACTGTGTAGTGTTTACTTGTGTGTATTGTTATGTGTAGTATTTGTTTGTGCGTTTATTACTGTGTAGTGTTCACTTGTGTGTATTGTTATGTGTAGTATTTATTTGTGCGTTTATTACTGTGTAGTGTTCACTTGTGAATATTGTTATGTGTAGTATTTATTTGTGTGTTTATTACTGTAGTGTTTACTTGTGTGTATTGTTATGTGTAGTAATTTTTTTGTGTGTTTATTACTGTGTGTTGTGTTTACTTGTGTGTATTGTTATGTGTAGTATTTTTTTTTTATATTAACATTTTATATCACAAATCAGACAGAATATAATTATAACAAAGAATAGTGGTTTTGGTTTTTTGGTTGTTTTTTTTGTTGATAATTCCTCTCATACCCATAAACACACACACTTTTATGCATAGTCTATATACCGGTATCGTTATTTTAAATTTGCATAAATATGATACAAGCAGATAATAAGAGTTAAAAATATTTTTCCATAATGACCATAATTTTTCAAATCTATGTACATCACTGTTTTGGATAGCAATATGCTTTTTGAGTTTCAAATGAGATAATAACCCATATATATTTGGTAGTTTGTTCTGTTTCAGGCTAGAAAAAATATACTGTTTTGTGTAAAGGATCAAAACATTTATCACTTTGTTTCTTTTTGTGAGTGGAAGATCACCAAATAACACATTTTGCAAGTTAAACCCAACTCTTTCTTTGGTTTTTACATATATATGTAGACTGAAACTATTTCATAATGACAATTTTTTCACAATCAGTAAAAATATGTTGTATAGTTTCAGCAGCTTGTTTACAAAAAGTACAGGAGGCGGAACTTATAACATTAATTTTCTTTAGATAATAATTAACAGGAAGGATTCTAAGAAGAATTCTATACTGTAGCCACTCAACTGTAGAATCAGTTGTTAATTTGAAGCAAACCTTAAAAACATCTTTCACCAACAGTTTTTGTATTCTATGAGGTGATAATTCAGAGAAATTGAGTTAAGCTCAGTATAGTTCTCATTCAGAAGCCTATATATGACTTTTGTACATTTCTTATATGATACAATTGATTCATAGTAAAAAGGTATGAAAGGCTTGCATACTATTTTGACAGTTTCTTTTAAAAGACATTGTTTTCATCAAATTTGAAATAGCACTAACAACACTGTTGTATTGCATGATACATACATACTCAAAATTATATCTTTGTTTAAAAGCATTTATAGACAGAAAATTGCTTTCATCATCAAAAAGATCACCAACAACTGTTATACCTTTATCATACCATGTTTTTATAAAGAAGCCTTTATTTCCCACCTTGAAAAGTGAGTTATACCATAGCGGAGACCCCGTGGGGATCTGGGTTGTTAGAATAGATCCTCAGTACCCCTTGCTTGTCGTAAGAGGCGACTAAATGGGGCGGTCCTTCGGATGAGACCGCAAAAACCGAGATCCCGTGTCACAGCAGGTGTGGCACGTAAAAGATCCCTCCCTGCTCAAAGGCCATAAGCGCCGAGCATAGGCCTAAAGTTGCAGCCCTTCACCGGCAATGGTGACGTCTCCATATGAGTGAAAGATTCTCGAGCGGGACGTTAAACAATATTTAATCAATCAACCATAGCGGAGTGCATAAAAAATCGTTTTCATTTATTTTCTGATCCCTAAGTTTCATTACTGTTAACCAAGAATTAAAGACATCTTGCCAAAAGGCATTTTCTTTTATCACATAATCTGAAACAAATATATTTCCAAAATCAAAAATTTTGTTTACAATATCTCAGCCATTGATAGTAATGAAAATATCTAACCATGGCTTTGTGTCACTTGTAGTTAGCCTTTTTATCCATGAGCATTTCAGAGACATAATAAACTTATTGATATCAACCATTTTAAGACCCCCTATCAAATAGTCTTGGGTAACAGTTGTTTTTTTAACTTTATCCAAGTTGGCATTCCAAATGAATTGAAAAAACTCTTTATTTAATGATGAAATAGTTTCTTTTTTAGGTGTTGGTAAAGAAATAAAAAGGTGATTCAGTTTTGGCATAAGTATTGTCTTAACAACTGTTACCCAACCTATTGGAGTTAGAATCCTCCTTCTCCACCGTTGTATCATGGCTTTTATTTTTGGTATCTGACTTCCATAATTTAGTTCGATGATTTTGTCTAATTCTACCAAAAAATGTATACCTAATAAATCAAAATTGGTGCATTCCCAGTCTAGTTTCCATCTAGAATGATGAAAAACTTCATTAGAATTTTTTTTTGATCCAATCCAGATAATTTCAGTTTTTGAACTATTTATTTTAAGTCCTGAGAATTTTGAGAAAAAAATCAATAGTGTCAAGGGCAGCAAATAAAGACTTTGGTGTACCATCAAGAGCAAGAGAAGTGTCATCAGCATACTGAGATAGTTTATGTTCTTTATCATTTATCATTGTGTTATTTGATCAAAATAGCTAGAATTTCTACACAGAGTAGAAAAAGATATGGTGCAACGGGATCCCCTTGTCGGCAACCACGTTCAACATTGAATTGTTCTGATAGGAAACCACATTGTAGAACTGAAACTTTGAAATTTGTATTCAAGATCGTAATCCAATCTAACATGTACTTCCCAAAACCAAAATATTTTAGAACTTTGTAAAGAAAAGACCAAGAAATTGAATCGAAAGCTTTTTCAAAATCGAGAAGTACTAGTAATCCTGGAATATGTTTATTTTCTGTGAAAGACATAAAATCGTAAATAAACCGCGTGTTTTCTCCTATATATCTTCCTTTCAGAAAGCCAGTTTGAGTATCTGATATTAAGTAATCTAAGGTAGATTTTATTCTGTAGCTTAAGCATCCTGATATAATTTTATATAAGACATTCAAAAGAGTTATTGGACGCCAGTTTTTCAAGAAATGCCTGGGTTTGACGCCTTTCGGCAAACATGAGATTATTCCTAATCTTTGTGTGATTGGGAGCTCCTTTTGAATAAACATGTTATTAATTGATTGCACTATGTACATTTTTAAATCTTTCCAAAAGAATTTGAAAAATTCAACTGTAAAACCATCACTTCCTGGAGATTTGCTATTTTTCATATTTTTCAAAACATGAAACACCTCCCTTTCATCTATACTTTTTTCAAGATTATCTACTGTATGTTGATCAAGCTTCCATACTTCACTTGTTTTGATAATGTCTTCAATATATACATCTAGTAGCATATGATCTGTACTAGTATAAAGTGTTTGGTAAAAATTTTTGACTTGTCTTAAAATTTCTGGCTGATCATATATGATTTGGTTGTTTTCTAATTCTACTTTTTTTATTGTTTTGTTCAAATAATTACGAGATTCCATATTACAGATGTACTTTGATGGTTTTTCTCCTTCAATCCACTTTGCCCTTGACCTTATAACATGACCTTGTAGTTTTTTATATCTTAAGTCTTGAAGGACATTCTTTTTTTGTTCAGTTAAATCTATATTAATTTCTTGTTCAGATTCCAGAGCCCCTATTTCTTCAATTAAAGAATTCTCTAGTCTGTCCCTTTCCTTTTTCTTGTATGAAGAGTAAGAAATAGCAGTGCCCCTTATTTCCATCAAAAAAACTTCTAGGAATGTACTATCATTGATAATGTGTGAAGATTGTTTTCACCGCCTTCAGTTTCTAAATATTGTTGTTTGACTTTTTGAATTGTGTCTTTCACCTTTTCTACAAATGTTGGGTCTGTTAATAAGCTATTATTGAATTTCCATAGCCCACGTCCTCTTTCAAATGAGTTAAATTTAAGTTCCTATAGTACAATTGAATGATCTGATCTATACCCCAGTTTTATTAAGAATTTTTCGACATTGTTTGATAAGCTTTCTAAAATTAGAATATAATCTAAACGTGCTTGTTTAAAAGGTGTTTTTCTTCTCCATGTGAACACTTTTTTATCTGAATTTAAGATCCTGTAATATGTGTAGTGTTTACTTTTGTGTATTGTTATGTGTAGTATTTATTTGTGTGTTTATTACTGTGTGTAGTGTTTACTTGTGTGTATTGTTATGTGTAGTATTTGTGTTTATTACTGTGTGCAGTGTTTACTTGTATGTATTGTTATGTGTAGTATTTATTTGTGTGTTTATTACAGTGTGTAGTGTTTACTTGTATGTATTGTTATGTGTAGTATTTATTTGTGTGTTTATTACTGTGTAGTGTTTACTTGTGTGTATTGTTATGTGTAGTATTTGTGTGTTTATTACTGTGTGTAGTGTTTACTTGTGTGTATTGTTATGTGTAGTATTTATTTGTGTTTTTATTACTGTGTAGTTTTTACTTGTGTGTATTGTTATGTGTAGTACTTATTTGTGTGTTTATTACTGTGTGTAGTGTTTATTGGTGTGTATTGTTGTGTGTAGTATTTATTTGTGTTTATTACTGTGTAGTGTTTACTTGTGTGTATTGTGTGTAGTATTTATTTGTGTTTATTACTGTGTGTAGTGTTTACTTGTGTGTATTGTTATGTGTAGTATTTATTTGTGTTTTTATTACTGTGTAGTGTTTACTTGTATGTATTGTTATGTGTAGTATTTATTTGTGTGTTTATTACTGTGTAGTGTTTACTGTGTAGTTTTTACTTGTGTGTATTGTCATGTGTAGTATTTATTTGCATGTTTATTACTGTGTGTAGTGTTTATTGGTGTGTATTGTTGTGTGTAGTATTTATTTGTGTTTATTACTGTGTAGTGTTTACTTGTATGCTAAATCATATTAAGATACAGTACTGTATTAACATTAAATACATTTTATTCGATGTCATTTCTTACTTATCTGATTAAGAAATATAAAGTTTGGACAAAAATATTTATTCATTGCATAACCGTCTTGCAAAAAAGTATCAGGTTGTTTTGGTATTGCTATTCTAAGAAAGTTAATGCTCCCAATTTCTAAACCAAGACTTAAAAAAATACATATATGGCTCAAATTCATTTTTTTTTTTTATTTGACTTAAGCATATCAATAATGTACATGTTCTATTTATACACATTGGTACAGATTTTACCAACAGTTGTCAAGAAATTCAAGTTTCATGCAATAAACCCATTTTTTTCTGATATGATTAAAATGTATGATGATTTAAATTGTTTTATTATATTTTAAATCAGATATGGTCTACAAACAAAATTATCTCAGACAAAAATAGCATACAATTGAAAAATGATGAAATCTAATTTTCTTTAAAAAAACTGTTACAAATGAAAGACAAGAGCAATTAGAGAATTTATGATATCTTAAATAATTAATGATAACTTTAATTATGATCTGAGGTCATTACAGATGGTTCAATAAATGTTTGAGGAATTGGTACAGACAAAAAATCACTAGGTATATCATTCCACCTTACACAAATATTAATTTTCAAAAGATTCAATCACATGTGTACATTAGACAAAAAAAAAATCTTAACACAAACAATTACTTTGGACAGAGGGATTCAATTTAATAAAATTTTCTGTTCATTGCTCGCATCAATCATTTTCTCATGGATTGAATTGATGAGCACATTGATTCAATTAATGAGAGTAATTACTGAATTGAAGTGGATTAGATTTAATTGAAGGGAGTAATAACTGATTTGATGCATGCAATATTTCAAATGACAAGAGAAATAATTGAATTTATGATACCTTCAAACAATTATATCTATAATTATTTAAGGTTCTGGTAATTTGGCACTCTATTTCAAATACTGCTCAACTTTGGTTGCCAGTGGTTCTTGATAAAATGACTTTCAAATCACCCCACCTTATTTTTTGCAGGGGGTATTACCTTTCATTTGTACAAATTTGAAATCTCTTTACACAAGCGTGATTTGTGGTAAATTTGATTAAATTTGACCCAGTGATTAAATTGTGAACAGTTAACAGACAGACATAACAAAAGCTCCCTTGAGCTTTCAGCTTAGGTGAGCTAAAAAAAGGCATCTAACATCAATAAATTAAATAATGCTTACCTTTGATGTCATCTCCATCTTGAATTCGCTAGATATCTTCTAATAATGCAGAGTTGGAAGTTCCAGTATTCCTCTTAACATGTACAGATACCGTGACGATTCTCAATACAAACGCAGAAGTCTTCAGTTGCTGTAAAAATTCATAGAAAAAAAAATGCAATGCTCACAATCATTGTCGCTTGACATTGTCGCGGGTTTAGAAATCACGTGATGACTGACTAGTTTTCACCACGTTTATATATAATATTACGCCCGTCGGTAGATTGGGTTTTAATAGATTATGTTTGTATGGGACAACCCCGCAACATCCATACAACGTACTGAACATTTACACCTTACACGTATTCTCAAACTTCAGATACACCGAATTACCTTAATGTTTGATTTGTTTGTTTTACGTTCCATCGAGAATTTATCACTAATACTGAGATGTCACCATATCACATATTTAGACATGCTTAGCGCTCAAGACCGCAGCAGTAGGTGCAACGCCTGCCGCGACGCGGAACTTCCGTTTTTAAGGTTATATCTGAAAGACCCGTGATTCTAACTTCTAAATGCCGAGCGTTTGGCGAAGGAGTAATCACTACCTATCTTTACGTCTTAGGTTTGATACTGCCATGCCACGAGCAGGACTGGCACTCACGTCCTCCTGGTTACGAAAAGAAGGCTCTACAACCGAACTTAACTTTTTAAATGATTATATTAATTAAATGTATAGGATTAAACTATGAATTATTAATATAGTAATAAACAGCTGATAAATTGATCAATCATTACAAGTCTACATCACTCTGTACATGCATCTTCATAATATTGCGTGTTTCCACCTTGACGATGTGTGCAGGTATGAATACAACTCACTCTTTGGCACCTGTACACCCAGTCACGTGATATTCAAACACGGCGAATCCAACATCATAAACCTGAGTCACAAGTAGGTGGATCCAAGCACAGTTATCCGAATTTAAATCAATGAATAGATATAAATAGAAAAAGGAGAGGAAAAAACTCTCTCTATATAGATACATACATAGAGCCCCGCTCCTTTAATCTATTTATTGATTAAAATTGAGATACCTCTGATCAAAGACCCAACACCTAGCTATCTATATTCTCTGAAGTTTCCCTGACGGCCCTCAGTGAGCCTGCTCTTTCTCGAAAATCAAGGAAACGATCTTTTACGTGCCAAGGGGGTTGTAATCCTTGACACGGGGCACCCTTTAACGTCCCATCCGACGGACTTAAAAGTTAAAAATCGTAAACAGGTAAAAATACATATCATTTTGTGTATATGAATAGGTTATATTGTAAAGGATCAAATTTTTCTGTAAAAGTCACATTCTTGTAAATATTTTATAATAAGATGATAGTCAATATTTGTAAAAAGTTGATACATTGATTGCACGTTATTAAAAAGTCTATTTCGTTTGGGTGTAAAATCACTACATTCCAAAAGAATGTGTTGTATAGTTAATGGACAGTCACAAGATATACATTCAGGTTGAAGTTCTCTGTTTAATAAATAAGAGTGTGTCAATTTTGAATGTCCGATGCGAATTCTTGAAATAATAACTTCGTCCTGGCGTTTCATTACAATGTTACACGATTTGTTTACTTTGTTTTGAATAGAATACGGTTTACTTCTGTCACAGAAATCCCAATATATTTGCCAAAGATCATTTACATATAGTTTTATGTTATATTTCAAATCTGTGTAAGGAATTTTAAAATGTACAATATCGTTTTGTAGTGCATTCTTTGCCTCTTTGTCTGCTTTGTTGTTACCATGGATACCAATAGACTAGGAATCCAGCAGAACTCAACTATTTTATTTTGTTTAGTTAGAAAATAATACTGGTTTAAAGTGTCTAAAATATATGGATGATCAATATTCATATTACTTATAGACTGTAGACAAGATAGGGAATCTGAGAATATAGTGAAGTATTTGTCCTTAGAAATTTTAATGTACTCTAACGCAAGTTGGATAGCCTTTGCTTCGGCGGTAAAAATTCTGGTTTATTTGGGAGTCGTGCTGAGAAAACATTGTTATTGATTACTGCAGCAGCAGCAACTTTATTTTGGTCTTTCGAACCGTCTGTATAAATATCAGTTGTAGAATGTTTAGATTGTTTTAGTTCAGATAACTTTTGTTTGAAAATAGCGGGATTTGTTTCAGATTTTTTATATTCAGAAAGTGAAGTGTCAACTTTGGGTTTTAGTAATTTCCATGGTGGTATTTCTGAAAGTGATGAGGGTTTTATGATGTCCATAGGTAAGTCGGAATCATGTAAATGTTTTTTTGACACGGAGACCAATTGGTTTTATACAGGTCTTATTTTTTTCATACAAATCTTCAAACTGTGGGTGGAAAACGCAGTTAAATGCAGGATTGTCATTGTTAGCTTTTAATTTAACAACGTATTGTAAGATAAGTTTTATTCTACGTAGATCTAGAGGTGGTTCGTTTGCCTCAACATACAAACTATCTACAGGAGAGGTTCGAAAAGCTCCTGTGCACAGTCGAAGTCCTTGATGGTGGATTGCATCAAGGACTTTAATGTAGGATGTTCTTGCCGCTCCATATACTATACAGCCGTAGTCTAGTTTAGACCGGATGAGAGAGCAGTACAGATGTAGAAGAGTATTCTTATCTGCTCCCCATTTTGTGTTTTTGTACATTTCTCTTTGAGCATTGCTATATGCGGAATAAAAGTGAGTTTATTATCAAAAACGACACCCAAGAACTTAGTCTCTTTTACAACTTTAATTGGAGTGCCATCTAATTCCAACTGCGGATCATCGTGGTGTTTCCGTTTAGAACAGAAATGCATGCACGCCGTTTTAGTTCTGGAGAATTTAAAACCATTTACATCAGCCCAGGTTTGGATTTTGTTTAGACATAACTGTGATTTACGCTCGATGGAATTCATATTTTTGGATTTATAACCGGGAACAAAGTCATCGACATACAGACTTCCATGAAAGTCGTTTTTAAGTACTTCAGCGAGACTGTTTATTTTGATACTAAATAATGTAACTGATAAAACACTTCCTTGTGGCACGCCCATTTCTTGTTCGAAATTGTCTGAAAATGTAGATCCTATGCGAACATTGAAATGCCTATTACTTCAAACATTCTTAATGAAGTTTGGTAAATGGCCTTTAAGACCTATATTATGAAGATCTTTTAAGATACCGTATTTCCATGTGGTATCGTATGCCTTTTCTAAATCAAAAAATATTGAGACGACGTGCTCTTTCTTGACAAAGGCATCTCGAATATACGTTTCAAGTCGTATTAACTGGTCGACCGTGCTTCGATTTTCCCTGAAGCCACATTGTATATCAGTTAAAATATTATTAGTCTCAAGAAACCATACTAAGCGTTCGTTGATCATCCGTTCCATGGTTTTACATACGCAGCTTGTTAAGGCTATTGGTCTGTAGTTATTAGGATCTGAGTGATCCTTACCATGTTTTGTAATAGGAATAATAGTTGCCTGTGACTAGGAAGATGGGAAGTTACCATTTTCCCATATCATGTTAAAGATTTGCAGAAGACATTCTTTGGTAGGTTTAGGAAGGTGTTTTATGATTTGATAATGGATCTGGTCCGGACCTGCAGATGTATCATGCGATTTTTCTAGAGATTTTAGTAATTCATCATAAGTAAATGGTTCGTTATAACATTCATTGTTTTCAGATGTAAAATCCAAAGTTTTCCGTTCTTCTGTATTCTTTTTTGAGATGAACTTTGGGTTCATGTTGTCTTTTGATGAGTTCTTAGAAATAGTATTCGCTATATTGTTAGATATATCTTTCTTATCTGTGATTATTTGATTTCCTACCTCCAGGTGTTGATATTTTTTACCGGGATCTTTTCCTTTTATTTTCCTTATTGCATTCCAAACTTTATTTATAGGACTATGCGAATTTAGACTTGAAACAAATGTTTTCCAGGATTTTCATTTACTTATATTTATGGTTCTACGAGCCTTTGCTCGATATATGCGAAAATTATTCAGATTTAAAGAAGAAGGTGATCTATTGAATAGTCTTTCTGCTTTTTTGCGAGCTTTAATTGCTGCATTGCATTCCTCTGTAAACCATGGTTTTTTTATTTTAGTAGAATTTGTCGAGGTCTTAGGTATGCATTTATTTGCTATTTCTAATAAAGTTTTGGTAAAATTTTGAATGGGGTCTGGGTGGTTTTCAAATTTTTCAACGGAGATATTTTGCAGACACAGCGTTTCGAAATATGGCCAATCAGCTTTGTCAAGTTTCCAGTTTTTAACAGGATTGTTTTGTGGAGGATCATTTGTTTTAACAATAATATGGAAATGATCGCTTCCGCACAAATCATCATGTACAGACCAGTTTAAATCCAACAGTAAAGAGGGATCCACTATGCTAATATCAATTGAAGAATATGAGCCATTGCCTGGGTGAAGATACGTTTTAGAGCCGTCGTTTAAGATACAAAGATTGTGGTGAGATATTGCATCTTCGAGTTTTTTACCTTTATCCGTCATTTTATCACTACCCCATAGCGGATTATGGGCGTTGAAATCGCCCATAAGTAGGAAAGGAGCTGGAAGTTGTTGTATTAAATTTATAAGTTCCTGAGACTGTAATTGATAGTTTGGAGGAATATAAACAGAACAAAGAGTAATTGTTTTAGCGAGGGATAGACGAATTGCTACTGCTTGAAGATTTGTATTCAAATTTATTTGGCTGTGTATAAAGTTGTTATGGATTGCTATTGAAGAACCACCAGAGGCTCTGTCCGCTTGAGCGTAATGGTTATACATAGTACAGTTTTTGATATTTATCTTATCTGTATCTTTCAAATGTGTTTCTTGTAGACATATGGCTACCGGATTATAGTTCTGAATGAGCAAGGATAGTCCATTGAAATTTACTCTAAAACCTCGACAATTCCATTGAATAAATGTTGGATGGTTCATGATTTCTCGTGTGTTACTGGAGATATTCTCCCTTTTTGATTTTTGGAGAAAGACTCCGGGCTCGTGAGGAGGAGTGCGATGGAGCGAAATCCATTTCCTCTTAGCTGCGGACCCTGGAGATGCAGATGTTGAATTTATTTTACTTTTGTCCGAAACTGTTTTTATTTTTGCAGAAGTCTGTGAGACTATATCATTCTCACAGACTTGTGGCGACATATCCTTCATTGAGGATGATTTTAAAACTGTTGCATATGATGGCAGATTTGGTTAAGGAACACTGTACATATTGACAAGTTTTTTCGCTTCGTGGTAAGTTACGCGTTTTTCTGCTTTAACCTTCTGAATTTGTTTTTCTTTCATCCAGATTGGACACTGTTTAGAGGACGCCACGTGGTCACCTTTGCAATTTTTACATTTGTGTTCGTTTTGACAGCTTTTTCCATCATGCCCCTCCTCACCACACCTGAAGCAGGATTCGAAGCCTTTGCAATTTGCTTGGCCATGACCAAATCGCTGACATTTAAAGCAACGCGGCGAATTTGGCACGACCATTTCTAATTTCATTTGATAAAATCCGACTTTAATATTTGTTGGAAGTATCGGCATTCTAAATGTTAGCAGGTAGGTGTTCGTTGGTTCGATGTTTTCAATTCATTTTTTCGTAATCCGTTTGACATGGATCACTCCCTGGGATTCCAATTCTTTTTGGATTTCCTGTTCAGGGGTGTCGTCCAGGTCGTGGTCCCTGTCAAAGAGTACGCCTTTGCTTTGATTTAGTCCATAGTGGGCTTTACCAATTACAGGTATACCGGCTAGATGTTTTAAGGTCAATCATGAAGTAGAATGTTGTTTTTTTGAAACTTCAATAAGTAGAGCTCCAGATTTTAACTTTTTAACAGATTTCGGAGTTCCAATTATTCCGTGTAAACCTTTTTGAAGAACAAAAGGGGAGACTTTTGCTAAGGGCTTCTTTTGCGTGTCTGTCAGTTCTGCCTCAAGTGTGATGAAACGGGGCCAGTGTTCGCTAATAGGGATAATCTGCTCATCATTTATAGAGGTCCCTAAAGCTGTTGAGAAACAACGTTTTTTTTTGTAGTCGCCATAGTAAAATGAGTGATGTTTCGGATTCCTTGCTCCCCGCCCGCCTCGGAGCGCCAACAAGGGCGATATCAGGTCAAATGGACTTCCAGTAAGACCGACACCAAGAGGATACAAAGAATCTATACTCAGACAAAACGTTTTATCTGATTGACCCTAAGCCACCGCTTGATGTATAGATATCGACATAGAAATGTTGGCGTATTGGGAAAATTGCAAAAAACTGGATATATATTTATAAGGACATTGCAAATACATCAATACTATGACATGAAGATATCATCAGCTGGGCATGACCAGCCGATTGATCAAGTCGGGCCAAACTTGACCACCCGTCTAGCAGAAGTCGGGGCTACAGTGGAGTGTTGGTCAACAGACACTATAAACCGCAGTGTCTGCAAAACTTGGCCACCAGGATCCCTTTCTCCGTCCCTTCGGGTTGCAACCCACGGCAAACTGGTTGCCCCCATTTTGTCGCCTCTTACGACAGGCAAGGGGGTTGCCGAGGACCTATTCTTTTCACACCCGGGTCCACACGGGGGTAAATGTATAGGATTAAACTATGAATTATTAATATAGTAATAAACAGCTGATAAATTGATCAATCATTACAAGTCTACATCACTCTGTACATGCATCTTCATAATATTGCGTGTTTCCACCTTGACGATGTGTGCAGGTATGAATACAACTCACTCTTTGGCACCTGTACACCCAGTCACGTGATATTCAAACACGGCGAATCTAACATCATAAACCTGAGTCACAAGAAGGTGGATCCAAGCACAGTTATCCGAATTTAAATCAATGAATAGATATAAATAGAAAAAGGAGAGGAAAAAACCTCTCTCTATATAGATACATACATAGAGCCCCCGCTCCTTTAATCTATTTATTGATTAAAATTGAGATACCTCTGATCAAAGACCCAACACCTAGCTATCTATATTC
This sequence comes from Ostrea denselamellosa, assembly GCA_024699665.1. Taxonomy (NCBI): domain Eukaryota; kingdom Metazoa; phylum Mollusca; class Bivalvia; order Ostreida; family Ostreidae; genus Ostrea; species Ostrea denselamellosa. The sequence goes on from JAMZEH010000069.1 coordinate 322,919, forward strand.
TCCGGTGGTGGATCTAAAGAGTGGGGGGTGGGTCCAAGGGTTTCCTCCCAGTCGTAAGAAAATTTTACTAAAAAGGGTAAAAAAAAAAAAAAAGAAAAAAGAAAAAAAAAAAAAAGAAAAAGTATATTTTGTTTTATTTTAGTTAGATCTATGATATAGCCTACCAAAATAACGTGTAATTTCATTCTAGTTGTGTCTAACAGAAATGACTTTATCATTAATAATTGTTCCTTAAAAATACGTTAATAATTATTCCGGAAAAATGTTGTTTATTGGTGACATTTCACCCAAGTACGTCAAATGTTTGAGAGAATACCGAGGTATATAAGTGGATAAATTTCTGGTCAAAATGGAATGCATAGAACAGTGACGTTTTAGGGCGCGCATGCGCATTTCGATGTTTTTGGGCAGGGAAATTCGAAAAAGCCGACAATATGAAGTAGCACGATTGCACGAGGAGGTAATCACCAAACAATATGACTTTAATGTAGATACATACATATTGATATATTGCAGATGAATTTGGTGATTACAGACCGGGTTTGGTAATCAAACCAGGACCATATTTTCACGTTATATTCATTTTACATGACTGGAAGTTGCTACAAAGATAGGCTTAGAACATATGTGTTTTTAAGAAGAAAGCACTACAATACTGTTGATATTATGATACTATAGTACATTGGTATTTTCTAAAACAGAAATTACTGTTTATCTAACACTGCAACACTCTCATAACCCTGAACAATTTCTGTCACATAAAACAGATAACATTTTGAACTACAATATTGTAAGTATCCTGAACAATTTCTGTTACATAGAACAGATACATGTTACACTATAATATAGTAATTATATTATAATATGATGCTGTAAGTATCTGGGACAATTTCTATCGTATAGAACAGATACATTTTAACTACAATACTGTATGTATCCTGGACAATTTTTATCATGTAAAACAGATACATGTTATACTACAATACTCTTAGTATACTGGATAATTTCTGTCACATAGGACAGATAAATGTTATACTACAATACTGTTAGTATCGTGGACAATTTCTGTCACAGGGAACAGATACATGTTCCATTACAATACTGTAAGTATCTTGGACAATTTTTGTCACATAGGACAGATACATATTACACTACAATATTGTAGGTATCCTGGACAATGTATGTCACATAGAACAGATACATGTTATATTACAATACTATAAGTATCCTGGATAATTTATGTCACATAGAACAGATACACAATATATTATGATACAATAAGTATCTGTCAAATAGAACAGATACATGTTACACTGCAATACTGTAAGTATCGTAGATAATTTCTGTCACATGGAACAGGTACATGTTACAATACAATATTGTAAGTATCCTGGACAATTTCTGTCACATAGACCCTGTCCCGTGGGGATCCGGGTTGTCAGAATAGATCCTCAGCACCCCTAGCTTGTCGTAAGAGGTGACTAAATGGTGCAGTTCTTCAGATGAGACTGCAAAACCCGAGGTCCCATGTTGCAGCAGGTGTGGCACGTTAAAGATCCCTCCCTGCTCAAAAGCCATAAGCGCCAAGCATAGGCCTAAATTTTGCAGCCCTTCACTGGTAATGGTGATGTATCCATATGAGTGAAAAATTCTCGAGCGGGATATAAAACAATATATAATCAATCAATCTGTCACATAGAACAGATACATGTTATAATACCATACTGTTAGTATTATGGACACTTTCTTTCACATAGAACAGATAGATGTTCTAGTACAATATTACTACAATAGTCTGGACAATTTCTGTCACACAGAACAGATACATGTTAAACTATGATACAATAAGTATCCTGGACAATTCCCATCACACAGAACAGATACATGTTACACTACAATACTGTAAGTATCCTGGACATTTTCTGTCACATAGAACAGTTACATGTTACACTACAATATTGCAATAAGCCTGGACAATTTCTGTCACATAGAACAGATACATGCTACAATACAATGGTGTAAGTATCCTGAACAGCTTCTGTCACATGGAACAGATACATGTTATAATACAATACTGTTAGTATTATGGACAATTTCTGTCACACAGAACAGATACATGCTACACTACCATACTGTAAGTATCCTGGACAATTTCTATCACATAGATCTATTGACCTAAGAGGACTGTTTTATAGCTGATAATGGATATTTCCATATTCCTACTGGTATTTCAACATTACAGTCTTTGTTTTTGTATCATATACAGCAATGACATTGTTCACATCTTAGTTGAAACTATAATAGTTATGTAACAGCCAGAAACACACATGTTGCAACACTGTTGCATGAGACCACAGTCATATAATGGCAAACACACATTCTTGTAAAATTAATTCAAACTTACAGTGAAGTAATTGTCCACACCTGTTGTTTTAAAACATATTATGAATTTATTGGATAAAATAAAATATGTTGATAATGAATTTAAATTGTTCCTCCCCATGATTTTGCTATAAGCATGTTTTACTGTATCTGTATAATACAGAATAAAATAGTTAACAATTAGTGAGATAGATATTCATGTAATTGTGTAGAAATTCATTATCAGTAGTTTATCCACAATCCTTAAATATGTAAAATGCATTTTGTAGTAATGATAAGCTCTTAGTGCCATGGATGAAGAGGATAGGAAGAAGATACTAAACAAACCCATCAGATGTAAGATCCAAACTGTAGGAACTCACAGAATCAGTCTGAGAAAGAGATTGGATCCTATCTACAATTTTTCAGCAAGAATTAAAGAGAAGGATGTTGTATATCCCATTGTTGGTGAACCAAAGGCAAAATGTTTGGCTAGCACATCCACCAGAGTATATCTTCTTCAGGCAGAAAACTCTGTTCGTGATGCTGAAAGTGTTCCCAGTACAAGTATATATACAAGAAAAGATGTGGTAAAGCAATTGTTATTTCATTTTATAATGGATGATGTTCATCAAAGATAAAGTTTTGTTTTAAAAAAAATGGGAAAACATGAGAAGTGGATACATTGTTATTTAGTTACTGATGATTTGAATGATGGATGAACAATTTAATGAAAGCTTATTGACTTTAGCATTATCATGTCATGGAATAAATGGTATTTATTACTTTAGTAAATGTAGACTTTAGATTCATAATCTACCTGCGAGTAATAAAAAATGAAATATTTTAGGGAGTCCAGTTTTTCAGTGAAGCAGAGCTTTACTTCCAGGATTTAATCTTTACTAAAGGAATATCACTTCTTCTTGGAAATGAGAGGATTCTGATCATCAAAGACTTCCGTGTAGCCAAAAAGAAAATGTATGTATGCCATATACCATATTTTTTTTCTTCTGAAAGAAATAAACTTTATAAGTTAAAGGTTTATTCTGTAATGAAATTTGTGAATTAGTATCTTTTATTATGCTTCCATTTTGGCATTCCTGTAGCAGATTTGAATGAGTCATATTTTTAGTCAAATATTATTCTCATCAATTCAATTAGTTTCCACATTATTTGAATTAGTGTGTGCATCAGTTCAATTGATGAGAGTAATAATTGATTTGATGTGCACATTAATACATTTGATGAGAGCAATAATTGATTTAATACAAGCATTAATTCAATTTATGAGTGCAATAATTGATTTTCCAGTGATTTTCCTACACCCAAATATTGTTTTTGTTAAATTGAATTTTTCACATATGACATGTACTAAAATGTGCAATTATCACTGAAAACAGGGACAAATCATAGGAAATATTATAGAAAATAAGTGAAAGAGCTAAGAAAGAGAAAGTTACAATTTATGTGTAACTGTGACTGATACTGTATAGCAAATTAACCAAGTAAATAATTTTGAAATTACTTACATATTGTATTTTACTCATCAATTAAGGTTAATCACAATGTTATTGGTTTTTCTCAGTTTGATCAAAATGTCAATGATTTTTCCCAATCATAAAGGTCCAGGTCCCATATGAAAAAGTAGAAAAATTACTGGATGTGCATATCAATTCAATATTGCTCTCATCAATTCAGTTGATGCACACATTGTGGTACAATTATTGCTTTCAAAATTTAATTTGGAACTTAGTATAAATGATTTGATCATTAACTGAATCGATGCACGCCATGAATCAATTACTGTGTTCATTTATTTGAATTGATGTGTGTACTAATTGAATTATTGTTCGCTTCAGTTGAAATGTAGGATGCATCAATTCAATTTTTTATATCTCCATTTCATTTCAAGAGAACAACAGTTTAATTTGTGCTCATCAGTTCATCAGAATAATTAATGCTATGAACAATTCAAATGCACACAGTAATTCAGAATTGAAGATATCATTAATTATTGGGGAGATCTTTAATTCAATCATTTTGCACATGAAATTGATTGATTTCTTGTATGTTTTATGTCTCGTTGAGAATTTTTCACTCATATTGAGATGTCACCAGCTGAAGAACCACAAATTTAGACCTGTGCTTAGGACTCAGGGCCATAGCAGTTGGGGTTTTGTGATGTGCCAATGCCTGCTGCAACATGGGACTTCTGTTTTTAAGGTCATATCTTAAAGACCTGTGACTCTTGCTTCTAAATGCTGAGCGTTTGGCGAAGGAGCAATCAATACCTATGGTTTACGTCCATTGCATGAGTGGGGCTCAAACTCATGACCTCCTTGTTATGAAGCGAACACTGTAACCACTGAACTACCATGACCTGTCATTAAATTAATTGATATCTTCAAATAATTAAAGATTTCTTCAATTATTTGAGTGTATGTTAATTTGGCATTCCTGAAATTTTGATTGTCTTTCATGATGTATAATAATGATGCAATATATGGCCATATTGAAAAAATCTATCATTCTACTTTCAGATGACGACCGTGGATATTCTTTAGTAAGTTTCATTTTAATTGCTAAGATTAATTATGCCAGGGTGATCAAAGTGTTCATGAATAAATTTGGTCATCTAAAAACTATATATTTAGGAATTTTGATAGTATTCTTATAAAATTCAGCTATCTGACTTTATTGATTTCCTCAAGGACTTTATTTTCAGAGAGGAAGTACCCTGTATGAGTTCCAGATTTGAAACTGATTTGTTGTAGATTACACTGTAAGAAATACAGATTTGTGACTTTTGAAATAACACTGTCTTGCTTGTCCTATTCAACTAGACATTGTACAAATGTATCCACCATCAGGAGTATTATTGACAATATGGAAGACAGCATCTCCTTCAACCTTATAGAAAAATTCACATTGACAGAAATTGAAAAAAGTGAAAGCATGTGAATCGCATGTGTTTACAGACAGAAACTGATTTTGTTAAAAAAAAAAAATCCTTTCATCAGATCAAATGAATTAACTGGAAAAGTTAAAGGGACAAGGACACGATTTGAGCTGAAAATTTATTTTTCTGCTTTTTTTTTCAAATGTTTACAATGCTTAACTAAGGTATTTCTAGTGATCAGTTGTTGAGTTACAAGTGAGATGTAACACTCACAATTCTTTGATATGTAAACAAGGCTTATGTCATGTTTTTGTTCACATATAGATTGCTTAACATAAAATACCATGTTTAAAACAAAATGAGATGTGACAAACACTAAAAACTATTTAATTGTGTTCAGAATTAACTTGTAAATTTAAAAATCTGCTTTCAATGAAACCTTCACTGGTTTATTTAACCTATATAAACAAAAGCATGGCATCAGTCTTGTTTACATAACAAAGAATTGTGAGCTCTGTATCTCTCATGTAACTCAACAACTGACATTCAGATTTTTGCTGACCATTAGAAATACCTTAGTTAAGCATATTAAACATTAAAAATTGAAAAATAAAATTTGAAGATTTTCAGCTCGAATGTGTAACACTTGGATAACTAAAGGTCACATTTTGTTTCCTTGATTAATGTGATACTTCACATGTAGAGAGGATGAACCCTATTCATTGTAGAATGAGAGTTCAAAGGTTAAAATCACAACAGGACTTCACTCATTGCATGGGGATATGCCCTGCCTTCCGGAGCTCTTATTTATTTAAATCTTTCAGTTTTTATACAAATGATTGAGATATGAATTATCTTAAATGAGTTTAATACCAAACCAGATTATGTGATTAAAATCATCTATGATATAATTGTTATAAGCCATGGACCTATTGTTTTATATACTACTTTGATGATTATACATTCTTACCAACACTATACTTTATGTTGTTTTTGTTGATAATTGTAGGAGACTGTTGTACACATTTTACCAAACCTGATGCAATGTTCATCTGAATTATGGGAATGCTGACATTAAAGATTTCTCTTACCAGAGACTACAATGAATGGCACAGCTTTATGTTATTGCGAAAGATTGATTTTAACAATAGATTTTCGAGTCCGTGTCGTGGAAGTGATGACTCACCTGAAACCATCATTTGTGATGGTACAACACTTTCTTTTCAAAGACACATGTGGGATTGGAAAGAAAAGGATACTGTTAAGAATGTTCAACACTTGTATTCGTCAAAGTAAGTGGGTCTGTCTTATTTCATAATTTTGTACATTAGTACAAAGTTTACATGCATGTAAATCTTTCCCTTTACTTTAGGGGGATCTTCAAACTTCATTTATTACTTTTTACAGGCATTTCAGTTGAACATTCATACCCATTGTGGATTTTCAAAAGCTTTCAAAGAGGTGTTCAGCAGATGGAGTAGTTCTTGGAGGAGTGAAACACCAGCCCGATTGATAAAAACAAGAAATGTCTGCTGAATGGGATTCAAAAGATATCTCTTCCACTCCATTCAATTTTGCTTAAGATAGCAGAACTATGGGAGATTACCATAGATCCATCTGAGGATGCAAAAGATCTTTCCAGTGAAGAGACTTTGGAGGTTGAATAATTTAGTTTTTTATATGCACGTCTTCAGATGGGATATAATGTGATACAGCGATGTCTGTACATCCGTCAAATGTCCATTCAGGGTGTTTTTTTTCTTGTTTTTCTTTCTCTTCACATATCAAGCTGAAACTTGCTATGTAGCTTCTTTATGGGTCACTGTAGATCATGTTGCAATTTTGATCCATTTTGAATTCTCTTGCCAGAGTTTTGCCCCTTTTTAGAAAGTAATGCTATACGGAGGGTTCATAATTTATCCAGCAAACTCCTTTTCCATAGTTTTCAAGTTAGGACCTTCTTATTATAATGTGTATTTGTTTGGGTATTAAAGATGTGTATGTGCCATGTGCCAAGGATTTTGATTTTCTTAAATTTTCAAGAAAATTACATGTTATTAAACTTGTGTTGACTTTTTTTAAGTTTCATTTTTAGGTGTTTGCTTTGGCTTCCAAGTCATGGATTCCCATGGGTCACCAAATGTGCCATTTACAATTTTAAGAATGATATTTAGAAAAGTTATGTTATAAAATGTTGATATTGGTATTAATATTTACAGTGGATAAAGTAACAGTCTTTACATTTATGTGCATAATGCAGAAATATCAATGATTGATTGATTGATTAAATATTGTTTAACGTCCCGCTCAAGAATCTTTCACTCATATGGAGACGTCACCATTGCCGGTGAAGGGCTGCAAATTTAGGGAAATATCAATGATTATAAGACCTTGATATAATTTTATGTATACACACTCTATACTTTTTTCAGCACCCAAGTACATTATATATATGATAATGCTTTTATATTACAGCAGTAGTGTATCAGCAGAGAACCTTTATTTTTCAAGGAATTAGAATTTTTTGGCAGACTGCACTGAGATAATCTTAATGGTATTTACCAAAGTTTTTTTTTTCAGGATATACAAAATATACATCATTATTATCATTAATTCGATATCAATTTTAGATTATTTAACAATTTATTTTTGACCCAGTAAACCTACTGTGAGTGTTTATGCATACACAAGTTCTTATTTTGAGCCCTAATTAGAAATATGATTCTCTTCAAAATATACCTTCAAAATATGCATTCACTGTTGTTATGAAAATCTTCATTATTTGATGATTCATTATTGTAATGTTGGTGTTTCTTTCATTTCAGCTAGTACCCTTGCATATGACCTGTCTTTGTATCCACAGTTTTGTGCTATAAACAGCCAGTACAATGAACAAAGCAATGCAGGATTGAAAAGGATAAAAGATCATAATTTTATGATGCATTGTACATTTTACTTATGGAACACTAAAAAAAATTTTAAGGATGTCATCAATATAAGAATTGGGCTACATGTACTATAAACTCAACTTTATTGATCATGTATTACACAAGTAAGTAACAGGCAAACGGCTTTCAGACAAAGGTCACTCAAGGTCATTTTGTAAAAAGTCAAAGTCACACAGAACATAAACATTTTATATAAAAGAAAACCTTGACTTCAGCAATATTTCAATTGTTACTGATATATTGGACCAAGGTATCTGAAGGTTATTTTGGAAAGGTCAAGGTCACTCAGAACATATATCTTATATAAGGAAAAAGTTCAAATTTCAACAGTTTTTGAACAGGTGTTTATCAAATATTGCACAAATAAGTAATATGCAAATGTCTTTCAGACAAATGTCACTGAGGATCATTTTATAAAGGTCAAGGAAACTTTGTTTCAACAATATTTCGACAGTTACTGATCATTGTGCGAGTCTTTCATCATATGAAGTAGGCCTTTGGTTAGATGCAGTGTCAGGGGCATCCATCGGTTTTACTGACATTCTTATTGTATGAGTTGACAAAATGAATCTCACATGTTAGTTCTTTATGGTGATAATTGAACACTGCAAGATTATTAGTTATCTAGGTCCACCCAAGGGTGATGTACCAAGAGTGCAAGGTTCACTTCTTTACAAAATGATCAAATGTAGATTGCAGGTTGTTATCAAGTGAATTCAAGCAACCTGTTTTGTGATATTCGAGAATGTTGCTATTGGTTATTTGAATTTTTGTTGTTTTTCTCTATCAAAACAATTGACAATAAGCATTACTTATATAGGCTCCCTCCTTAACCAAAGAGTTGCTCTGCTTTGCATGGGACATTTCTCTGTCTGTAAGAAGCTCGTATTTCTCCAAAATGGTCAATTGTTATAAAATATTCATTTTGTTATTGCTGCTTTAAATGACTTGATATTTTTTTTCTGTACTTTGTAGAAGTGACTTGATATTTTTTTTCTGTACTTTGTAGATGTTGTGAAGAAAAAAAAATGTTGCTCTACTTTTTAAGCATGACTGCTGATAATTTTGCAACTAACAAGAAACAGGGATCTTTGAAATATATTTATTTAATCTAAACCATATTAACAATGACATGTATCTTATTATATATTGTTTTTATGTCATATTTTGTATTGTCTGTGTTTTTTCCTTTCATTTTATATAGTTTTAAATTGAAATTAAGTAAAATTTTGATTTAAGGAAAGCCAATATCCATTAATTTTTACAAGAATTAAAGAATAAGAAAATTATGTTAATGGAACAGGAGAATGAAGATTGAATTCTTAAAAAAGATAGAATTTAAAAAAAGAAACAGTTTAATACATCGATATGTGCATTAGGGGGAAAACATGACAGTCCTTTTTGTAGTATAGATGTAGCATTTCTTCATCATCAAAGGTTATTTATTTATGTATTTTTAATTGTTTTTGTATACATAATAAACCACTTGAATACATAATTATCATGTGGAGAGAGAGAGAGGGGGGGGGTATGTTTAAAGGTATATGATTATTTGAGTGTAATGACCTTGCCTGTTTCTGTAAATGTCATTTGTCAGTGATCAATATTGATATTATTGTTACAAATGTATTATCACTACTACAATGAATTAATAAATAAATATCAATGCTCGATTTGGAAGTTTTATTGATAGTTAGCAACCGTAACATATAGATAATACTTGACAAAAACATCATCTAGATATTTTTTCTTTTTTAGTACTTTATTCTGAAACATTGCAAAGCACAGTTTTCTTGATGAAAGATGCTATTAAGTGATGTGAAGCATGGGCACCTGTAGTTTCATTTATGGTGTTTTTCTGGAAGTGTTGACTGTGATAGTCACAATGATAAAGAAGCAAGTGGATGGATACACAAGAAACTTGTGGCGAACATACATTAGAGGTTTTAAATGGCCATTCTTGCCTGTGCCCTCTTTGGGCTGTTGAAAATTGTCCAAGACTTTGTCATGGGTGGAGTTCTAGATCGGCAAACAACAGTATTCCCTCCAACACAAGCAAATTTCAAGGAGTAATACCCCTAAGACCAATATATTGAAATGCTACATATGCGGCACGATGTTTCACAAACAGGTCTTGTTTTTGAAAAACATATTGCACCTGTTTCACTAATAGAATGCACAGTAATAGTTACCCATATATATGCTCTCTCTCTTATAGAGTGAACTGCATATATGGCATAAAAGCTGGTTCATTATTATCGTTAAGTATTTTAACCTGTCGTATCCGTTTATAGTGCCTCATAGTGAAAACTTATTATGTCAAAAATTCGGATATTAGTTTCCAATAGGTATGATCGAAGTGTTTAGAGACTGACTCAATGAGATTTTTAAAAAAATCATAAAGTTTATAAGTTTATGTCTTTTTTTTAGCCCGTAAAACCAGAGTTTCATTTCCAATACTTAACCTGAAAGATTTCAATGCATTACGTTGTTGGTCAAGAAAAACTGAGACGAGACAACGTAATTTGCAAAAGTTAATCTGTGTTTCCACCAGTTTAAAATAACTGGTATTTCAAGGCGCTCTCACGTTTACTTATGTTCCACTCAAATTTAAAATGAAACGAGGGGTATTATGGAGCACCAAATTAACATAAGCTCAAATAATTAAAGATGTCTTTTAAAGAAATCAGTTCATTTGATGCACGCAACAATTCAAAGATATCTTCAAATAATTAGTGATATCTTCAATTCTGAATTATTGCGTACATTAGTTGAATTGTTGATAGCATTCATTATTCTGCTGCATTGATGCCCGCAATAATTAAATGGGTGCTGTTTTCAAATGAATTGATACCAACAATTGAATTGATCCGCGCTGCAGTTCAATGAAGGGGGCAATAATTCAGCTAATGCGCGCATCAAATCAACAAATGCGCGCAGTAACTAAATTATTGCTCTCTTCCAAATGATTTGCGCAGGGATTCTTTCAAAGAGAGTTGCTATCTAATTTATATTATCAAAGATAATTCTTTGAAATTTATATCATAGTATCAAAGATAAATTCATTTGAATTGAAGAGACAGTCAAGTCACTTATACCGAGCTCCAATTAAAATAAGCTGGCGATAATTCTGCAGCATAGATGCGCGCGTTAACTGCATTGGACAGAGCAGGAAATGAACTGATACGCGCATCAAATCAATTACTGGCTCACAAGTAGGATGAATGCGCACATCAAATTATTGCAATTATTGAATTATGTTACTTTGGCGCTCCATGGAATGTACAGCTTATAAACATACACAAATATCGCATTAATTATTTCACAAGGGTATATAAGAAATCGTCGTAAACGTTATAACAGTTATGATTAATCAGTTTACGCTGCGTATATAGTCAGTAAAAAGAACGCAGTTACAAGTACGTGCATGTGCTTGTTAATACGCGTATTCTTACTTTTTTTTTTATTGTATTGTCTTCAGAAACATTGAAGTTTCAGCGAGTAAACTTCATTAACATTCAACATAAGTTTTCCATCAACGTCTTGTGGTACATTATAACGTTTTTCTACTGAGCTTTCAGATGCCAGTATTTTGTAAATCAGATTATTTGCCTAGCAATATATGAATGGATGCAACCCACGAGTGTTTGTTAGAGAGGGAGGGGTCGTCGAGACTTTTATTGATATTGTCTTTTATCTGTCTAAACCCCCCCTTCTCTCTCTCTCTCTCTCTCTCTCTCTCTCTCTCTCTCTCTCGCTCACAAAACCTGTAAAGTGAAGACGTCATCACACTGTCTAGAAAAGAATACACACATATTAATGTGAAGGCAAAAAAAGTCATTAAATGTTCGCTGAATATATGTTCAAATTTAATAAAACATTCAATTACAGGTTTTAAAAAAAAGTATAAAACTTTACTTTATCACTACTTTATCACTAATCTCTTGTCAGTATCGTCTCAGAAATAAACGTTTTTCAGTCTATTAATGATCACCCTTTTCTACTGTTGCATCTATACTTAGTGTACCTATACTAGAGAATGTACTGGTAAAATTTGTTTCATCATAAGAATTATTAATCATGTGTATATATTCCAAAAGTTAAAGCTAAAAGGTTAACCACACTCCCATCCACCCTCATACATACAATGTTTTTGTCACAAAATACAGGGGCCATGGTCCTAACTATTATTATATTATTACAGATATTGAAACTAAAGGTTCCTGTGCACTACCGCCCATCCCTACCCCAGAGGGATTAAACATTCGAAACCTAGCCCTTCCCTACCACAACAGTTAACAACAAACTATCGTGTGCATCTGGTGTCTCTCATGGCATATTGTTAACAGCGACAATGATTTTATGTCATAAAACCGGACATGTACGGACACATAGCTATAAACCACCAAATTATCACAAACTGAAATCTTTAATTATTTATCAATTCATTTGATGTACGCAACAATTCAGTTAAAGATCTTTTTAAAAGAAGTAATTGAATTAATGATATCATTAAATGAATTGATGCGCGCAATAATTTTACTAGGAGGAAATAGTAGGAGATATGCGCTCACCAATCCAACATTTTGTGCGCAATAATTCAACTGACGCGCGCGTCAAATTAATCATTGCTCTCATCAAATGAATCATTCAATTGATGCACATATCAATTCAACTGACGATAGCAATGCTTTATTTGATGTGTATGGAGAAGCAAATTAACATAAACTTAAATTATTAAAGATGTCTTTAATTGTTTGAAGATATCATCAGTTCATTGATGCGCGCAACAATTCGTTTAAAGATCTCTGCAAATAATCAATGATCTTCAATTCTGAGTCATTGCGGGCAGTAATTGAGCTGCTCATAGCAATAATATATTCTGCTGAATTGATGAGTGATATAATTGAATTACTGCTTCAATTCTAAATCATTGCGGGTAGTAATTGTACTGTTCATAGCACTGATATGTTCTGCTGATTTGGTGAGTGATATAATTGAATTACCGTTTACTTAAAATGAATTGGTAATGTCAACAACCGAGTTGATACGTGGTACAATGCAATTGAAGAGAGCAATAATCCAGCTAATGCGCGCATTAATTGTTTTAATGCTCTCTTCAATTGAAGTAATGACATCATTAATTCAATTGATGTGCGCAAAAGTCCTTCAAGAGAGAGCAACCATATGATTAATGACTTTTAATTGAATTGTTGTAGATAATTAAAGATATCTTTAACTGGATTAAAGAGATCATCAGATCATTTATACCAAGCTCCAAATTTAAATTTTGTGAGCAATAATTCTACTGCATTGATGCGAACATCATTGAAAAAATGAGAGCAATAATAGAACTGATACACTCATCAAATCAATTATTGCTCTCATCAATTGAATTAATCCATGCATCTTATCCATCATTGCTTGCATCAACTAACCCAATGCAAGCTCCAAATCAATTATTGCTTTCATCAATAATTTAATTGATGTGTGCACCAATTGAATTACTGCGATCAATAATTAAATTGATGATATCTTTAAAAAATAGAGCACTGCTAAACCAGTACATGATGTGCCCAAATATGTCTTTGACCTCATAAATCTAAGTCCAAGGACCATAACCCCTTCAAAAATATGCACATCTACACACTGTGATCTTTCTTTGTACCAAGTTTTATTAAAATTCTCCCTCAGGTTTAGGAGGAGCTGCAAAGACAAAGCATTTTGCAAAGAAAAAAAACCCCCACTAAGTCAAAGTGCCATAACTATAAAAATTAGACAGGGTTCCCCTTGTAATATGCACATCTACACATTGTGTTCATTCATTGTACCAAGTTTTATTAAAATCCCCCAAAGGGTTCAGGAGTTGCAAAGACAAAGTTAAGACAACAGCAGCATAGCATAATGTGCTTGAAGTTCATTATTTGCATTTACGTTAATCTGGCTATCTCCATAGACGAGTGCAACAATTAAATTACTGAACACAATAATTGAATAAATGATATCTTTACATAATCAATGACTCATTTATTTATATTTCAGTTCATTTGGTGCTTTTTACATTGCCATTGATGAAAATAGGTGGCTGGTGTTTCTACCTACATCCACGGTGTTAAGCGTCTTATGATTGTTTACATGTTCCAATTTTGACTGTTCCCCCTTGTCAAATTATCAGTGCTAGAAGGTTTCAATCACTCACAACCAATTGGAGTCCTAATTCAATAGTAGATTGAATTATGAATTATGAGTCACAACATTCGTCTAAGTTTCATTTCTTTTCTTCAATTCACTTGTCTTGGCTCTGAACTTACTACATTTTTCAAATCAATACTTTGGATCAATACCTACATATGTGAAAGTACATTGACCATCCTCACAAGAAACATTAAAACCATTTGTTTACTTACTTTATTTGTTATTTGGAATTTCGTTTCCAATAAAATTGTGCAATACATTGTCAACACATACATATGCAACACAACTTATAAAAACAAAGACCCGACATTTACATCAAATCCAATTTACAAGAGAACTGGATACAATGATCAATACTTGTATAAACATATATATAGAGTTTGAGATAAAAATGATACATTAGGAGTATTGTTAGTTAAATCTCTTGCCTTGAAATTCAAAACAGAACTTTAAAAAGTAGGAGCAATAGTTGTGAATTATTAGGCAATCTACTAAATTTTCCTACGTTTGGGCAAATTAATAATATGAAGGTTTTCAAGAATCAACGTACTTTTCAAGGTAAAAATCAACCACATTCATGAATTACAATATTTGAATTCCTTCCAAGTCTCTACTACTCATTTCTAAAATTACGAAATTGAAATATACCTCAAGGAGTACCAATAATAATGATAGAAGTGGTCAAATTATGTAGAATTACATCTTTTTAATTTAACAATCCTTCAAACACAAATGTAATCTTTTCCAAACCCTTTCAAAATTTGAACTGATATAAACATTTTCACCTGAATAGGTTTAAGCAATAAATGTATAATATATATGAACCAATGCAATAAGTAATGTACCAAAGAACTACCGGCCAGTGTCCAACCTTGCATATGTATCCAAGTTAATTGAGAAGGTTGTAGCAGCACAGATACATACCTATCTCAGTGAGAATGATCTACTCGAGCCATTCCAAAGTGCTTACCGTCAGGGACATAGTACTGAGACGGCACTTCTGCGAGTTCACAATGATGTGGTTTGTGCCATTGGAGAGCAGAAAGCTGTCTTGCTAGTGCAGTTGGACCTATCGGCTGCCTTTGATACTGTGGATCATTCACGCTTGCTACAAATACTCAAGGACCTTGGAATTAAGGACACTGTGCTCATGTGGTTCGCGTCCTATCTTACCAATCGGACCCAGATTGTCAAAGTGAAGGGGGCAAAATCTGGTGCCACTGAGTTGGGCTGCAGTGTCCCCCAGGGATCGGTCCTTGGGCCTGTCCTATTCAACATCTACACATCATCCCTGGGGACCCTTCTCAGAAAGAACAATGTCTTGTACCACATGTATGCTGACAACAATGAATTGTATATCAGCTTTAAAGTTCAACAGGTTGCTCTTGCAGTCAGTCAGATGGAGTCTTGCTTGAGGTCAGTTCAAACCTGGATGGCTCAACATCACCTCAAGATCAACACAGACAAGACCGAGGTGCTAGTAATATCCTCAAAACAAATGGCATCTAAGCTGCACATACCATCACTGCAAGTAGGAAACGATTCTATCACTCCTGTTGCTAAGGCCAAGGGAGTTGGTGTAACAATTGACCAACACTTAACCATGGAGGCACATATATCATCAGTGTGCAGAGGTGCCTTCATCCACCTTAAGAACCTGAGCCAGCTGAGAAGATATCTAGACAGGGAATCGTTAGAATATGTTGTCCATGCCTTTATAACAACAAAGCTGGACTACTGTAACTCTCTCTTTTGCGGCTTACCATCAACGCAGATCCAGCGGCTTCAATCTATCCAAAATGCTGCTGCCAGAATCATCTCAGGCACCAGCAAATATGATAGAATTACACCTGTACTACGCTCTCTCCATTGGCTTCCAGTTCAGCAAAGAGTCATCTTCAAGACATTGGTGTTGGTGTACAAAACAGTACATAACACAGCCCCATCCTATCTGCAAGAACTCATAACACCTTATGCTCCCTCCAGAATACTGCGGTCCAGTGACCAGAGCCTACTACGAGTGCCATTTACCACCTCAACGGTGATTCAAACTCGAGCCTTTAGTGTTGCTGGCCCTAAACTGTGGAACGCTCTTCCGTATGATATCTTCAAATCTAAATTAAAGACTCATCTGTTCACATGCTACAACTAATCTGGGACCTACTATGATCTGTTTTTATATACCTCATTTCACTCATTTTATTGTTGTTTAAATAGCATTTAGAGCAGTATGGACTTTACGCTTTACAAAATAAATTTATTATTATTATTATTATTAAGTAATGAACCAGTACTATTACACAATTACAGCAACAAAGTCTTTATATGGTGATGACATTTCCATGCACTTAAAATGGCACCAGTAAAGCCCACAGTCATCACAACCAACCTGAAAGAATAATGACAGATTAAGAATTAAAAACATACTCAAACATATTCTGGAATGTATTATAACCATTCAAATTCATTGTATATTTTTCACATTAGATACTTGTGTTTTGTTTAATCTATCTTACATTAAAACAGATGAAGAACAGTACCCACTTAATATATCCAATTTTTCATTTCAAGCTTTCATTTTTTCTGCAAATTTTGCAAAGGCTAAGTAAAGTGTCATCACTCGTCAATAAAACAAAAAATAAATGCATATATATACAATCAAAGTTATTAACCGATCTCCAAGACAGAGAATACTCATAATGTTTATATGACAACTGTGTCATGCAGATGTCAATTTTTCAGATGCACTCATGCACACATACAAACACGTTGATCTATTGTTATTCATCTTTGCCCATGAAGCATGAAATAATTTCCAAATAATAAATATCCCGAATTGCAATGATTTTGGATTTTCCACCCGTTTTCCCGCATGCTATGAATAACCTTTTCATTACATTAATAAACATATATTCTTTTCCCTTCAATACATATCTCTGGATTTTTTTTCCATAAAGAATTCACACCATTTTCACTCATAGACATTTCGGTGCAATATATGTCACAATGTGGTAGGCTTATTTATGTAATTTTTGTTTCAATCCAATGAAAATGCAAGTTATTGACCCAGGACTTGCACCTGGAACCATCAAATAAATGTAATATTTGATTGCTCTACTTTTGAGCTAGTCAATATATTTATAATTACATTTCCATGAGATTATTTTAATCACCTACATCTTTAATGAATTCATTTACTCACAATCTTTGAGGAAAGACTTATGTAAAAATTTAGTTAAAAATGCTGCAGCTAGTGTGAGAATCACTGGGAAACTAACAAACCATTCACAACAAAAACAGCTGTAACTATGCTCCCAAAATCTGAGGTCTCCATGCACAAATTTCTTGTGACAGGACAATTATTACTGTAGATTGGGAAATTAACACAATAGTTTTAATTTCACTATGTTCACAATTTATCATTTTCCTGCCAAGATAAACCTATAGTGAAAGATATATCGAAAATATTTCATAATCAAAATTTACAATGTAAAACTAAAACCATTGTAATTATCTCCTTGTAACAAATTGTGAAATTTCAGCACTGTAGAATTAAAACTCCTTACAGTATTCTATTCAATACTTCAAAATAAACAGTCTTTCTGGGTGGGTACCAGGTATATAATTCTGGTGGTTTTCAAAGATGCTTCAAAATAAAAATTGCTAAATTCAAGCACATCAGTATATGTATACATGGTATAGTTCACCAAAAATTTATCCATGAAAATTAATGGTATACCTTGTAGACTCAAATCTGCCAGATGAAAAAAAAAAAAAAAGCTCCACAAGAAATCATCTGAAAATAATAAACATAATTAGCTAATAAAGAGTCCACAATGAATATGTTACTGTAAATTCCTTATTTTACGAAAGTACTTAATATAGTGAAACGACTTTTATGCATCAAATCTGGAGAACATAAAATTAATGAGTGCTCTATTGATCAACAGTTTTTACATGTATTTTAGCAATTTAAAACTAGAAGCAAATAATTGTATTAGTTGGATGATGAATTATAATTAGGAATTTACAGTATTCATTAAGATTTAAACAACCTCTACAATACTTTAAATGATTATTTCAGTGAAGAAATAAAATTGCATACATGACATTGCTTACACAAGTGAAAAAATAAACTATCAAATGAATATTCATACTCACAATAAAAATTTAATGCCTTCTGCCTATGTTGTAAAATCCCATCAAGAGTGGTGATGTAATTTCATACTGAAAAATATTCCATATAATGCATTTTATTGATTACTAGTAATCATGTGTTTCAATAATTTAATAATTTCACAAAAAATTATAATTGTGAAACCTTCTATAAATACACTTACTTCTGTTATAAAAATATCAAAGTACCATTATAAGCAATATATATGTATTTGAAACAGATTTTGGAGAGCTTTGGGGATGTTTTTGCATGGGATATTTTAAAAACTTTCAATCATATTGAATACCAATAATTGTGATATTGTTATTTTTGTGCTACTGAAATTTTGCATAATTAAATGAATTTGATAGACTTGACAGACTTACATCAGCAATATTATCCTGATTTCCTTTATGCAGTAACATACCGAGGACTGTACCATTTATATAATCATATTCCGACTTAAATAAAAAATAAAATTCACATATAAAATCTATAAAAGCTTCATTACACAAGTACACATATACATACCATAACATATAGTGTAAAATATGGAAGTACAAGTAATTGAAAAGAATTGTTCATAGAATTTTGTTGTAAATATTAATCAGTAATAATTTGTAATATGTGGATAAAAAACAAAACAAAACAACAACACTGCATATTACAAGTGTTTCATTTCATAATATATACTGTAATGCTAAATATAAATCCACTGTCTGATAAAATCAGTAGTTGATTTTAATCATTACTATAGGTACACTATAGTTGACAGCATATACATCAGTTAATACATGTTTTAAAAGCATAAAAGATCAAATAATTAAATTAAATCAACTTTCTTTCTTACCTTCTTTGTTCTCAAAAGAGAGTGCATATATGAGTTCAACAACCTGTACATATTTTAAAGATCAAAGAAAATCAAAAATTATTGAAAAATAAAAATCCTTGCACTATGCACATCTCCAAGTCATTTACAAAGGCCCTAGTTTTAAAAGTGTGAGAGGATTAAAAGGACAAAGTCCTTTATGTAAAATATTTCCTCAACAACCTATAATTTTCTCAAAGATTGAAGGAAATCAAAATCCTTGCCACATGCACACCTTCAATACCCATACAGTACCCTGTAAAATAAGAAGATTCTCACTTGAAAACTATGTAGGAGTTAAACAAATTATATACTCTGTATGTAATATTTCCTCAAAACTGACCAAGTTCAATATCGTGTAACTTTCTCAAAAAATCAAAGAACATCAAAATCCTTTGCATATACACACCTTCAACACTCATAGGGGCCAAAGCATTACGAATAAATGTTTCAAGTTTAACAAGATGGTCTAATGTACTTCTCTGGCCTCTGAAGCCGCATTGAATATCTGCAAGTAGGTGTTTTGACTCCAGAAACCAGACAAGTCTGTCATTAATCATTCTTTCCATGGTTTTACATATACAACTTGTAAGAGCTATTGGGCGATAATTTGATGGATCACTGTGATCTTTCCCCGTTTTGGAATAGGGATAATGATAGCTTCTTTCCAAGATTTTGGAAAATTGCCCGTTTCCCAAATTTTATTAAATATTGATAGAAGACATTTTAGACTACTTTCCGGAAGATGTTTAAGTATTTGATAGTGTATTTCAACTGGACCTACAGCAGTATCATGTGATTTTGACAAAGAACATTTTAATTCATCTATGGAGAATAGTTTGTTATAATTTTCTAAATTATCTGAAGAAAAATTTAAAGTTTTCTTTTCTTCTCTATTTTTGATATCAATAAATTTTGCAGACATATGTTCTGTTGATGAATTTTTAGATATAGAATTTGCAATGGTATTGGATATGTCTGTAACATCAGTAAGTATGTCATTATTGACTTTTAAATGAGTAAATTGTTTACTTGTATTTTTGCCTTTAATCTTTTGAATTGCATTCCAAACTTTATTAATAGGGGTGTGTGAATTTAATTTAGAAACAAAGTTTTTCCATGAATTTTTCTTGCTTGTGTTAAAGGTTCTACGGGCTTTTGCTTTACATTTCCTATAATTATCTAAATTTGTGTTGGACGGGGATACATTAAAACGTTTTTCCGCTTTTTTTCTGTTTTTGATGTCGATAGATGTATAAGAACCATTTCCAGAATGAAGACAGGTATTGGAACCATCATTTAAAATACAAAGATTATTTTGATTTGCAAAATCCTCCAGCTTTTTGCCTTTATCAGTTAACTTATCGCTACCCCTCAAGGGATTGTGACCATTAAAATCTCCCATAATGAGATAAGGAGAAGGGAGTTGATTGACTAAATTGTTTAACTCTTGTAATTCTAATTTGTATGGTGGGGGGATATAAATTGAACACAGTGTAATAGTTTTATGAGGAGAAACACGAACTGCTGTAGCCTGTAAATTAGTTGTAAGTTTAATTTCACTATGTAAGATATTGTTTCTTACACATGTAGTTGATCCACCCTTTGCTCGATCATCACATGTGTCATAGTGATTATATAAGGAGTAATGTTTTAAAGTTATATTGTCAGATTGTTTTAAGTGTGTTTCCTGAAGACAAAAAGCTACTGGATTAAATTTGTGTACAAGAAGTGATATTTCGTTAAAATTAATTTTCAAACCTCGACAATTCCATTGAATGATTTTAGATGAATGTATTATGATTAATTAAATTTAAATCCTTGTTTTGTTTTTTGATGGAGAGAGGCTGTGGCTTCTGGATTGAGAAGACGACGTGTCCATCCTCTCCTCTTCCAGAATACCATATCTGTTATGTACAGATATTGGATCTCTTATCCCTTTTGGTATTCTATCACTTTTTGTGGTTGTTTTTGAAGGTTTTTTTAGAAGACTCTGAGTCTTTGTCAATTTTTTTCTCTTGTTGTTATGAAATGTTGGACACACTTGGTTTAGGATGAATTTGAGGCTTGGAGGAAGCAGAAACAAGCTGTTTTGGTGAGGCAGTATCAACATGATCTTGAACAGTTGAACGAGAGTCATTTTGTTTGGGGGATGTCATTTCTGGATCTGTTTGGCAAGCAATCTCTCTTGTAGATTTCTTTTTTAACACAGCTGCATATGATATATTAGGATGGTGAATACTATATAATTTCCGTGCATCAGGGTAGCTAAGATGCTTTTCAACTTAAAGTTTCTGTATTTCTTTTTCTTTTAACCAAACACTGCACTGTTTTGACAAGGATAGGTGGTTTTCGCTGCAATTCACACATTTGGGTTCTTATTTGCAGTTTTCTGCTGTACAGTTTTCAGAACTACATCTGAAACACACTTTTCTGTTTTTGCAACGATCTGATGAATGGCCAAACTTTTGGCAGTTAAAACAACGTAAAGGATTGGGTATGAATGTTTCTACTTTCAAGCAATAATATCCAATCTTAATTTTATTAGGTGGATTGGGGGTGTCAAAATCAAGAATGTAGGTATTAGTTGGAATATGATTCCCATTTTTCTTGATTTTAATGCGTTTTGTGAAAAGGACACCTTGCGGTTTCAACTCCTGTGTTATTTCTGTCTCCTCCAAGTCACCAAGGTCTCGTCCCTTATCTCTAATAACTCCTTTGCTCCGGTTTAATCTAGAGCTTGGAGTTCCGATGACCTTAATTCCGCCAAATTTCAAGACGGATTGTAAAACCATAGACTGTTTTCTGTTTTTACATTCAACTAACAGTTTCATTTTTCATTTTTTTAACTGACTGGGCTTCTCCGATTATTCCTTTCAAAGTTTTGTCAATTACAAACGGAGAAAGTTTTGTCACAGGCTTTTCATTTTCATCAAGCGTTGATAAAATAATATATCTAGCCCAATTTTCACTTCGTTCAGAGTCTGACCCAGAGTCTTCATCTTCCACAAGTTTTCTTTTGTTGTTTTTGAGTGCCATGTTGAATTAAATGTTATTCAGCACCATTGCTCCCCGCCCGCCTCGGAGCGCCAACAAGGGCGATGCCGTCTTCTGGGGACATCCCAGCAGAAGACAAACACCAAGAGGATACAGCGGTGTTATACTCAGATGGACGTATCCACCCAATTCACCCTAGCCACCGCTTAGACGATATCTATATTAAAGTACATGTAATTTTGAATTTGTAATAGATAGTCTTCTGTACAAGACAAGAAGACAGGAGCTTTCCAATTTATTACTATCATTATTAAACCACAAAGAATACATTGACACAAAACCAGTAAAAGGTAACGACTATCTGTATCAAATAAGTATAGATAAAGTCCAAGCTAGGCGTGACCAGCCGATTGAACATGCCGGGCCAAGTTTTCGTTTAGATGAAATTTGGGCCAAAGTAGAGTGTTGGTCAATGAGCGTTGTAACCTTAACACCCATCAACCTCAGCCACCAGGATCCCCTCTTCCACCAACACGGGTCTCATCCCACGGCAAACAGGACGCCCCTTTAAGTCGCCTCCTCGGACCCACACGGGGGTTTAGCGCCATGACGTAATAATGGAAAAAAAAAGGAATGAGAGTGCCAAACCCCCAGATTGTTTACACCGGATATAATTTACCCAAGAAAGAGTGGAGGTAAAAACGAGTAGATATTACATGATTGGTGGAAATGAGGTATGATATAATTTTTATTTGAAAGCAAAAATGTCATGGATTGAAATAAATAATGGGCTAAGGAAGTATTGCAGAGAATGTATTTTTGGCACAGGAAATTATAAGGGTAGGTAATAATTTTTAAAGTAGTGGCATTTAAGTGCGGAACTGCAATAGGTTGTAAAGGAGCCAAATTTTGAGTTATAAAAGCAACGGGACCCTATATATTTTTTGTGAATTTTAATCAGTGCTTGGAATGAACTTTCATATGAGGCAAAGTATTTCTTTGAAATCACTATAGTAAAATAGTGAGAGGGCCATAGGTTTGTATAGAGTTCTATGGGAAAATAATTGGTACTCTTTTCCCAAATAAAACTCCAGATTGTCTACCCTAATTAAAGTCTGCCGAAATTCGATGACATGATGAACTACCCATACTGTGTAAAAATTTAAGATCTGCCAAATAAAATGATGTATCATACATGGGGAGTTATTGTTCATTATGTCTTGAAGTGAGTGAACAAAAATTGCCATCTTCACATCGCAGTTTCCAGCCCTTGGTATTTTGAAAATGGGACAAAAGTCCCAGAATTGAGTAGAAAACATATCATTTTGCTTCCAAATAAAAAATCTGGAATTGTATTTAAGAACTTAAATATGAAACGAACAGGAACTTGTAGAAAAAAAAAAGAAGAAACAACTGAAGTGGCCAGTAAGGATGTTAACAGGAGCAATCATGGAGAGTGTGTTTTCTGTTATTTCAAGGCCAAAAAAAACTTGTTTAAATGAGCAGTTTGCCCTGAAACTTGGTTTGCCTAATGTATCACCTTTTTAATAAATGACCTTGATATCATACTTGTACCTAATTAGTAAAGGTAGGTCAAAATAAGACACCAAAGTAAGAGGATTAGAATTTGCCAAGGAGGATAACTCTAGCCAACAACGGGAAAAAGGTCATGAGGTCATCCTATTATGATGTCACAATGTTACCTAACAACAGGAAACAATGATGAAGGAGTTGATAAATGCAGCCACACAAAGGCGGAGGAAGAGGAAACATTTTAACTTCCAAGTTAATAATACCCTTTGGAAGAAAAGGAAAAGAACCTAGTCCCCTTCCATCAGTGATGCCTGTGGTAGTCAGACCATTGTTCGCCCCTCACACTCCCTTCATCAGGGAATCAGCTTTAATGGAGGAGGAAGGAACATTGCTGCCCCAATGCTTCTGCGGCCTGTTGATTTTATTTTCTTTATTTATTTTTGTCTTGTAAGCAATTTTAATTTTTTATACAGTCACATATTTTACAATTTTAACTTCATAGAAGCTAAAGATTCATAGCAGATTATAATGTATGTGTAATATATACATGTATATGCATAACAATTTTTAAATCTATTATTTTATATTTTCATTTTTTCAAATAGAAATTTGATGATAATTATTGCTCTTAGCCTGTATGAGTCCTTTAAATTGCACCATTCTTCTCCATCGTTTTCTTCTCCTGGCATAATATGTGGTCATCATTTTGGGTGAATTATGACACAACAAAATAGCAATGGAAAAGCAAACCTGATTTTCAGTTCACAAGTTTGACAGTTTCATTGCATATTTTAAAGTTGTCAAAAAAATTTTGCTTGGTGAAAATAAAATAATGAAATAAAGTTTTAATCAACAAAAATCAAAATGTTGAAAAACAACACTGAAAAATAAATCTTAATAAAAGGCAAAATACGAATGTAAAAATATACGTTACACTATTGTGAATTACGTTCCGCTATAGAACATACGAGACTTATGCCAGATGTAAACACAGAGTGAATCAATGTTTTATTTTCATGGTATCTTATTATAACATACTTTCTTCATTTTTCAAATAAAATTCTAATAAAACTATTACATAGTTTTCACTTGTTAAGAATAAGCATACTTACAGTTAACATGATTATTTACACCTCTGCAGTAGTCAAAACCGTTCCTGGGAGTAAACTTCCTTTCTACAGGTGCCCCTATGACAGGCGGTGTTGGTGATAAAGATTCTTAGTAAATTTGCTCATAGAAAAGATTCTTTTACAATTTCAAATAAATTTATCATAACGTAATTCACTGCAACGTAGTTCACGCACTTACTTTTTATTAAGACTAAAAAATAATTACAGCAGCTAAAGACATTGCCTATGTATTATTTATGATTAACATTAGTGCGCATATCAGGCAGGATATTTGAAGTTTGTGACATGTAAGGACTGTGTGAAAGTTAGCGTAAAGCAATTCACAACTAAATGCACAAATGGAATATTTTTGAAATCCGTGAATTTTTTTTTTCTTTTCACAAATGTTATATTTTGCCTGAAAATCATTAACTCTTTCCAATTTTGGGAACTGTATGATCAATTTTATCCATGTAACCGTATCTAACCGTAAGTGCCAAATGCATTTTCATTGTCACTGTAAGATAATCGTAACGTAAGTCACTGCATTAAATGGAACATTCAAAATTTTATTTGTAAAACTTTTTTTGGTGATTGGGGAGAAATTGATAGGTACAAATGTATTACCTATCTCTTTATTGTTCTAGAAAACATTATTTTGCATTCTTACTTGGGGATTCTAGATTATTTTTTCATACTGGAATACCATCACCCTTGTTTGTGACATCCGGTTTTTGTCAAATTAGGTTCAGAAATCCTTCAGCTTTGTTTAGTAAATGGGATCAATATATCGTAATACCACCATATACTAATCGGTCATACCTTGATGTTAAATCGAACCCCCCAAACAATTAAAAATTCGGTTTTCTGTCATCAAAAAAGTTTGTGAATAGGAAAATAGGTTTTGGCACACTTTAATTGACTTTGAATGTAATACTGAACAAAGGAGTAAGGAGTAAGGAGTACATAGTATCATTTCCGGGATTTTTTCCTTTAACCATTACAACTCCGTTGATTACCACTCGTTTGACGAAGTCCGGTATATTTAAACGGTATAATTGTTCAACGTACTACCAGGTAGAATTTCATTTATGGTAAAAACATAACACCATATAAATAGTTATATACTTATCAAAATAGTATTTTGACTGTACTACCGTTAGGCGAAGGCAGTGGTGGATCTTGAAAATTTTCAAAGAGTAGCAGCACAATACTAACAACTGCAAATCGAAATTCACCACGTTTTTGCTGCTTGTTGAATTGTCATTTCCCCATTTTTAATTTCCTAATCTTTATGCATTTACATATTATATTGTGATTGTGTACAGTTCCTGGCCATAAGTTGGTCGTCAAAATGGTTTGATGATACTCGATCATTTCAATCCTGATATCATTTCTTTCCTCATCATTATTGAAACACATTTTTAAAAGATTGCTGCTTATCATGGTTGCTTATAGAGAGGTCCATGATTGTCGAAATTTTTAAATCACTGTTAGGTCCAACAAAGTTAAAGATTCTGTTGGATTAAACAAGGCTTTGTCAGACCAAATATTTGTACCTTGTATTGCATATATATATGTATATATATATATATATATAAATATCTGTGTGTGTGTGTGTGTGTGTGTATATATATATATATATATATATATATATATATATATATATAACTGCATAAACTGCACCAAGTAATACATCTCCCACTTATAACGTGGTTAGTTTTCCAACTATATTGGAATTCATGAATACCACTGGTTCCTTCGTATATTGTAGTTTATCAAGTAGTCCAGATTCAGCAATATTCTTTCTTTTCAGGTTGTTAATATGTTTCTTTTAAGTTATAACAGGAATTTTCCCCACAAATTAAGATGTCACTAGCTGTAGGAAAATCAAATTTAGACCTATGCTTTGTACAGAAGGTACACAGTAGTGTGGGTTCTTTTACGTGTCTGCAAATGCAGCAATGCAGGACTTTGTTTTTAAAGTCACATCTGAAAGACCCATGGTTTGACATGGTCATGGCACGAGCAGAGCTCAAACTCACGACCTTCCTACAACAAAGCGAATGCTCTACCACTGAGCTGGTATGACCAGTCTTTTCTTACTGGGTAGAGATTTAATCAGCCATGCTGCCATGTTGTTTGAATGACCTTCACCCGAGCATCTCGATCCTGAGCTCTAATATAATTGGATCACACTCAATATTTTCAATCGGTCATTTGGACCAACATTTTCTAGCAAGTTATCGGTCCAGATAATATTTTACCAGACTTGCCAACAGGACTGACACTTTTTGACAACTCCGGTAAATAATGGTAAATAATTCTGAATCATTTTGTAAAATATGATGTAACACATATCAATCTTTGACAAAGTGTAATACTTCCAAGTTTCATTGACATATAAATAAAATTTGAGATATCAATGTTGGAAATGCCAAAGTTCAGCTGTATAATGGATTTTTTCCTTTTCTTCAGAAAAATCTGGCAGATTAGTAAGCCATACACTTTGTTCATTCATTAGGATCATTCACCATATTACTCCTTTCGTCTGCCATTTTCATAAACAAATATTATAATAAATCATGAATTGTTTAGAATTGGTACTCTGAAAAAATGTGAATTGTAGTTGATACTTTAAAAAATATGACGAATTATAAATTATTTGTAAATACAACGTAAATTATGTATTCTATTCTTATCTTTTAAACCCTAGCAATTTAAAATAAGGTGTTTATCTAGACAAGTTTTTAATTCAAATAAGATACTGCATGTAGCATTTAATACATACCCAGTACTTATGATCTGAATATCGCCAATACAGGTATTTGTTAAAAATATTGCAATATTGTTGAATTATATGGCAATATACTGTTAAACTGTCAGTTTAGCACACCCTTAGTGTAAAGTATACATTGCCTATTGTGTAAGCAGTGTTCTGGGGAATGGGTAATTATCAGAATTGGGGCATTCTTCTACAAAAAGGGGAGAGTGTAGTGATTAAGGGGGTAGCAGCAATTCACCTGGGGCACTACTCTTAGTTGTGATATCAGATAGCAGATTACAGTTTATGTCTCTACTCTTCCTTTCCGTTAAGCAAATGAGTATATTTTGAATTCCTGGAGTGTTTTGTCATTCTTTGCCTTTATATAATATAAGTGATCCAGTGTTACATGTATTATTTTGGCCAGGGGATTACTTTAATGGTATGAAACCTGCATTTTTGGTTTAGTACTTGTTTTATTTGGATCGGTAATCAAGTATACTACAAAACTACTACATTCCTACCTCCTTTAATTTGTCTTTGCCTTTGAAGGCACATAACCCAGATTCTTTTCGCCACTGGAAGGAAAACCTGAAATTCAGGGATGATGAATGGCACCAACGGTAGTATAAGAAAGGAGAACATTCAGACTGGACTGGGAATCGAACTGGGACCCCTGCATTATTAGTCAGATACTTTAACCACTGAGCTACCAGGCTGATATTCACAGTTTGTATAGCCCTAACTACTACAGAAACAAACACATAAATTGGCAACACAAAATGGCATTTGTGGCATGAGCATGTGTTGTCTAATATTAGAAACATTGTGAACTCACGGAGAGCAGTGTTGCCCCCAGAAAATATTGACACTTTTACAATCTTAAAGTCCAGTATCATTACTCTAGATCATAAGATGATTGTTGTGAACTTTCTTTTAAAATATGAATGGATCAAAATAGAATCAATTTATTTTAGTCAATTTCTGCAGATTTTGTGTTGTTATTTAGTTGGAATGACTTAATTGAATTAAAAAATACCATGGCATTTGTTTCTTTGAAGAAAAATGTATGCTTATCAAAATAATTGTATCATGACAAAATTGAAATGTATGATGAATATCATATGATTGTGCAGAATGGGTATCATTTCTTTTGGAAAAGGTGGTCAAAACAAAGTGTGAAAATCATTTGGAGAAGTCTGAACTAAGTCTGATAACCTAAGTCTCTTGACATCTGTGGAAACAGAAATACTTGGGGTTTCTTTTTTTGTTTGTTTGTTTGTTTGTTTTTTTTTTGGGGGGGGGGTGAGGGAAGGGGAGGTGGTGGTTGTTGTCACCTATGAAGCAGTCAAGACATTCACAGAAGTTGATGGGAATATCAGTTCACAGAAGTACATAAACATTTTGGACACTAATGTGTTTGTTACTGCTCACTATTTTCTAAATGACGACTAATTGTTTTAGGATGACAATACACTTATTCACTTGTCTATTGCCACTAGACAGTGGGAGGCTGGAAATAACATTCAATGTCTGTCTTAACTTTCATAATCTCCAGACATCAATATTATTGGAAATGAATAGCAGACTTTATTAATTAGTTCACTGCTATTAAAATAAAACTTCAAATACTGATGTCAATAGCATACATAATCAGGAATTCCTTTCATTAAAATTTAAATTTCCCAAATTGTACAGAACACTGTGCACTATTTGAGAGATCTGTACTTGGCAGTAAAGAAATGTAGCTCTCCCTCTCTCAACATGTTCAGAGCCTGTATGCTTCAATTCTGAGATGTCTTCACTGTGCTAGAATTCATCAAAGTACTAGAAATAAAAAGCAAGGACACCATTTCTTAAAATAAGAAAATGGTTTTATATCAGTGCTTGTGTTTCGACAAGCCTCACATTATGTCATTGATGACAGACTTATAGCCAGGTACTGTACAGCATAACTTCATCTTCAATACTATACATTTAAATCATCTTCTCGTTGCATGGATATTTATGTGCAGGGGTCATTGATGTGGGAGGAAACCCACATTTCTGAGTGAGTTACCTTTTTCATTCTCTTTCATACAACCAGTGTCAACTATAGGGATTGAACTTCAGTCACAGCAGTGAGAAGTGCTAACCAGATACATGGGAGGTAACTCTTCAATGACCATAGCTCCCAATAGTAACTAGAACCCCCCACATGATTTGGACATATTTGTTTCAAGTGTCCCTTACACTAAAATTTGACCAAGTTTGAGAGGAATTTATTGACAAATAATGTTTTCATACCACTGCCTTACTTACCCTTAATGGCGTTATCTTCCTCTAGATAACTTTACAACTATAAATGAAAGTGTTTTAAACAGAAATGTAGAGATTGCAAAATATCAAGCCCAATTTGGAATTATATCTTAACCAGTTTGTACCAAATTTTCAGTTGTCAATAAATGTGAAATTTGCTGCTGATTCAGAAGTGATAGGAGCTGAATTTGTTAACCTAATTTTAATTTACAGTGAAATTTAGTCAAGTTAGCTGCAGATCTGTCCCAATATTTTCCCAAAGAGCAATAGTTACACTGTAGGTCAAATTCACAATTCAATTTTAATTAATAATTGATTAATTCTTTTTTCAAAACAGCAGATTTTAAAATAGAAATATTAATCACTGGTGATTGCAGACAGCATTGCTGTACTGAAAGATCTCAATTATGTTCATGAGGAGAGCATAAAGATATGACAATTGAAATAAAGATTGTATACTGCAATTGATGTTCTTCATTATAATGAGACATTTGTGCATTAGGTAGTACAGTTACTGTTTTGAATAGTGCTTTTAAACATCAAAATTAAACAATACTTGCAGATATACAATGAATGAGCCAGAAATTTTGACAGAGGTACCAGGGACTCTGAAAAGGCTGATTAGATTGGTTGTCCGTGGGTTCTATAGCCTGGAGCATGCAATGATTATTGACCTTCTTGTGAGGAATCCTTGTATGAAAGAAGATGATATTGTAGAGATACTCAAGTTTGAAAGAAAACAACTCAGAGCTCTAATAAACACTCTGAAAACGGAAAAATTTGTAAAGACTCGAATGAAAATGGAAACTGATGCTGAGAACAAATCCACTCGCCAGACATACTATTTTATCAATTATCAAGTGTTTGTCAATATTGTCAAATATAAACTAGACCATATCCGCAGAAAGATTGAGATGGAAGAAATGCACAACACTAGCAGAGCCTCTTTCAGATGTCCCACCTGTGAAAAGACTTTCACAGACCTTGAAGTTAATGAGTTGTTTGACATGATGAGCGGGACATTTCGTTGTACATTCTGTGAGAGTGAGGTAGAAGAAGACGGTGGAACTTCAGCAGTCCAGGACTCACGGACATTACTGGCCAAATTCAATGAACAGATACAGCCAGTGTATGACCTGCTACAAAAGTGTGATGACATTAAATTAGCTCCTGAGCTACTGGAACCAGAACCCACAGATCTCAACAAAATTCACAACAGGTTTCATATTATTTACATTCATTATATAAAAAAGCCTGCAATTTTGTTAGTACAGACAGGATAAACATCAGTTCATAACCTCATGCATTTTCAAAAATAAAATTTATTTCTTTAATAAACTACATTATGATTGATACTCAAAAACAAGACAGTTTTCAAGATGCATTTAAAATAAGTCATTGTGTTAAATGTACTAAAGAACCTCCATTATATATCAGTTCCATTTTTAGCTTGATGTCAAACCACGTTGCTCCCCTTTTCCTGTGGGTGTATGTCAAGCACATGCTAAAGATGTCCATATTTAGTAAGAAGACACAAGCACGGATGCTTTGATGAAGCAGACTGCTTTCTGCATCTGTTAGGGTGTGACTGTAGATTATAATAAATATACGAGGGTTGTTTGATATGTAATGTGTAGTATACAATATCTCAAAGCATTCGACTTGAATAGTGAAATGAACATTACATCCCTTCGAAGTATTCTCCACCTGTTTGAAATACATAATTTCAATCTCTGAATCCATTTCTGAAATGTGTCACAGTACGCTGATTTAGGTAGACCTCTGAGGCACAGACTGATGGCTGAGCCAAGGGCTTGTCAGGACTTGTAATGATGACTAGATAAGAACTTTTAAATTTTGGAAAAAGGAAGATATGGTGGGTGTGGCAAGACGGTAACCTTCTCTGACTTAAAAAATTTCTTCATAAGCTCAGATTTATGTGGTTGAGCATTATCATGAATTAGATGAACATGCTTAAATCCTGACACAAGGTGATGTTTATGATAATATTTCTTGGAGCTTTTTTAGTATAACTTCTCAGTAATACTGACCTGTAACACTTTTGCCATTTGGCAATGGAATTTGTATGCCTATACCATTACATGAGAAGAATATGCAATAAAGAACCTTCTTTGTGCTTATGGTTCTTTTGGCAACTACAGGCCTTCTGCTGTGTTTAGTTAGCCATATTTTGTTTCCAATTTTTCATACTGGTTGGAAATAGTGAACCCATGTTTCGATACCAGTAACAATGTTTACAAATTGTCTTTGATTGAATTTGGGAAACATTATGAGCAATATCTTAGTGGTTTGAACTCGTATCCATTTTTGGTCGTCTATCAATATATGTGGTATCCATCTGGCTTAAATCTTTTATATTTTCAAAACATGCTTCAAAATGAAATGCACCCGCAGTAGCCAATAGCTTTGGCAATATCACGTATCATGTACCTGCCATCACTTTCAATTATTTCCTTGACTTTTGAGACATTTGCCTTGCCTGCTACAGTCACAGGACGACCAGATTTTGCTGCATCTTTGACAGACTCTGTACCAGTCAAAAATTTCTTTCTCCAGTGACAAACTATCTCATAAGATACCTTATCAGGCCCATAAACGTTCCCCAATTCAGTAAAAATCTAAATTACTGAATGATCAAGTGTCGTGTGAACTTTTATATAAGCTCTAATTTCTTCAATATTCTCAACCCATTTCCCAACCATTTTTACAACAGTGGTCAATGACTGGCTCTATTGAAATTACTAAAACCTGTGGAGTTGAAGGCTCGTGTTTATACCATTGGAAAAGTATTGAATAGAGCTATTCAAGGGTATCATCATCCATGAAACTGTACAAAGCATTATCACATGGTGGTACAATACACATTACATATCGAACAGCCCTTGTACGACACACTACGTAAAATAACATTAACAAAACATTACATGGTTTCAGGTCACATTCATCAAAGACAACCAATGTAGATAGGAAGGTTTGGAGTGGGGACAAGAATCGTGCTGTCAATTATAACCTTGGAACCAATGCCACAGTCACCATCAGTATGGGAGGGGAGAGTGAGACAAATAAACAAGAGGCAGTGAAAAAGGTCCCAGTCTGGATGTCACAGAGCACGGTAGAGGGTGCACAGGAGGACAGCAGGGTTAGTTACTTGAAAACTGACTGGTTTCACTATGGAATACACAGGGTTAAAATTTTTACATTTTTGTGATTGGCTGTGGTCAATCACTGTTGATTTCATATGGTCTGTTATAATGTGAATTAAATTCGTGAATCTTTGCACACATCTTTATGATCTGTAAAATACCATCTATTGAATAAAAAATAAGTAGGATTTTGAAATGATTAATTCAGTGCTTTTCAGTAATACAATAGAACACGGTTGTATGAACATGCTTATTAAGAATTCATGCATATCGTGAAGTGATATTTATTCCCCTATGAGAAAAAAATGACAAAAATTATATTAGATATAATGAAGTTTGCCTACAACGAACTTTTTTTTGCCAGCCCTGGAGGTTCACTATGGCCATGTTTTACTGTACTGACATTGTTTTTAATTATAAACATTTCATTATGAACAAACCAGCCACAAAGGCCAAAAAAGGGGAATAACTCAATTTTATCAACTTGGAAAAATATAAAATTAAGTTATTTCCCTATTTGATATATATATATATATATATATATATATATATATATATATATATATATATACATATATATAGCTGAACTATAATATCTTGAACACTGATCTCTCAAATACCATTGGTATGTCGAAGTGGTTCAAAAGTCCCAATAACTTATTCTTTGAGTATTTTAACCTTGGTATCTCGAATCCTCAGATATCTCAAAGTGTTTTCTCAGTCCCATCAAGTTCAAGATAATGAGATTCGACTGTATTAGATAAAATTGATCAACAGTGTTCGACATGATGCAGCTGTGCCTAAGAAACTAAAGATATATTTTTGTTTTGCCCAAATTCTATATTTTGTTGGACTAAATAATGTTTTAGTTAGTTTTAAACATGAATAATGGTCACTAGAAATAAAGGAAGATAGTGAAATTGATTTTTGCATTCATAATTTGATTGTGTTTTGATAGAGCCCCTCTGTTAATGAGGACTCCAGACCCAGCCACATGGATACAGTGAATCGCTCAGCAGTCAACAGTGAAATTGAAACAATCCTGTACATTCATGAAAAGAAGGGTGGGACACCAGGGGCAGTGCTTCCTGGACAGAAAAATGAGAGCTCCAGCAGTGACTCTGAGGAGGAAATCCCAAAATATTCTATCCCTTCACATAACTCAGGTATACTCCAAATACTGAAAGTAGAGAGTAGCAACTTCATTACTAATGTGTTTCGCTTTAGAATAAGCAAAATTGTTTTTATACTTAGGTCTTCCATATTTTATATGAATATTTGATACTGCAGTTAAGCTTTGATAATCCAGATCTGGGAAAAGAACACAGTTATTCATCTGTCATTACAAACAGTAATGAATTTTGTGTCATTAGTACTAGTATGTAAGTTCACTGTGGGGCCCTTCCAGACAGAGTCAATTTTCTAGTTTAACTTCTGTATGTGAAATCAAAAGGTCATTGCGTTCATTGAGGAATACAATATATTGGAGCAATAAAGACAAATAACAAGATTTAAATTTCATTGATAGTCTGAATATTGTCATTGTCCCATCATGTGATTTAAATTTCATTGATAGTATGAATATTGTCATTGTCCCATCATGTGATTTAAATTTCATTGATAGTCTGAATATTGTCATTGTCCCATCATGTGATTTAAATTTCATTGATAGTCTGAAGATTTCAATGTCCCATCATGTGATTTAATTTTCATTGATAGTGTCCCATCATTTAGATCATTCAGGCCTACTTGCAGATCTTTTAGCTTATTTCCCATATAGACAGATAACTCTAAGTGTCATATGTGAATATTGAAGTCATTATTATATATATGTATTGTGATGCACTTACATTAAATTGTGTTAGCACAAAAAGATTTCATTCAATTAATGTAAAAGAAGGTATATAATTAATGGAAATGAAGTTTTTCATAACCATCAGGATAAACAGAGGGATGAGATGAAAAGTGACCTTGAAGAACTGTTGAATATTTCTGGTTATATGTTGATGAGGATTATTTTTATGGTTGATCAATGGCATAAATATGGAAATCATTAGTTCAGAAAGAAATTTAATGTGGCTGATGATAAAACCAGAATTTTAGAGCAAGTTTTGAGTAAAAACTTCTTTCATTCCAAAGGGGATTGTACTTTTAGCTCACCTGAGCTGGCCGAAGGCTCAAGTGAGCTTTTCTGATCAAAACTTTCTGTTGTCCATCAGTGTTGTTGTCGTCAGCGTAAACTTTTCACATTTTCATCTTCTCCAGAACCACTGGGCCAATTTCAATCAAACTTGGGAAAGTCATCCTTGGGTGAGTGGGATTTAAGTATATACAAATGAAGGGCAGTGCAACAATAGAAAAATAGTGAAATAATACTGACAAATTTTGAAAATCTTCTCCAGAACCAGCAGGTCATAGGGAAGATAATCACAAAAATGCAAAATTAGGATGGGGTCATTTAAAAATCTTGTTCTCAAGAACCACTGGGCCAAAAAAGTTACAAGTTACATTGAAGCTTTCTGACGAATTACAGATTTAAGTTTTTTTTTAATAATGGCCCCAAGGGGTAGGGTGGGGCCACAATAGGGGATCAAAGTTTTATATGTGGAAATATAGGGAAAAAAATCTTTAAAAATCTTCTCAAGAATCACAAAGCAGAAAAGTTGAAATATACACGACGATTTCTGACATAGTGCAGATTTAAGTTTGTTAAAATCATGGCCCCCAGGGATAGGGTGGGGCCATAATAGGGGATTATCCACGGGATATATGTGAATATATAGTGAAAATCTTTAATATGGGCCAAGGTGACACTTGTAAGTGATGTTGCCCATGGGTCTCTTGTTAAAATCTTTAACCTTGGTCATAAATTTTGAATATGTGATTTCTTTCGTTTGAGGTACGAATTAGAGAAAAATCAATTTCTGCTTGGTGTTATAATGAATTATTGGTATGGAATATAAAGGTTTTCATTCCAATACCTGTTTATGTCATGTGGTTCTTTAGAACCGGTTTTGATCACAATGCTATATAAGGGGTGAAATGTTGTTCTATATCAGTTTAGGACAACACGTACAGCAGGAAAGATTAAATTTACAAAGTTTATTAAATTGTTAAATATAAAATAAGAAGTATTTAATCCAATTATATGATATATTGTGAATGTGTATATTTGATATATTTCACATATAAAATATTTGCAGCATGTCATTGCTAATTCCACAAAATGTGTTGTTTATCCATCTTTCATTTGAAAGTAATGAATGGATATAAAGTAGGAGTTAATGATAGATAATATCTATTTCTTGTGTTAATAGCTATAGTTTAGTTCCAAAATGTTTTCATCTTGTGACTTTCACCATGGAGTTTGACCTATTTTTGAATAAAATTAACTTAAACATAACTTTTGAATAGTTAGTGATAGGGCTTTATTTTCCACACATGTATTTCTTGTGACAAGACCCTTCTTTGGGTACCAGAATTACTTTGCAGCCTTATGGGGGGCATCAGTGTTTCACAGACACATATAGATAATTCATTATTTATAGAAAATATAAACTTTTTAAATATCAAAAAGTTTATAATTTTTTTCTTTTGTACTCAGTGAATAAGATTCCTACAAAAGATCTATTATCATCTATCATATGCAAACTTTAATTAATTTAAGATTTTGCAAGCCCTATGATATCACATAAAGGTGCATGGAGTTACCTAAAAGGAGTTGCTGTGGAATTATTATTGTTTGTGGGGGTTCAATGTTCGTGGATACCTTTTATCAATGAATGTATGTCCCCAGGAACCAGTTAGTTTTTGCAATAACTTCTATAGTTGTATATTTTCAAAAATAATGTCAACCCTTGAAATTCCATCCCCATGAACTAGTAAATATTTAGCCGCCCATGAACACTTAATGATTCCACAGTAATAGTATTGTTTCTGAACACTCTTTATCAGGACAAAGTGGCTGTTCGGTAATCAGTTAAAGGGTAATAATTTGTTAGCAGAAGTGGTTATTTATGACAAAATATTGTGCCACTATATAGCTTTTGTGATTTGTTGTAAGCCTGTAAATTTGACAACTGATCCAAACACAAGCAAACTGAATAGCTCAATGATAGAAAGGTCACCCAATATTAGAATGGGAAACCTTGGTGATAGTAGAAAGCAGTAGAAAAACAGTCAGGCCTTCCACTGGGAAAGAAAAAAAATGGTAGGTCCTTTTTAAAGATGAAGGTCTTTAAAAAAGAGTTTTTAAAAAATTATACTATGTTTGTTTACCAATTTTGGATCTAACCATTTTGCTTCTGTTTTAATTAAGCATTGTATTTCAAACAGCTTTATCAACTGTTTAGAGGATTTAGGTAGAAACATATTATACAAAAATGTATAAAATATATAATTTTATATTATAAGTTTATGTTACATGAATTTCATCATTGTCTCATTCTGCAAATAAGCCAGTTTCAAGATAAGAGCTCTTCTGTGTAGGAGGTGCTTTCTGTGGAACTTTGAATGCTTAAGTAATACAGAGTGGGCCTACAGTCAGTGAGAAAGATGATAAAATGTATCAAAAATAGCTTCTCTTTAAATATGGAAATGTAGGGAACTCAAAATGCTATCGACAGAAATGTTTTACAAATGTGGAAACATAAAAACAATGTCATATATTTGCATGTAATATCCAGGATATGGTATATACATGTACGACCAACGAAATAACATGATATAATAAGAATTCCATGTACAGTCACTGAGTCAACAGGGAATGTTTACTCCTTCTAGCACCTTATCCAACCTCTTTTTTAACTGGTATTAATTTTGTGTTCTGGTGATATATCTCTATGTGAATCAAAGATTTTTTAAAAGACATGAAAACAAACAAATGAATCTAAATCAAACAGATATACATTACGTCTGACTTTGCCAGAGAAAACATGTCTTATTAAATTTAAAATGGGAGAATCACGAGTCAGAGGATGTTTTAAAGATAAAAATTTAATTTTGCTTTTCTCAGGTTTGTTGAATCTATACATGTGCATGCATGTAGGACAAACAAATCATGAAGGTGTTTTGTCAACAAGGTCTGTAAATGTATGAAGTGTCATGTAAAACAACAATTCATCATCCTGATGTTCTGTAAACCAGAAATGTTTGATTTGTTTGTAGTTGAGGAGATGGAGAGTGAGGAGGAGGACCCTATGGTGATGGTTGCCGGGAGAAAAGTGTCCCTCCATGAAGTCACTGATGAAATGGTGACTAAAATGTCTCCAGAGGAGAAAGAAGAATACATAAGACTGGGACAAGAGCTGTATCAAAACATGTATGAATGAACTGTTTAATTCATTACACTTGGATAAAGGCTTTGTAGAAATATGTACAAATATAGCATTTGATTCATCTAATTTAGATGAAGACTTTTTCAAAATATGTACAAATTCAGCATTCAATTCATCAGATGTAGATATATTGAAGACTTCATCAAAATTTGGTCAAAAAGTTAATCTGCATAAAAACAAGTGAATGTACATTATTTTTATCCCAGTTTTGGAGTAGCCATGGTGTATGCACTGAACTTACTCTGTGAAACATGGACTCTGTGTATACAGTTGTAGTGGAATTTTTTTTTTTTGATTGACAACCATTGTTTGTCATTTAAGTGACATAAAATGACATGTGACATTAGCCATGTTTAGATGCATGCAGTTCCTTGTAACAGTCCACACAATGCCAGGATGTTGAAGTAGAAATGAATTTATTTTGTTAATTAAAGAAAATTGGATATTTGCAGATTTGGTTGGAAAACATTCAGTTTGTTTTTATTAATGATTCAATCAAAACCTGATTTTTAAGCAGTTACATAAAAGATAAATTGTAAATAATTCAAAATACCTTACGATGACAATGAGAAGTTTCGGGTACTTCAGAAGTTAAATTTAGTATATTACATGAGACACCAGGGATCAGATCAGCAGAAATTACATGATTAAAATCCTTGCATATATTAATTGAAAATTAAATGAATATTATATTGAATATGAAATTTGATGATAATTTTACCAAATCAACATAGTACTGAGGGATCGAATGAGATTGCTTAGAGGTCACGTGATGGTCAGTCTTTAAAGAAATACATTTGATGCATTAAAAAAAAAAAAAATAAATAAATAAAAAAAAAATAAAATATATATATATATATATATATATATATATGTTAACCGAAATTGCATTGAAATAGGGTGGGAAATTAAATAAAGTTGGGAAGGGCATTTGATCCCTCAGTACTATGTTGATTTGGTAAAATTATCATCAAATTTCATATTCAATATAATATTCATTTAATTTTCAATTTTACCAAATCAACTGTACTGAGGAACCAATGAGATTTCAGAGGAATGCATCAAATGTATTGAATAACTAAGATGAGGAAATTGAACGACAAAAATGACTCATAACTACTCAACTTTAATTAGTACAACACCAAACATATCTTACAAGATTCTAAATATGAGTTGACAATCAAGCAGTCAATTGGTATATTTTGTCAACAATAATTCTCCCATGTTACATCCATCTTGTACAAGAATGTTCTTGTGATAGAATTTCCGAAACACACAATCAGATGCCCAGCCTGCAGATTTGAGGATGGTACAGATTGGAACATTACATAGTTTTGCGGCACTTACAGCTGCACTCCTAGTACTATGAGGAGAAAACTGTTTCACATCAATGCCCGATTTAGATAACACCGTTCTAATCCAGTTTGCGATGGTTTGCTTACAAATTCTATGGAACGGAACAATGGTACTGATAAACAATTGTGTTTCATCCTTCCTCAAGTCTTTCGTTCTGTCCATATATACATGTAAAGTTTTTACAACACACAAATCTTCATTAGTAAAATACTTAAACTCAAGTGGTGTCAAATGATATCCTGGGCGTGTTTGTTTCAAAATGTCACCAATAAAATTTTTTACACCTATATCATCAAACTTGATGTTCCTAACATCTATCAGATGAAGCGTTTGACATCGTTGACCTGATAACAAAGCTAACAAAGTAACAAGTTTATGAGACAGCAATCTTAATGATATTGTATGGAGTGGCATAAGCGACTCCAAGTATTCTAAAACTACAGAAACATTCCAAACATTACTGTATCTAGGCAATGCAGGTTTAATATGAAAAATACCTTTCATAAACCTCTTAACTAAAGTACTATTTACAACTAATTGTGAGTGTTCATTAACTAATTGAAGAAACACTGCTAAACAAGACTTGGCAGTATTAATGCTACTATATCCTAGCCCCTGTTTGAATAAGTCTGTAAGGAACTCGAGAATGTTATTTACAGATGGATAAAAGTAATCAATCTTCCTTCGTTCACAAAAACACATCCATTTTTTGAAATGCACCCAATACTGTTGTTTGGTTGAAGTTCTCCAGGATGAAATGATGATATCGGCAGATTCCTGTGGTATTCCACGTTGTTTGAGAAGTTGCCTGATAGTCTGCATGCACAAAGTCTCAGCTTCTTTAATGGATGGATTCTTTCTGGTTCCATAGGAAAGGACAATATCTTTTGTATAGGCAGAAGAATAATTGGATCCGTTACCAAGAGTTTCAGCATCTTTGTGAACCAATGCTGCGTGTTCCACATTGGAGCCACTAGAATCAATTCTGCTCTGTCCAACTCTATCTTCTGCAGCAGTTTCCCTATGCAGCTAAAAGGTGGAAAAGCGTAATACAGAATATTACTATCAAGTTTCATACTGAAAGCATCTATTGCACAAGCTGATGGATCGGGAAGGAAAGATACATATTTTGACAATTTATTATTTAGTCTAGATGCAAATAAGTCAATGCTTGGTTTACCAAACATAATACAAATTTCCCGAAAATTATTAGGATTTAGGCTCCATTCTGTATCCATGGACAATTTCCTAGATAATTCGTCAGCTACAATATTTTTTGCCCCAGGGACATGACTTACTGTGAGCCATATATTTCTGTCAATACACCAAAGCCACATTTTTCTTGATAAATCATGAAGCATGAGCGACTTTCCACCCATGTTAGACAAATAAGCCACTGCTACAGTATTGTCCAGAAAGAGCTGAATGTGACAGTTCCTTAAAGTTGAACAGAAACACTGCAAAGTAAGGAATGCAGCTTGCAATTCCAAGTAATTAATGTGGTTTTGTTTTTCACTATAAGACCAGTGACCACCTGTCTTCTTTGTCTTATCACCTTTCACATGACCCTCCCATCCTACATTAGAACTATCTGTTTCCAAAGTTATATTAGGGGGCCCCCTGTTAATTGGTTTGTAACTCGTTTGTACATTATCAATCCACCAGTTTAGGTGTTGTTTGCTTATGTTTGATACTGTCATTTTCATCTCATAATCTCCCTTGGCAATTTTT
The DNA here is from genome assembly GCA_024699665.1 of Ostrea denselamellosa. NCBI lineage: Eukaryota > Metazoa > Mollusca > Bivalvia > Ostreida > Ostreidae > Ostrea > Ostrea denselamellosa. Next base: position 364,634 of record JAMZEH010000069.1, read on the forward strand.
AAATTGTAATCTTTTTCGTGTTCGAGAGATTTAGTAAGCAAAGGTGCATATTGAACTCCTGGTTCACAAGCTACCAATTTTCCAATAACCATTGCAAATTCTTGAATAGAAACTTTTCATGTTTTTTCAAAAGAAGTGCACAACATTCTATCACATTGTTTGCTTTTTCAGGCGTTAATCTCACTATCATTTTTTCTGAGTCAAGAATAAATCCCAAAACCACAATTTGTTTTGATGGTTGGATAACAGACTTTGTAGGATGAATAGTTAATCCCAAATTGTCTAGAACTAACACTGTTTGATTTACATTATTAATACATGAATCACAAGTGTCTCCTTGTAGATTTTAGTGAAAATTCTAGGAGCTGAACTCAACCCCATTGGTAGTGAAGTAAACTGAAAACACTGATCTGCCCAATAAAATTGCAAGTATTTTCTATCCGAAGGGTGAACTGCCACTGAATAATAAGCATCCTTAAGATCAATTGATGCAAAATAACAATCTTTTTTCATCAAATTAATAGCTGACTTAAGGGTATCCATTTTGAAATGAATGTGTTCAATGTCCTTATTCAGTGGCTTTAAATTGAGGATTATTCTATATCCCCCATCCTTTTTCAGTCTTGTAAAAATGTTAGAAATGAATCCATGTGAAGGATCATTAGCCTTTTCTATTATACCCATGTTTAAGAATCTGTCAATTTCCTGTTGTACATGCATTTTTTCCTTTGTAAAAAAAGGAATATGCCTAGGCATCTTAGATTGTTGTGGTTCAGCAGAGAATTCTAATTTATATCCTTCTATTTGTTGGATAACCCAGGGATCAGATGTTATTTTCTTCCAATTCCCTAAAAATTGCTGAATTTTCCCTCCTTGAAAATTTTGTGGTGTATTCCTCACAAAATAGGTACCACTTAAAAACTGGGAGTCACTTACTTCTAAATCTGCCATGTTTACCTCTTCTGTGTTTGAGTTTGATTTTTGAAGAACTTTGGTTGTTGGTGCCTCTCTAAAAAAGATGACTTTTGAGTTCCTGTAGCCAGTTTGTCTGTGACCTGACTTTGGATACACTGATTGGTAGCGGTCATATGGTGAGTATCTTCTGCTGTTCCTGTCAGGTCCATTGTTCTGAACAATTTTCTTACTCACTCTTCTTGCATCAGAAATCTCCTTTATCTGTTTATCCAGATCCTCGCCAAAAAGTTTGCTGGTTACAGGATTGTCCACAGAACACAAAGTTCTGAAGTTCTGCCATCTCTGGCTTTAAGAAATCTCGGCGGCGCTGCAAAAGATCCGCAAATGCCATTTGCATGATTTTATATGAATCATTGGCCAGCATCAATGCATTACGCACATCCGTAGTCTTCATCTCCACCTTACTTGATGCTTTGGACATTAACAAATCCATCAAGTGAAGCATAGGGTAAAATGCTTTACAAAGCAAAGTTTGAGAATTTTGCAGTTTTAAGTCATTATCCCTAGCCTTGCGTCCAAGGGATGTCCAGATGCCTTTATTTATTCTGGGAACCTGCAAGTTCCCGCAGTTTGCTGGCTTGAAATGTTTGGCCAATAAGTCCTTTCTTTTTTCATCATTGATTCGCGCACAAATGCAATCGTTGACAATTTTAGTCAACCGATCATTGATTTTGTCTGAACATTTATCTTCCTGTTCATAGAAATGTTCAATTTGACTAATCAAATCGTCACCTCCGTCCGACTCACTAATAAGATCTAAATCCGTCTGATCGTCTACCTGAGGCTGTGCTCTCCGAATTTCCTCCATCTCATCCTCTTCTGATGAGGCGTAATCCGATTTAATCGAAACAGGACGACTGGAAATACGTGCAGTTTGATTCTGAGACTTCAGTAGTTTAACTTCTGCAATAAGGCTATCCAGCAAAGATTGTTGTCTGGTCAGTACTTTGCTAATCGTTGCATCAGGGATGGGCGGATCGGATTTCGTTGGCGTCAGTATCCAAAATCAATTGAGAGTCCAACGGCATATTCACGAAAGTTGCTCCAGAATTGGAGAATTGGAGACATACTCAGTCCCAGAATTGGGCACATTAAGCTCAGGCCCAGAATTGGGCAAATTTCCAGAATTGGAGACATACTCAGTCCCAGAATTGGACACATTAAGCTCAGGCCCAGAATTGGGCAAAGTTACATCGGTAAGACAACTAGGCGTTCCAGAATTGGGCACAGGTCCAGCGCCATCAGTGATAGCGTCACCCAGAATTGGGTCTAAAGACATCGTTCATCCAAATTGCCACAGCTTCCACTGTACAACGACGTCCTCTAATTACTCGACAAAAGTGTTAAATCCAACAAGCTGATGGAAATACCGAAAACGCGACGAATCGTTTATCTAGTAATTAAAACTGATCAGTAACAATTAATAGCGTCCACCCATATCGAAAAACCTCTAAACACTGACCATCACGTGACCTCTAAGCAATCTCATTGGTTCCTCAGTACAGTTGATTTGGTAAAATTAGGAAATTAATTTAGAATTTCCATTTTTGAAATTGCATGGTATAGACTGCGACACTTCACATCAGCTTACTTCACAAAGTGAGTTAATGCAATGTCTACATATGCAGTGTTTTCACAAAGAAATGTCTATCTTTACAATTTGTAAAGATCTTAAAGACAGGAGCATTAGAAATATGAATATTTAACTCTTGTTGTGGAATTTCAGTATATGCAGGCCAGTTTTTTAGTTTAGAACAAGAGTAGTTCTAGTACATGTCCACTGCGGATATTTTCATTTTATGAAACCCATTGTAAGCAGCATTGATGCGGCATTGCAGTATGAACACAGTACTTTTCTGAAGTAGATCAGAGCTGCAATAGTCCAGTTAAGAGAAATATAATCGGGAAAAAAATGTAACAGTGTTTATTTTTATTTCACATTGATAAAACCATTAAAGGGACTGATTCACGATTTACCCCCAAATTTGGTTCTTCACTTTTAATAATCAAAATCTATGGCGTAATGTGTTTAAAAGGTCTCACAAACAAATTATATATTATAGAAGGAGATCATTTTAGAAAGTTTATTATTGTTATGTAAACATAGATTGAGGTGAATATGGTTATTGATCTAAATTTATTATAAATATCACATTTCAAATATTCTTTATGGAAAAATTTGACAGTTCAGTTTCATTTGTGACTGTACTTTGTTTTGAATATATTTTACTGATCAGAATACTAGTCCCTTTCCTAATAGTATTACAATGTCATGCGAGGTAATGGTTAACAGGTAAAATGTACAATAATTAAATAAATCTACAAGTTTCTTCTATAAACTCTTGAACAGCTGAAAAAAAAAAATTATATTACGATGGCGAGTAAATAAGTAGCCAGCCTATCCCATTTCCGATTGACCAAGATGGTGACGATTCTCGTGTCTTGTTTCAATACATGTTTTATACCTGAGCACAAAATTGCACGCGTATCGAGGCATTCTTTAATAAGATATTGAATGTCAAACATGGCTAGTGATGCAAAGGCATGCTTTTCATCTAATGTTGAGTACCATGCTGTAATTTGGTACTTGTATTTAAAAGGTAAAACAGGCAAGGAAATTCACGGCGAGTTAATTCAGTTTCAACAATCTTACACGATCGTTTAGGTATGCGGAAGTTAACAGACTACTGGGTCCCCAAATTCCTTAGCGATGTGCAAATGGCAACCAGAGCATCAGTATGCAGCACCTTGTTGAAGTGTATTGAGTCAAAAGATGATTTTCTTTTGCGTCTGGTGACTATAGATGAGACTTGGGCTTATTATTATGAGCCAGAGAACAAGTTAAAGCTCAGAGTTGACGTGGGTAGGGTCGGGGTCCCCGAGGCCAAAAAAGACGCAACCTTCTGCTGGCAAGGTGATGGCCACAGTATTTTGGGACGCAAAAGGTCATATCCGAAAGACCTGTGATTCTCATTTCTAAATGCCGAGCGTTTGGCAAAGGAGCAATCACTACCTATTTTTCGTCTTAGGTTTGACACGGCCATGGCACGAGCGGGGCTCGAACTCACGACCTCCCGGTTACGAAGCGAACGCTCTAACCACTGAGGTACCGCGACGGGCAAAAATAAGAAGACCAGTGACAATTCTAGATGCAGATAACTGTACTTTTTAGCTAACCTGAGCTGAAAGCTCAAGTAAGCTTTTCTGATCACCCGTTGTTCTTCAAAATGTCTGCCCATTGTCTGTAAACTTTCACATTTTCAACTTTTTTTTCACTGGGCCAATTTCAACTAAACTTGGCAAATCGCATCTATGGGTGATGGGGATTCAAGTTTGTTCAAATGAAGGACAATGCCTTTCTCAAAGGGGAGATAGTAGCGAAATAGCAAAAGTGCACTTAATTTTAAAAAAAAAATATCTTCTCAAGAACCACTGGGTCAATTTCATTCAGACATAGTACAAATCATGATGGAGATTACAGTTTGTTCAAATGAAGGGCCACACCCCCTTCAAAGGGGAGATAATCACGAAAATGAAAAAATAAGGTGAGGTCATTTAAAAATCTTCCCAAGAACTACTAGGCCAGAAAAGTTCCAATATACATGGAAGCTTTCTACATAGTGCAGATTCAAGTTATTAAAATCATGGTCCCTGGGACCACAATACGGGTTCAAAGTTTATATGTGAAAATGCAGCATAATTTATCCAAACCGGCCTCTGAGTACACTGGGGTTTCGTCAATTCCAGCCGCAAAATGTAGTCCCTAACATTCCTTTAACAAATCCTTTATAAATAATTCCCTGTACTTCGGATACTGCGTATTCTGTATATTGGCAGGCTTGCAGTCCCAACTGCTATCAATTAACTTTAATTATCCTGTGTAAATGCTCTGCACTAATTGTCATGCCTTGGTCTCCAGTGCTCCTAATTAGCTCCAATCAAGCCATTCCATAGGTATAACTTATTGTCACGGTCGATCGCACACATGGGAGGAGTTAAAAGTGTGAAACTAACGATGAGTCGTAAACAGTTTTAAATAAAACCTGAATTTTTTTAAGGGGGGGGGGGTGGGGGGGGGGGTTACACACTTTACAGTTATGGTGATACCACGCAAGAGACATTTGGTGGCATATGGGCTTTCCCCAAAACGACAGAGACAAGAACTTTAACTGAAGAAAACCCCAATTACTAAATGTTTAAATCAGACCGTATATATAAATAAAGCACAGACATTTATATGATTATACTTTTTGAATTAAAACATATTTCTAAAACACACACACACACACACACACACACAAACACACACACACACACACACACACACACACACACACACACACACACACACACACATATATATATATATATATATATATATATATATTCAATTATTATGCGATTTAATAAAACGTTCGGAGTGTTTAGAAAGCGAATACAAGGGGAATAACTCTCATACTTGGTCAACATTCTGCACTCCGGACTCTGTGTGAACCGGCCAATTTCTTTGCAACCACACGCAACCGGTTTAGATAGATTATATTGTATAGGGAAAAATCTTCTTCTCAATAATCACGCGGTCAATTTCATTCCATCTTAATACAAATCATCCTCGGGTGAAAGTGATTCAAGTTTGTTCAAATCACAAAAATGCAAAAATAGGGTGGGGTCCTATGAAAATCTTCTCAAGAGCCACTAGGCCAGAAAAGTTTCAATTTACATTGAAGCTTCCTGACATAATGAAAATTAAAGGTTTTTTTTTTTTAAATCATGGCCTCTAGAGGTAGGGTGGGGCCACAATAAGGGATCAACTTTTTATATGCGGAAATATATGAAACATCTTGTAAAAACTTCTCAAGAAATACTAAGCCAGAAAATTTCGAATTTACATGACAGATTTCTGATATAGTGAAGGTTCAAGTTTGTTAAAATCATTTCCCCCAGGGGTAGGATGCGTCCATATTATGGGATCAAAGTTTTACATCCAAATATATAGGGAAAATCTTTATTATGGGCCATGGTGACTCGGTTGAGCGATGGGGTTCTTCTTCAAGCTTGTCAGTATCGAGAACCGAACAACCATCTCCAATAATTTTAAAAGCATATTCAAGAGTATGTCTAATAAATGCTATGTACAATTTTGACAAATGTTTCCTACCAATTTTGAGCACGAGTTTTTCTACCGTGATGAAATTTGTAAACACAGACCAACTGAGGCTGTGTGATAATAATAAGCCTAAATGACGATGAACTGGGACACACTCCGGTCTATCACCGTGAAAAAATAGTTTTTTTTATATAAGGAAACGGGATTGGTACCATTATCGAAGCGTAGATAAAATCATCGTCTAATCCAGCTCCACAAGATATACCACTTTATGACTCCTAACCACCTTAACAACATCATTCTGTCACAAAGAAGTCAAGGTCATAATTATAACACAAGGGCATCGCATCCCCTACAGGAAATTAATTCTAGAACCAAGCAATATTATGATTCAGTTTTCCCAGCCACTATAAGGAAATGGAATGCACACCTCAAAATGTTCAATTAAGTGCGTCCCTATCTCACTTAAAAAAATATCTTAATACAGGTAGCATTAAAATCCCTAATTACTTTTATTTAGGAACCAGAATCAGACAAGTGCTCCATGCCAAACTAAGACTAGAATGCAGTTCTCTTAATCTTCATATGTTTCAAAGAAAACCATGTAATCCGCCTCTTTGTATTTGTGGTGAAGTTGAAAGCACTGGCCATTTTCTTCTACGCTGTAATGCATTCTCCAGACTTAGAATAAGTACCATTTTGACTTTGCCATACTCACTCGACGTCGACAAAGTTAAAGTTAACTTATCTGAAAGTGAAAACAACAACATTTTTCATTTAGTCCAAAAATTTCATGTTGATAGTAAAAGATTTTGAGCCTATCTGCGATTATGTTGTTATCTGTTATAGTATATATGAATATGCATTTGAGCATCGGGGTTGTACATACTCATATGTTTGTTTACATGCTGAATTATGATGCAGGTCTACAACATATATATTTTGTGTAACTTTGTTGCAGTTGTTTCGATTCTCAATTCCAGCTTCTTTTATTTTCTCTTTTTCTGTTCCATTTTCATTTATTTCATGTAATATCGTAATTATGTCATACACCTATAACTTTCTTTCACCTCTAGATTGCAACATAACGAGAGCGAGATTAATTCTTTCTATAATTTTACTAACACATGATAGCAGCGAGACAGACCTTTAATTAAAAGTATGACTGTGCAAAATTAAGATGCCTTAAATTACAAAATCAACATTTCATTGGTTTGTTTGTAAATATTAGAAAGACTTGAGTTTTTGTTACATATCACAGAAGGCTAGAATATTGCTCTTATCATTGTATTCGGAAGGTCCACATTTTGGGGATAGTGGGGATTAAGTAATTTTGCACTTGTCTTCATTCTTTAAAGTGAGTTGTCGCAATTGCAAAACAGACAAAGGAAATATATAACTCCATATACGGAAATATGCATCAGACATTTACAGTAATTGATATCTATATGGTAATCTTATTTCACTGCTTTTGAAAAGAGGCTTAAAAACCAAATTAAGAGTGATAATTCTGAAATGATGAACGACTGCTGTATCACAGAAAAAAATAATAACTTGTTCTAAATCTTCTATGAAGACAGGCGTTTACATTCGGAATCCCCTCTCTAGTATTCCTTTTTTTGATACGTAAATCACACTACATCACAGACATCATTATGACTGAACATAGTTGACGTTGTGTAGTGAATACATTTCTGTGCATCAAGAATATGCATCATAATGTGAAAGACAGTATTGCGGCTTGCACCATTTCCAGTTCTATCATGTCAAGACATTTTACACAAGGATGTCGCCGTTCTGTTCGTAAAGAAGTTTGTATGGAGAGGTTTGAATATTTGAATGGACAACAATCACCGAATTGTGATGTAAAAACTAATACATTTTAATAAACATTTAAAAGTGAAAATTTGAAAACTACAATTGCTAATAAACATTAGTAAACGCATATGGAGTTATTTAATACATTGTGTAACTGGAAGGACGGACCAGACTGGGATTCAAACCCTTGGTCCCTGAATCTCTAGTCAAGTGCTCAATACACTGGCCAATAGCGACCGAACCCGTCTGACCTCTACAATTGTACACGGGGCCTCGGCTTTTGCGGTCTCATCCGAAGAACTGCCATTTAATCGCCCCTTACGAGTTTCATTATATTCTTGAATGTAAAGAGTTAATTAATCTAAGGAAAAAGTACTTGCATACTAAATATTGTAGATCACCAAATAATATAATGAAGTTTTCCGAACTTATATAAAATAATAACTGTACATCACTGAAAAAAATATGCAAGTTTATTTCCAAAATTTATGATATAGTTGGATAGCCTGTCCTTCATGCCTCGAATTTTTCTACTTGATGCTTTGTAAATTTCATACATTCATCGTACATGTTAACTCTTAAATACCTCTGACAAATGTATATTTGTAATATATATATATATATATATATATATATATATATATATATATATGTGTGTGTGTGTGTGTGTGTGTGTGTGTGTGTGTGTGTGTGTGTGTGTGTGTGTATGTGTGTTCCTCGTGTACCATTATATCATTTGAGTGAATAAAGTAAAATGTCATGACAAGCTAGGGATACTGAGGACCTTTTCTAACCCGGACCCCACGAAGTCAACTTATAATTAGGTCATTAAAACTTTTTAAATGGTAAGTAATTTAAATAAATTTTGTTTTAAGGGAGGAAATCCTTACATATGTTGGAGATTAATGTGGTACCCTATCAAATTATTTTTTGACTCAACGCCGGTGTAACGACGAAAAATGACCCCCGTAGAATAATGACCGGGGGTCATTTTTCTACGTAGAAATTTTACCCCCTGGTCAATATTCTACATAGAGAAATGACCCCTTTTTTCGTAGAAAATATGGCTTTGGGGTCATTTTTCTCCGTGTGGATTGTAGAAAAATGACCCCGTAGAATAATGACCCTATGTCATTTTTTGATGCAAAAGGCTGGTTTTGGTAAGAATATTCTTGTCGGAAAATAAATAGGGGTAAAATCACGCAGTCTTCTGATATGAAGTGTTTATTTCATGCGTTCTACCCACTATACCTAAAATCAATAAAACAAGATGATTTATCCCAATTAAAGGAAAGCGAATAACAGTTCCATGACTATAGAGCAAGAATACCACGTTCTTAGATTTGTTTTAACAAATTTAATTTATAAAATATATTTCCATACTTGTTATTATTTTTAAAAAAATCAAGATCATCCATAAAAAAAAAAGTTCAGTTTCAATAATTGTTATCTTCTTTGAGTTTACTTTGGGTAAATTATGTGCAAAATATCCCCAAAAAAGTCTCATTTTTTTTCTTCACAAATTACAAGAAAAGTTTATGTTTCTGAACCACCAAATTTGCATGAAAAACGGGCAATTGTTGAAAAAAATTATATCTCATAAATATCTTCAACATCAGGGGCACAAACTGTGATTAACTTTTCTGAGTATAGTATTTTATTAGAGTAAATTTTCTTTTCGATGTCCCCCCATCCTCTGCTAATACACGTTCTCTTTTTATTGCTTCAAGGTTGATCACTAGGAAGTTCCAGTATTTGGACAGATAATGATTTTTTGTCTTTTTTATTCGCTGAGATCCCTCTTTTTTATACCTGATTATGTCTTTTGTCGTTTGCTAGTATCACCAAAGCACAAACAAATTGAGACATTTTATATGAAAAGATTTGATGCATATAAAAGAAGTATTTCATATTCAAAAAAAATTACAGAAGTCTATACACAGTTATATTGCCTTTTTCCTTTTTATTTATATATAATATTTTTTACCAATAGAAAAGCCAGAATGTCTGCAGCATAAAAAATCTTCCCAGTCTAATATACATAATTTTTCCCCGAGTATGATTAGCAATATTACAACATTTGATGTTGGGTGTGCACAAATATAAAACATTACTTGTTTTTGAATAACTGATTCAATCGGATGAAACATTTTCTTGGGGGGGGGGGGGGGGGGGGGGGTAAGGGATGCCTAATGCATGTACATAAAATTATTATTGCTAATCCGAGATTTCTTATATCAATGTAAATATGAGCTCACCCGATTTGGGGCTCAGACTAAAGCAATTAAACTTCATATTTTCAATTCACAAATTCCTTTCAAATTCTAGCGTTTTATTTATTTTGGCTATTTTTGATCGTTTACCAGCTGCCTTTGTTAGTGATTGTGACAACACAGTCTGATTTCAAAACTTTGCTCCCATGGGAAAAATATTATAGGCTTAAAACATCAATCACTTTGTTTAGGATAAAATGATGCCATCAAATAGGCGGGGTTCTTTGAAGTTTCAAAAACAACAATTCTGCTCGTCATTTTGCGGTTCTTTGAAGTTTCAAAGGCAACAATTCTGTTCGTCATTTTGCTTCACACCATGGACTCGAAAGAATATACGGAAATATCGCTTTTCGTGGAAAAATCATATCACAATGATGTACGAAATAAAGTTGTTGGCTTTATGAAGGAGAATAAATATCTATTGCAAACCATGGAAGCGGATCCAAAATATTTGAAACGTTCGCGGATGGAACATGAAGGTTCCTGGGGTACTGATACAGAAATCAGTACATTCGCTACAATTTGCAATACAACGATCTTTGTTTACTGCAAGCACGGGATGAATGACAAAAACAACGACAATTACGTCTGGCTGCCGTACCCTCCCCTACACGAGGGAAAAAACGAATCCAATTCGAAATGCATTTTTATTATGAATATTGGAAACCATTACGAACCTGTCTTGGATGTAACAGAGGATATTTACAGCAGAACACCTTACATCTACATCAAAAACTTCGTGCCAAAGAAATACCATCAGTATATTTCAAAAAGAATGCTTGAAGCTGCACTGGTAAACAATGAAACCGACTCCAATATTGTCAGAGAATTAGAAAGACCAGAAGACGTATACGTATTGAAGTTCAAAGATTTTCCCCATCAAGTAAAAGGTTTAGAAAAATTAAGCGAGGAAATAGATCCAAATGTGTTCAATTTATTGTGTGAATGGGAGGATTTGGAAGACAAGTTTGTTGCAAAAAAATCGAAATATGATACCCCTTAGTAAACGTTGAAAATACATTAAAGTTAGTGGCAAGTTTCTGTGCTCTTTTTATAGTTGTAGTTGTAATAAATAAATATATAAAAATATATATCAATTTGGAATTCTTTAATGTACTTTAGTTGCTTTGAAATGAAATCAAAGAATTGTGATCTCCGCTTCCGGTGTCAGTGGATGGGAGACCATTATTTATGGCATGGTGTGTCAAATATAAACACCCTATCATATAATTATGTCATTCAAAAGTAATTTCCATCGATTTTTTGGCAGATTAGGTCAAACATGAAGGTAAAGGGGTAAAAAACCATAGCATGCTCGAGAACGTCTTGTTTCAGGAATGCAAATACGAAACCCCTATCTTTTCCCAATCTAGAAATATACAGAAATACACCATTTTTGAAAAGTAGGTCAACCTTCAAGGTCTAGGTCACAGGGTCAGAAAACGTAGTTTTAGAAAGGATTATACATATATAAAATGATAGCCATATCTCTTTCTTTTTTAAAAATCATAGTATGTTTCGAAATATTTTTGTAGTTATTCGATTTGAACAATTCAGGAGATATATTGGCAAATCAAATGCAGTGTGCAATAGACACACTACAAGGAATGATCTTGGTTTTGCATCAGACCTTAATGCAAGATACTGGTGCAATCATTGTACCAAGTAAAGTTGACGTGGTTTTGTGTCATGCGTTATAATGAATAAACATCTGACGGGTGTATCATATGCCCTAGCGGTATACTTTATTTATCAGACACTGAACTTTTGATTTTGGTGAACGAACGATAATCAATCGTATGGCATGTCAAACGTTGCAATATTTGATATTTTCCATTAGTGTTGTATAATTTTTAATTTGTATTGTATACTCTTTCATTTGCATTGTATAATTTTTATTTATATTACATATTTTCCATTTGCATTATTTAATTTTTCATTTGTATTCTATATTTTCTATTCATATTATTTAGTTTTCTATTTGTATTTTATATATTTTCCATTTATATAATGTTTTATTTGTATTTTATATTTTTCATTTGTATTATATATGTTTTTCATTTGTATTTTATATGGAGCGCCAAATTAACATAAACTCTAATAATTAAAAATATTTTTAATTATTTGAAGATATCATCAAATTAATTCTAATCAATTATTACTCTCATCAATTGATTTTTAAAATGTGCGCTTCAATTCAAATTATTCTTCTCATTAATTGAATCAATGTGCGCATCAATTAAATTGATGAGATTAATCATTGGTTTAATGCGCGCATCATATTGATAGCAAAAAATAATGTAGAACTCGGTATAAAGGATTTGATGATCTCTTTAATTTAAGATATCTTTAATTAATTTAAATGCTTTTATATAAGGAATTGATGAGCGCATCAATTCTTTTAAAGAGAGCAACAATTCAATTAAAGAGATCATTAATTCAATTGTAGATATGTTGAATTAGTTTAAACTTTATCTATTTTACGACGATTAGCAAACAAATTCTACAACTTATATTAATGCTTCTCGTCGGCTCAGATTTTGGCGTGAAGCGGACATTGATGTGGGAGGAAACTGGGGTACCCGAAGGAAATCCACGTGTCCAAGTGGGCGACCACAATACTCTCTCTAAATGCATTATTTTGCGCATCAAATGAATTAATGATTAATTCATTTACTGCGCGCATCAGCAATAGTTTCATCGCGATAATTGAATTGATGCGCGAAATTAATTAAATTATTGCTCTCGTCAACTGATTGATTGTTTGATTATTTGTTTGTTTGTTTTACGGTCCCGTTGAGAATTTTTCACTCATATTGAGACGTCACCAGCTGTAGGTGAAGTGCCACAAATTTAGACCTATGCTTAGCGTTCAAGGCCGTAGCAGTGAGGGTTCTTTAATGTGCCAACGCCTACCGTGACACGGGACCTCCGTTTTTAAGGTCATATCCGAAAGACCCATGATTCTCACTTCTAAATGCCGAGCGTTTGGCGAAGGAGCAATCACTACCTTTTTTTCGTCTTAGGTTTGACGCGGGCTCGAACTCACGACCTCCCGGTTACGAAGCGAACGCTCTAACCACTGAGCTACCGCGACCGGTGTGAATTGTAGCGCGTACCAATTCAATTGTCAATATCAACAAATCATTTGAAGAGAGCAACAATTCAATTATAGTGAGTATCAATTCAGCAGAATAATAAAACTATCATCAAGTCAATTAATGCGCGCAATATGTCAGAATTGAAGATATCATTAATTATTTGAAAATGCCTTTAATTGAATTATTGCGCTCATCAAATGAATCGATGATATCTTCAAATAATTAAAGATATCTTCAATTATATGAGTTTATGTTAATTTGGCGCTCCATAATCGTATAATTTTCATTTGCATTGTAAAATTGTTCATTTGTATGCTATCCGAGGGATTGTTTATTTTGTTTTTACGAAACATTTCATTAGTCAACGTCCCTTCGAGAATTTTTCACTCATATTTCATATCAAGTTTTAAAAATTCAGGGTTCCTTACGAATATCTATGTGTGAGAAAGATGACTTAGGTGAGCATTGTGGCCTGTGAACCTTTTGTTGTAACGGAAACTTTGCCATGTTCGAAATGAAAAATAATCCATAAAAATGCGATTGTAATGAGGAACAGAATGTAGATTTATTAGAAGATCATAATTCCATGTATCAATACTACACAAACATAGTAGTTTTATAAGGGATACAAACAATTATGTCTGTGACGTAAGGTAGACAATCACTCCTTTGAATATGTAGATATACGACTTTAAAATAGGCATGATATGTCTTTGTTCAATTCGATGCACTTGGGGTCCTCCATTGGTTCGCATATTCCTGCAATAGAAAAGTAACTGTATATACCTAACATTCTTATTCTCAACCACTCAAATTGTACAGACATGTAGATTATACACGAGCTTTAATACTCGGTGAAATCATACTTGCTTTGTATCCCTTTCCTCCCAGAATAAGCTATGAAGTAGAACGATTTGTTTATAATACATACTATAAATGAAATCTAAAGACTTCCAATTTCGGTAGAACGATTGACAACGATACCGAAAATCTGACTAAATTAAAGAAAAAACTTCATATGATAGGGATTCTGCATGCTCACTAAAAGTTAAGTGCATCTTGTGCGAGATTCACGTTAGAACATGGCTATTATTTTCCATTTAATCAAAATGACTTTTTTAACCAAAACATTAAAAATGGCCATTGACCACATCGCTCTCCTGTGGCCTGCTGTTGTTCAGTTGTAAAGATTTTGAAAATTTTCGACCTCAATCTACCTCTCAAAGGGTCACAACATAACCAGGATACATGTAGGTCACAATGTAAACAAAATCATGGTATGAAATAAGGTCACACCAGAAGGAATATACGAAATATGAAAACAAGACCACAAGAGATTGCCCACGTTAACATTTCTTAAAAGTAAGTCAAATTCCAAGGCCAAGTTACGAGGTCATGAACTTTGGTACCAAAAGAAAGGTTTTGTCCTAAAGAATGCATACAGGAAATATGAAAAATTCATCGATCATCATTCAAAAGTTATATAAACATGATTATTTCAATAAAATTTTGAAATTTGGGTCAACTTTTAACGTCAATGTTACAAGTCGTTATCATACCATCAGATGAAATTCATTGCCATAAGGAATCTATATACAAAAATATAAAAGCCCTACCTTAAATAGTTAAGAAGATATTGCCTAGAATAGGTTTCCTTAAAAGTATCCCCGTGGGGATCCGGGTTAAAATAGGTCCTCAGTCGTACTTGTCGTAAGAGGCGACTACATGGCCCGGGCGTCCTTCGGATTAGATCGCAAAAACCAACGTCCCGTGTCACAGCAGGTGTGGCACGATAAAGACCCCTCCCTGTTCTTAGACTGTAAGCGCCGAATATAGGCCTAAATTTTGCAGCCCTTCACCGGCAATGGTGACGTCTCCATATGAGTGAAAGAGGGACGTTAAACAATATATAATCAATCAATTGCAATCAATCTTAAAAGTAGGTCAAAATCCAAGGTGAGGGTCACGAAATTAAACTTTGGCATCAAAAGAATATATGAAATATGATAGCCATATCACTCACCATTTTAACATTATGAGCAAGGTTCACGTTGCAGACAGACAGAACAAAAACAATACTCCAATACACCCACTTCCAACTTCAGTCACAGGGGCATAAAAATATTTTTGAATCCATAAATGATTTATTGTGTTCTTGCTAATCTTGAAAAGATTTATTTTAATTGATTTCTTGTATATTCGATAGGAAGCTTTGATCTCCTATTATGGTCCCACCCTACCCAGGGTCCTCTGAACCACTTGAAGATGCTTGTATATCAATGTGACTAATTTGCATATCAGTATTGCTAATCATGAGCATGCTGTTCTTAAAAAGATCTTTTGAAAGATGTATTCCCTTATAAGATTTCGATAATCTATTGTGGCCCTGCTCTACCCCCGGGGGTCATAGTTCGAACTAATTTCAATCTGTATTACCTGTATTAATACGAGTATCATTGGCCCTGTTATTGAGAAGAAGATTTTTTTCTATATATATTCCCATGTAAAACTTTGATGCTTTATTGTGGCCACTAGTGATTCAGCGATAGTCGCCAACCATCAAGAAACCGCCGCAAGATTGCTACCGATGGCGACAATCGATAGGTGAAATCTGACGGCGATAATTGGTAAACATTGTGCCGGTTCTCAATCTAATTAAATTTTAGATGTTATGTTATACCCGCTCGCATCATAAAAGTTATGTATTCAAGTATGCGAGCGGATCTAACGTAACATCTCATTTTATGCGAGCATGCAAGCGGATCTAACATAACATCTAATTTTAATTAGATTGACCGGTTTTAATATTTCTTTTTTTTTTAATTTCCGTAATGGGCGATAACTTTAAAATTAAATAACGTAAAATGGCTGACGACGCAGAGATCTATCCATACCCCGATACAACGCGTTCTGTTGTCTGGAAGTATTTTGGATCGAAGGACCGCCTAGCAAATATAACTTAAGATATGGACACTATGCAGAAAGACGTAGGCAAATAAAGTCAAGCTTAAGCAGAAAATTGACATTTGCGCAGGTTCTTTGCATGCATGATGCATTTTAATCAAGCTTATTAGTTTTTAATTCGAATGAATTTAATTGTATATACGTATATAATTTCTATTCCCAAATCGGATGTATGAATTATGATTTTTCTTATATACATATATTTATATTTCCTTTGGCATAAGAATTACGACCAACTTGCAATTCCATCTCGACAAACATCATGGCTAAGAAATTGAAAATGCGTGTAAAAATAAAAGTCAAAACGCTGATGGTTCAGTTAAGAAAAATTAATTGATTTTGAAATTAAAGGTATTGAAAATAAAGATGCTGTCTTGTTTGCTATTTAGTACTATTTAACAACTGCAGTAAGACCGGTTCATTTGAATGAATGAAATCTCTATGTAATCTCGATCATTTTCGATTATGAATCGAAAAGACATGTCTGATTGTATTGGATAATCAATTGTAAATTTCTTCCGATTCTCAAACACTAGTGGTCACCCTATTTTTGCCTTTTCTTGGTTATATCCTCTTTAGAGGGAACATAATCCTTCATTTAAACACACTTGAGTCCCCTTTACTCAAGGATGATTTGTCCCAACTTTTGGTTCTAACTTCATATAGCAAAAACCAGTCCTGTTTATATAAAGGCGACAAATCTGCCCTTTGAAATTACATCTACGATCTATTATCATATTTATAGTCTGAATTTCGGATTTTACAACACTTGTAACCAAGGCAACCATAATAATAAAAGATTATAACTTAAAAGCATTTGGGTTTGTTATCTACCGTAACGATATTCGTATCAAAGACCTTATAACCTATCAAACTGAACAATAATGATTAAATGGCAATACACTGGTTAAGGAGAGAAATCTGATATGGTTGAAAGTGGAAGAGATATACAATAATATTTTGAAATTGAAAAGTGTCAAATTTATCCTATTTAGTAAACAAGAGGCCCACAGGCCTTATCGGTTACCTGAGTATTAGTTAAAAGTATTACAGGCCCTTGGGCCCTACAATCTAGAAATTCCTGTTCTGCATATTTAAGATAAATTTTAATATTCAGCAAAAGTATCAAAAGTCAAGATAAAACTTAAATGCCCCCGAAAATGCCTATACTGATGAAAGACTTTACATAATATAATATATGTAACATAACACGATATGACTAATTTGGACCCGTCCTAGAGTCGAAACATTCACAATTTGGTACATCCTTTTCAACTTTTCCTAAATATGCCTTTAGGTTTTATACTGCATTAAGAAATTTAAAGAAGTCTTTCAAATGATAGAGACAATAATCAATACAATAATTTTGGCCCCAACCTGGAACCAAAGCACTTACACAAGGGATCATGAAATTTGCAATATTGGTAAAGGGATACATACTCCATCTATTTAGTTTCATTTTGATATCAATAGCATTAAAGAAGACATTCTGATGAAACTATTGTAGAGTGGATTGAAACATACCGCCCGATTTAGTCGCCTCTTACGACAAGCAAGGGGTACTGAGGACCTATTCTAACCCTGATCCTCATGGGCTCTAACCCGGATCCCCACTGATCGGTAGAAGAGTTCAGATTAGGTAGCTGCAGACTGTCGGGAAACAACAGAATTGTTAATTATACCATTCAGTCTACAGCTGTTTAAGTTAGATTTGGTAATTTCTCGTACTGATTCGTCTGATTGTTCTTTACAATTAGTTTGTTTAATAATCATCCAAGTAGCTAGGACCGAGGAAATTATTCCGGGTTTTAATCAGTTAGTCTATCTTGGCTTTATTATTAACGTTAATGTTATTGTTCTTGTTTGTCTGCGGCGATGACAATAGTGACAAGCAAGTGTATTAGAATTGAACTTGATTTCTTAGGAAGGAAACCTAAGCTGACTCAGCTAATTTTATTCTAATCAATTGTTAGGTTACAATATTATTTAAATGTTTTACACACAAAGAATATATATACCAAGTTTGGCACGGTCCTGGAGTCAGAACCTTTATTCCGGGGATCATGAAATTTACAATTTAAGTAGACTCCCCCCCCCCCCCCCCCCCCCCCCCCCCCCCCCCCCCCCCCCCCCCCCCTTTGCACAACATGACTATCCGTTTAGTTTTTTTTTACAGATGTGCAGTTGTAGAAAAGCATATTTTAAAAATATTGGTCAATCTTTGGCAGTTTTTCCCTCATCCTTGAGGCCTCGGGGGTGCAGAGGTCCTGAAATTTACAATTTTGGAAAATGTCTACCTGCTCATTCTAAATATCTATCTAGTTTCAATTTAGTGTCAGTAGCATTAAAGAAGATGATTTTGAAATGTTTTACAAATGTATACAAAGTTTGGCCTCGCCCTGGAGTCAGAACCTCTAACCCGGGGATCATGAAATTTTGATAGAGGCCTTCCATGCATTTAGTTTTCCACACAGATATGCAGTTGTAAAGGAAAAGATTTTAAAATATTGGTCAATGTTCACCTCGTAACCGGAAGGTCGTGAGATCAAGCTCCGCTCGTGTCATGACCGCGTCAAACCAAAGTCGTTAACATAGGTAGTTATTGCTCCTTCGCCAAACGCTCGACATTCAGAAGTGAGAATATGACCTTAAGAGGTCCTGTGTCGCAGCAGGCGTCGGCACTTTAAAGAACCCTCACTGCTACGGCCGTAAGCGCTAAGCAATAAGTCTAAATTTGTGATAGTTCACCTAAAGTTTGTGACGTCTCAATAACAGTGAAAGGTCTCAACGGGACGTAAAACAAACAATAAATCAATAGCATTAAAAATGACCTTTTATAAATGTTTTTCATATAAACATCATATACCAAGTTTGGTCCCGCCCTAGAGTCAAAACTTCCACCCAGAGAATCCTGAAAATTACAGTTTCACAATGAATTAGTTTTTTCTTTTCTTACAGATATGCAGTTGTAGAGGTGATTTTGGAAAAGTATTAATTTTAGCAATTTTCACCCCGCCCCTAAGGCCCCAGGAGTCCTGAAATTTACAATTGATGCCCCTCTCGCGTCCCAAAGATGCTTCATACAAAATTTGAACAAGAGGTACACAGGCCTTAAAAGTCACATGACTAGCCCATACAAAGACCAATTGGGGAGTCTCATATTTGCATTTAAACCTTATTCTAGAGTTTACAGCTTTATGATCTTTATATGCCTATAATTCCCATTCAATTGCAATAGAAGGGAAGATAAGTTGAAAGCTTTAAATCAGCCCATATTTCCCTGACCAAGATGCAATGAATTTCACAATTTTGGGAAAGGGCTTCATGGACATAATAACCATGCATCTGGTTTTTTTCCCACATGTGTGGGAGCATAGAGAAGATTTTTAAAACTTTTGCTTGTTTTGCAGTTTTGGCCCCAACCATGAGGCCCCGGGGTAACTATGATAATAAATTTCACATTTTACATTCCTCTTATTCTGACAGTTTTACCCCGACCCTTGGGCCTCAGGAGAGAAGGGGCCCAGAAATTTACAAATTGTGTCCCCCAACCCTTATTCTAAAGATGCCTCATACAAAATTTCGGAGGAATTGGAATGACAGTTATCAAGAGGTTAAAATTTTTCAACACATTTAGTCACTGACCATATAGGTCTCACCCTCATACCAAAACCACTACCTCTGGGATCACGAAATACTCATTCTAAATATCCATTTAGTTTCAATTTGGTATCAATAACATTAAAGAAGATGTTTTCTAAATGTTTACGCTTGAAATCAATATATAACAAGTTTGGCCCCTCCTGGGGTCAGAACCTCTACCCGCATCTTCGCTACCTAAGGGTTTACGATCTGCTCCGCGTCTCCAAAACCCTTGGCTACGTTAGCACGATTTTCGTGTCAACAGCTTCCTGCATATGCTTGAATGCAGCGTATTACGTTAGACCACGTGCAAGACTTCAAATAGTTGAAACACACATTTTCATTGGTTGAATATGACGTAATCCAAACAGAATTTGTTTTTCCGTCCGCTAGAGGACGCCACTCTAAGCTACGAAAACCGTGCTAACGCAGCCAAGGGTTGTAGAGAAGCGCAGCGAATCATAAACCCTTGGCTAGTGAAGATCCTCTACCCCGTTGATCATGAAATTTACGATTTTGGTAGCGGTCTCCCTGCTATACATCACTATGCATTCAGTTTTCTTACAAATACGCAGTTCTAGAGGAGAGAAGAGTTTTTTTTTAAAATTGATCACTTTTTCGCAGTTTTGCCCCAACCCTAATCCCCTGGGGGACAGGAGTCCTGAAATTTACAATTTCTGTTTGCCGTGTCCCAAAGATGTTTCGTACTAATTCTGAATAAAATTGGAATGGCAGTGATCAAGAAGTTAAAAATGTTCAATTGTTAACACATTTAATCACTGGCCCTACCCTCATATCAAAAACCCCTATCCCCGAGATCATGAAATCGACCATTTTGGTAAAGGGCTAAGTGCCCTATCTAAATATCCATTTAGTTTCAATTTGGTGTCAACAGCATTAAATATGTTTTATAAATGTTTACCCATAATACCACGTACCAAGTTTGGTCCTACCCTGGGGTCAAAACCTCTACTCCGGGGATCCTGAAATTTACAATTTTGGTAGTGGCCTTCCTGCTCTACATTACTATACATTTAGTTTTTCTTGCAAATACACAGTTCTAGAGAAGATTTTTGAAAATTGGTCACGTTTTGGCAGTTTTGATCCCGCCCTTACGGCCCCAGGACGCAGGAGTCCTGAAATTTACAATTTCTGTCCGCTTCGTCCAAAAGATGCTTCATACCAAATTTGACAACAATTGGAATGGTAGTGATCAAGAATACTTTAGAAATCTTCAATTGTAAACGCACGACGGACGATGAAGGACGCAGACCAATTGCAATAGGTTACCTGAGTTTACTCAGGTTTATGTCAGAAAGTTTCTACGTAAAATTGAACTTTTCTGGTTCTGTGGTTCTTTATCAGAAGATTTTTAAATGATCTCACCCTATTTTTGCATTTTTATGATTATATCCCCTTTGATGGGGGCATGACCCTTCATTTGAAAAAACTTAAATACCCTTTACCAAAGAACGATTTGTATTAAGTTTGATTGAAATTGACCCAGTGGTTCTAGAGATGATTTTGAAAATTTGTCAGTGAAGGTTTTAGTTCCCCTTCTACGCTAACTAAACTGGAATGAATGGCGACTAATGATATGCGTTACCTAAACATGTATCGAGTGCAATTTTTATTTTGCTACATTGCGAGTATGTGGGACACATTCCTTCGTTAAACCGGGTCAAATCCCGGTTAAAGGATTAACCGGGACATTTTCACTTTAGCCATAGAACATTCTACATGTATATAGGGTCACTGTTGATACGGGTTTACACATGTTCAAACAGGAATGCATCGGGAACAGCCTCAGAATAAGTCACTTGATAGAATTGTCATGTAGTGTAGATATACGTTTGTTTGCTCTGTGATCCACAGGACGAAGACAGGTCCACAATGAAGTGTGGTTATAATTATACCGAATAATACAACTATGCAGATGAGCGATGTGACCCATACAGCAGTTATAGTTTATGTGATACGCAGTAATGGAAGCATATGATTTGCATAATCGTAAAAGGCAGTTGTGCAGAAATTGCCTTCATGTCTCCATTGTGTCTCCATCCCTCATATTCAATCTCGATATTTATATTTGTGTCACCAAGTTGAAAGGTTACTTGCGCGTCATAGTACTTAATATCGAGAAATGTGATACAGTGAAACAGCATAGTGACAAAACAATGTGAATTTATCAAACAAACGTGTAATTATCTATAGTGTATATGAATACTGAGTACATGTAGGCACACATTCTGTATTTTAAAGACTTATTTTAGAATCAGGAGTCATACAATTCCACTATCTTATTAGTAGAAAATAAATGTGAATTTGAATTGATCCAGTAGGTGCGTTGTTATACACAGATGGGAATTATAACTGATACGTAGTGTAGTAGCTGTCAATACCTGGATGACCTGTTGGATCCCCCATCGGCGGCTGTCCTTCAAACCATGTACAGTTGAAGTCCCCAAGTTCAAGTCCATTGATTTTTCCATCTGAATCCGAATCCTTCATGCAGAGCTCCTGTGTCCAAGTCCCATTTGTCTCCATAAAATCCTGTATCGAGAAACATCCTAATCAAGTGTAATGTAATTTTGACAGATGATTTGGACACGATACAGTATAGCTATCACCCTCCTTACCGCAGAGTGCATCTCCTGCTGACTGTACCTTACCAAACGGATTGAGTGACCCTCCTCCAATTTCTAGGGTATGTCCTACTGCATTCCACAGTCCGAATACATTGGTGCAAGGGTTAGGAACGTTTATTCCATTTGGAATCTTTAGACGATAGCTAGGGTGTCCAAACCCCATGAAAAAGAAACAGACTACTGTTAGAATGCTGAACAGCATTTTGGTCCGAGTCTACACCAGCAAGTCAAGTTCCCGCGCTACAGGAGATCATTATCTGGAAAGCTGACCGAATTACAGGCCACAACAAAAATAGAAACATTCTTTTCTTAATATAGATTACAGTCTTATGTGAACTATGTCTGTGCTTCAGGTGGTATAGTTCACTTTATCATTCGAGAGGTTTGCACAACCAACCAAATTTAAAAAAAAAAAAAAAAAAAAAATAAAAAAAAAAAAAAAATATATATATATATATATATATATATATATATATATATATATAAGTATTATTTTTTGTCCGTGTTTCTAACACTACATCTAACATGAAATGATAGAAACTTATTTACTTTAAGAAAGGAAAATAAACTTTTCCTTAAATAAATGAAAATGTAGCCATGTTACATCCGTCCTCTCTCTACAAAAAAGATGTTAGCATAGACTATGAATGTCTAAACAACATACTTAAAGTAAATCACAACACAAGACCTCATCATCTGGCGTTGCTACAAAATATAAAGCATAATTTCCAACCCTGCATCCTGGGAGGCGTACAATATCTATATTAATATATATAAATATCATACAAAATTAATTTCTTATATAACGTTCATTGGAAACACTGAAGATGGAAGCATGTACGTAAGAGGAGTAAGCACCCCCTGTTTACCAGTCGCACCCGCCGTCGGCCTTCGATTTTGATCAGGAAGACTGAGTAATCCGTAGTTAAAATCAGTATGTAAAGAACGGCCTATCAATTTGTAAGAAACATACCAAACAACATTCTGCCTAAAGAAAGGTGTGCAGTGACATTTAATTCAACTTGTGGTCGGGTTATTTTCAGCTGTTACGTTTAAATGACTTGCAGGTCCATAATATCTATATTTTACGTCTTTGAAAGTAGTAATATTATGAATTTAAAAAATCAGAAAAATATGAATTAAAAGTAGCAAAATGTAATTACTTAAAAGGGATATGAAAGTGGCATAACCCACATGCATATTTTCTGCAGTGTTTGCGACCTTCATCTCCGGTTTGATAAACCAAAGAAAGCATCTTATTATCTAAATTACAATTATGATTTGCGATATGCTGACTTTAAACGAGACTGTTGAGTCTGTAAGCTGCCTCAGTTTAGAACGCTTCCTGAACTGTGGGCGGGGCTTATCTACAATCGTCGTTATTTACCTCTGGTTTCACTAAACTATCTGTCAAAAGATAGATCATAAGAGTTTCTTAAGATCTGACTTGTGACAATCATAAGATACGACAGTACCTTTTCACAAAACCATCTTACCTTTCAGAATTCTTAAGACAGATCTCAGGACGTTGTTACACTCGTTACGTTAAATATCTTGTTTCTTTATCTCTTAATTAATAAGAGGACTTGTATAGGCGATGTCTTTTGTTCGATCCTTTTATGATTTCATTATAAAAATCTGTTTCATTTTGAATTAAATCATCTTTTAATTGATGGTTGAATTTACAAGTCATATAAAAACTGAGGCACATACAGTAAGTAGGAAGGTGAAATATCACGATTGGAGTCATTTATAATATAAAATTTAATACATGTCCTTCTTTCAAATTTTTGTTCATTAACGTGTTATTTTTGTGGTTTGGGTATCATTTGTTCATTTCCGTGTTATTTTTGTGGTTTGGGTATCATTTGTTCATTTCCGTGTTATTTTTGTGGTTTGGGTACCATTGGATTACAGAGATTGCCATACGAAATAAAATATTCTATGATATTTATATAAACGTCAATACAAAAAATAAAATATATTTACTGGGCGATAAACATCTTTCTAGAAGAGTACATTTGTACATGTTTAACTCATTTTCTCATTATATTTTAAGAAAGAAAAAAGCGAATTACATGTTTAGTGTTTTTGGTCAATAATTGCCATTCATTTATACAAACAGAATGAATAGTTGCATCTCCCTACAAGAGAGAGAGAGAGAGAGAGAGAGAGAGAGAGAGAGAGAGAGAGAGAGAGAGATATGTTAGCATGGGTTATGAGTATCTAAATCGTATACCTACTGCAAATCACTGCATAACATCTCATCTTGCAAAGTAAATCATATTTTCCAACAATATTTAACAATAGCTATTTATCTACCTACTATCTGTGTATCTATCTATCTATCTATCTATCTATCCATGAGTTAATTGAATAAATATCAAACAAAATCAATTTGTAATACTGATACGTATATAGACCAGTTATTAAAGTATTTTAAGAGGACATCAACGAACAATTCACTCAGTGGATAATTAAAAAAAGTAAAGCAAATACTACAAGCGTTGACATTAAGATATCAATGTAATGAATTAATATGAATAAGTAAAACAAATACTACAAGCATTAGCATTAAATATTCCTGTACATATTTTCATTAATCTGCAATAGGGACTCAAGGATTCTTCATATATACAGTCATCAAATAGCTGGTTTTGGTACAAAAATAACAGTTCATATACCTGTATGCCATATAAGCACTCTAGAAAGACCCGTAACCTATGAAAAGCACAGGCTGAATCTCCTGGCGATGAAATTTGTTATGTGTGTAAAAATATATCCGTCTTCCGTTTATCATCAATGAGCAGATAAATTACACTAGAATTTCTAAAACCCATAAGTGTTCTTACATATATGATAATATTAATGATGTTTTATAAAGTACATGCATTTCAAATTATTTCTTCTGTTTCCATTTTTAAATAAAATATGCTATATTACAATATCTGTGTGTATCATTAGAAATAATTTGAGGTACTCAGAATTTGATGCACTGCATCAAAATTATCGTCTTACTTTTGTGGCCTTGGAGCCTGCATGTAAAACAAAAAACTGTCTTGATTTATAGTAATAATACTGTTTTAATTTTATCATATTGGTAATATTGATGTGTGAAAGGCATACATGTACTTGTAAAAACAACTCTTTACTGATGACAGATGCAGGAACAAGTGACACATTGAAGCCGTGTGTTGATAAATCGCCGTAAAATGGCTGAAATATTGCCAACACGGCGTAAAACCCGAATTAATCAATCAATCAAATCCTTACCTCCTCATAATTATCACTTAATTCTACCTTCTATACGTTGGATACACTGTTCTAACTATCTTGTTGCTTTACCGATTTAATCACCTGAAACGTAATACGTGTAGTATATACATGTAGTTTTGCAATGGGCTTTGATGCAACATTCGCTTCTAATTCAATTTTACCTTAATGGTCACCCCAGATTACCTGATAATGATTCAGTCAATTCTAGGACTAGAGAGAGGTCAAGGAATGGTTTAGTGCGTGACATCACCGACTCAACAACACCGGAACCCACGGGTTTTCTCTCCGTTACTATGCATTCGACGTTGAATGCAGTGTAACGGAGAGAAAACACGTCGCTTCTGATTATGCAACAACACCGAAATGTTTGAGATCTGATGACAGGAAAGGACTCTTTCGATTCCGGAGGGCTAGAAGCATCACAGCATGTCATCATTAGTGTTACCGTCTCCACATTAATAAGTGTCAGGTCGTTACCTGCTAGTAGGGTTAATTAAGTTGACCGTATTGTCGGGTATCCCTAAATCCTTTTGCTACAAAGTTTATAGTTTTGAGTCCAAGCAATAATGCGTTTGTTTTTAGAGTTGAAGCTCGTAAATATCTTGAGTTCAAGTTCATTTATTCTCAAACCATATTATAGCATGTCGAGGTACATTACATAAACATTCGAGTGCGAATAAGGTCAGTGTATATACAAAAACACAATATACATATAGCAAATATTTACAATATTTAGGTTTAAGTGTGTTAACGAGGACAGACTAACTCATAGATTTTTATAGATAAACATACAAAACTTATCAACCTTATTGATTGCCATAATTCCATGAAATTTTAAAACATTAGGTCTTGTGTAGTACCCACTGTGTAGGTACTCGTTTCCAATATTTTTCAAGTCCAAAGTATATCTTAAAAATTCTGTATATTTTACCTTTAGTTGAATTAAACATATCACTCGACTACGCTTGATTAAATTGGTCCTTAAGTCTTTGTTTGACAGCATTTGTTATCCTTTTTTACGTTCTCTTGTTGATGACATATATTTGAAAGTCCACAAATATTTAGAATTTTATGAATACGTTCAAACCAGGGGTTTTTAATAGTACCGTTGAGATGAGTATACAAAAATTTATAAAGTCAAAATCTGACAATAATTTAGCCCAGTATGAAATCATTGTACCATACGCATTGATATGAATAGGGAAACGACCTGTTTCACCATATATCATAAACGAGGGCGTGGAACTCAAAGAATGCACTCTACAACTTGTAAATTTTCGTACCCCATATTTCACATCCATAAATTAAAACTGTTAAAACGACTTTGTCAAACAGGTCAAATTGACAACTAATTGGTAGATTAAACAATTTGATTTTTCTTATAACTCCATACATAGCTTTCTGAGCTTGTTCACATATATGTTTCTTAGCTTTACAAAAAGACCCTTATAAACACGTGGTCGTTATTGACGTGCACACAACAAACTGATAATTTCTCTGAAGGACAGTGCGCGTGCTACAATGTAGTTCTAAAAACACCAACCTAATTCGACCCATTTTTTGTTGTTGATATTTTATGATTTCTATAATATGAATTAATTTCTAATTTTCTCTAGCTTATTTCTTTCATAGTTCCAGTTGTTCATTGTACGATATTGATACCTGGCATTATAAGTATTTTATGTATTCTGTATAATTTTGATTTGCATTTTAGTATAGTGTAAAGCGCTTTAGAGTATATTTAGATTAGGCGCTATATAAGTGCATTATTATTATTATTATTATATTGGCATTTGGTTTGTCAAAATTGGGAAAAGTGAATTTGTAGCCTCTGATTATAGTAAGCCTGAAATAATAGTTAAATAGATTGTCTATGTTTGGCTTTACTTTCAATTCGCGTTTTGATGATTCAACCCTATCTGCTCACACATCCGACTCAGCCCAAAGTTCATTCCCCTTTCTACGTAAATTTAACATCAGCTGGAATAGGCACAGACTAAGGTGCGATCCCAAACTGGGCTTGGTTTACAGTGACAATTGCATTTCGGCCAGTTTACAAATTTATAAATAAAAAAAAATATTTTCATTGACGGGTGGAACATTTCTGAAGTAGAAAAAAAATACAAATCCTTTCATAGATTTAGATATTTCTTATAGGTATATTTGAGAAAATGAATTGTGATCTTGTATAAGTCTCTCTCTCTCTCTCTCTCTCTCTCTCTCTCTCTCTCTCTCTCTCTCTCTCTCTCTCTCTCTCTCTCCTGACTGAAGAAGTACAAAAAGGAATTGTCAAATGCAAGTATCATGACACATTTCTTTAACTTCTCATTAATCATAGATACTTTTCGATATAAAAAATCAAATCATATCTACTTTCAGACAAAGCTAAGTGATTCCCAGTACTTTCAGTCCTTTGATTATTCTTCATATTCCCATGCACCATGCTTGTGGTATTCTAAAACAAATAGCTGCGTGTAATTAATATGAAAAACTTCAGATCCAGAACAATTTCCATCACAGTTCAATTTTTTCTTGCGCCTTTTTATACTTGACAAGTTTAATATTGATAAAAAAAAAATTGTTATTACGGGGTGATGTTATTATTATCTTTACAGATAAATATAAATGTTTTGGTGTTGTTTATGTAGATGAAACTTGTTGATTTAATTGTCCATTTTTGTTTGCATTGCTGATTTCTTCCCAGAGCAATATTTGTTAAATCAACATTTGCATGACACTTTGTATATTTTAACGAGAAATACTAATAATTTGGTAGAACTCGTTTCCAATATTTTTGTTTTATTAAATAAAATATGTTCAAAACAAAACATCACAGGTGAACTCTCATTCCTTTAAAGATTAAACATGGTATTGGTTGAGATTGGTGTTTAGCAAATGGATTGGTTTGTTGTATACTTATATTTCACACGAAACACTACGAAATAGCGTCTATGTCTCTCATGGTCCACACGCCTATATAGCTCGTGGGAAAATAGGCATGATCAAGAACAAACAGACGCACGTGGTGAAACAGTCTAGTACACAACTGTTTCCTTTGGTTACATTTTATTTGGTTATGTTTTTATAAATTTGCTTAGGTAATACATTTGCCCATTTGACACCTCTGTTTTATTTACCACCGATTAAAATATGTGGCAAATGACGTATACACGTGTCATTTGGGGTACCTGGCATACACATAAATTTTATTATCTGAAAAATTACGACAACACATAATCTCATATATATATATATATATATATATATATATATATATATATATATATGTGTGTGTGTGTGTGTGTGTGTAAAAATATTTGGTTGTTGTTTATGATGCAAATAAATCGATATGAACACGTGGTAATATTCTGCAGAACTCGTGATCAATTCGACTTATGAAAGTGACACTACAGCTCATTTTCCACATTTCAATCAAGTGGTTTTTTTTTAACACGTATAGATAAAATGATAAAAATCATCAATATCGACAAATTTGAACAATTTGAATGCATCAATTTGCTCTCAACTGACCTTTGAAAGTCATCCGGAATTCAAAGGTTCTCCATGCTGGCTCGGACATTTTACATCCAGTAATTTAGAATGACAGCAAACGTGTCATGTAGAAACTTGGTTAAATGTCCCTTAAGGGTCAACAACCGCTTTGCAAATATGAGATTATTCCCTGTTTCTTTTAATTAAGTATTTGTAAGTCATTATTCTTACGGAAACCGTTCCTTGTCCCTTGACCAAACAATGTTTTTGAAACTAACATTTGATGTGTTAAAGATAGAAATAACACGTAATAACACGTGACAGAGAGAGAGAGATTGTTTACAATATATTACAAATCAATGAGACAGTATTTTACAAACATGATGTGCATGACGAGAATAAGACTAGGTATTTATATACAGGTTATATTGGCATTAATCTTCTTACAGTTGTCACTAGACATTGGCTCACATATTCCTGAAAAGGAAAAGAGAGTTTTATACAAACAACAAATAACTTTATACAGAAATCGCAAGTTATTCGCTCAAAATACAAAAACGAGAATCAATCGGTGTGGATGGGTATGATATGTTGAATGTATAATGCAGGCTTTAGATATCTCTTTAGGCTTCTTCTTTTTCAGCGTTTCTAAGTTTGTTGAGCAATGGTTATATATATCTCAAAATTATAAGGTTTTAAACAAACACTATATATTCTCTTGGATTATTTTTATCAGAACTGAATGGATACAGGGAGAACATTTCTTGAAGACATAAACGACGCAAAAGTATCCAATACTTTGGATATGCATTTGGATTTTAGACCATGAAAGCTTCAAACTGACAACATCCAATATATTGACATATAAGCATGATGTCGACAGCAGATTGATTGATTATTTATTGCTTTCCGCCACACTCAACAATTTTTCAGTTATCTGGTGGCGTCCAGTTTTTGTTGGTGGAGGAGAGAACCCAGATACAATGTACCTGGGAAGAGACCATCGACCTTCCGCAAGTAAACTGGCAAACTTGCTCACATAACGCCGCGGCCGAGATTCGAACACGCGCCGACAGAGGTGAGAGGCTTTGTGATTTTGAGCCCGATGCTCTAACCACTCGGCCACGGAGGCCCCCCTGTCGACAGCATATATTTCAACAATGGGTGACTGCAATTCCCCTTCTAAAACGTTAATTTCCCATCATGGACACGACATTACCAATGGATGCAATCACTTCAAAACAAGGATGCTCTCATGTTTATTTAACAAAATATATAAGTCTTATATAATTCTTTAAAACGCTATTGTTATCCCGCCGTGGCTATGAAAGTCATGGTTTGAACAAATTTGAATATATACTACATAAGAATGCTTGGTTTGACAAATCCTATTCTAATGACTCTTAATTTTAAAATCCTCAGTTTTAAAGCTGTACTTTGCAACCGGCAGCTGTTTTTAAACGTGTTTGTGCACTACGTAATGAGTGTTATGATTGGATAAAACACATATTTTAAAATGTTCGTCAGCTGCAGCTGAGGAAAGAGACGTTTCCCCGCTGGAAGTATTGAAATACGTATCTTTAAATTGAGGGAAGTTTCACAGTTTCAAAAATGGATTGATGGTGACGCTCTGTCGTTGATTGATTGTTTGTTTTACGTCCCATTGATAATTTTTCACACATATTGAGACGTCATCAATTGTAGGTGAAATATCACAAAGCTAAACCTATGCTCAGCGCTCAGGGCCGTAACATTGCGGGTTCATTAACGTGCCAATGCCTACCGCGACAAAGGACCTCCATTCTTAAGGTCATATCCGAAAGAACCGTAATTCTCACTTCTAAACGTCAAGCGTTTGGCGAAGGAGCAATCACTACCTATATTTACGTCTTGGGGTTTGACGAGCGGGGCTCGATTGATTGATTGATTGATTGATTGATTAAATATTGTTTAACGTCCCGCTGGAGAATCTTTCATTCATATGGAGACGTCACCATTGCCGGTGAAGGGCTGCAAATTTAGGCCTATGCTCGGCGCTTATGACCTTTGAGCAGGGAGGGATCTTTTACGTGCCGTACCTGCTCTGACACGGGGCCTCGGTTTTTGCGGTCTCATCCG
This sequence comes from Ostrea denselamellosa, assembly GCA_024699665.1. Lineage (NCBI taxonomy): Eukaryota > Metazoa > Mollusca > Bivalvia > Ostreida > Ostreidae > Ostrea > Ostrea denselamellosa. The sequence continues at coordinate 396,048 of JAMZEH010000069.1, forward strand.
AAGGAGGCTCGAAATCACGACCTTCCTGTTACGCTCTGACGTTGAAAACAAGTAAAATTTATATCAATAAAAGGTTGATTCATATTGATATTGACAGAATTCATGTTGAGCATCGGTATTATATTGGTTGAAATTGGTTTGATGTTTGAAATATAGCCACAGCGTTAATGACTATTCTTTGGGTCTCACAAATCTGAAGATGCACCTGATCAGGATACCTGGTATTAGAATTAAATGTGTTTGTATAGGAACTTTAGCAATGTTCACGTATTATTGAAAAAAAGTAGATGTCCAAAACTTACGGAAGGAAAATACAAAACTTGGTCATGACTCAACGTTGACACAAACTTGCAATTTGAATTAATTCAGAGTGAAGGAATTCCAGCCTTTTCTACACATTGTGTCTGGGGACTGTTAATCAACTGCTGTCATTATCTACTCATTACAGTATGACAGGGGACATAAGTTAGTTACATATAAGCAATCATTTGCCAACTATAAGTTTATAATTAATGTGTTTCCATTACAAAGATATGCTCTACAACAATTATTTATAACTACTTTAGACGGTCAGATGACCTTGGTTCAGGTTCATAAAACACTCTTATCATAATATAACCTTTGTGTCAAATCTGAACTTCTAATTTCTGTCCATGCTGAAAATAATGCTTCCAAAAATGTTTCTAGCTATATTTTTACCAGTGGCCTTGAGTCTGATCTTGTAATTAGTTAACAGCCAGGACATACTGTTTGTTATACGCAATCAAGTACAAACTATTAGTATTTCTGAATTAAAGAGGGTCCAGCCATTTATCTCAATTTATATATTTACCATATGTCCTTAGTTCGGTACCAACACAAATTAGTGGTTCGTAAGCTGGGGTATCTCTATTACATTATTACCACTTGGAGAGATATTTCTATTTTTTTTTAATATCAGTATTATTCATTTGTGGCAAATTACCTTAGTACAGGGTCATAACACATTTTCAGGTCATATTCAACGTTTGTGCCAAGTATGAGCTGCTAATAATTCAATATGTTGTTATCTAGGCAATATTTTAAATTTTATCTAAAAAGTGAACTTTGAATTTAATCAAATGATATTGGTCGAGGGTCATAACAAATTATCTGTCATAAGCAATCTTCTAACCTAGATGTTCAGAAGCGAAGAGTATCTTTGAGGATGCAATGCATTTTCAGTTTATGAGCAATAAATTCTGGGTATGATCTCGGGGGTTATGAATTTCAAAAAGAACTGAGTTTAGTAAACGTTTATTAAAGGCCCAGTTTTCGACAGTGATTTAAATGCGGAAGAATGATCCAAGTAGCTCTGCCCTTAAAACTGAACCCCCTAAACCATGTTATTATTATTATATTTTTGTTGTTTTTGTTTTTTTGTTTTTTTTTTGCATTTTGATGGAAAACTTCATTCTCACCATAATTGCACGCTTAATTTGCTTCATGTTCGAGAATTTGTTTTTTACATTTGCAAAATGTCATCCATATAGCCCCGCCCTTACGTCTGAATCCCTTCAAGGGCTACTGAGATTTATTGCTCGTGACACACCGAGCTCACCTGCAATTGTATTATTGTGAAATTCACAATATTGGTATAGACCTTCCTGCTGTGACATTATGTATGTTCTGTTTTATGCTAAACGTCCACGGGTACAAGAGAAGAGTTTATAAAAATTGTACCAGTTATAGAGGTTTTACCAGACCTGGTAGGCCCCAAAGGAATCACTTAGCTATACAGATTAGCTATATAACACTTAACTATATAATTTTTTCCAAAGGAAGGTGACAATTTCCCGCCATATATATATATATATATATATATGTGTGTGTGTGTGTGTGTGTGTGTGTGTGTGTGTGTGTTTGTGTGTACACCATAGAAATTCCATGTAGGCGAAAGCGTAGACGTAGTAAAAACAAATTTGGTGTGAGGTGTATCTCACCTGGCAAGTAAGATTAGTTTCCTATTGAATGAGGTGTATCTCACCTGGCAATTGGGATTAGTTACCTTTTGAGCGAGGTGTATCTCACCTGGCAATTGAGATTAGTTACCTTTTGAGCGAGGTGTATCTCACCTGGCAATTGAGATTAGTTGCCTTTCGAGTGAGGAGTATCTCACCTGGCAAGTGAGATAAGTTACCTTTAGAATTAAAATCCCAAGAGGAACTATAAAATTCCTACATGATTTTTTTTAAAATTATTTTTCTTTAGAATTTTAACAAGCTTTGTAGACGTTTCACACATTTTACTGGACAAATTCCTAAAAGAAATCATAAAAGAGCTTCCAAAACAAAATTGAATTGCCTATAAAATAATCATGACGAGAAAGGAGGCCTCCTTCAAATTGTCTGTATCATAAATTTATGGTGGGGATCGATCGAGGCATTAGAAGTTTGTATTTCTCCCTTATTACAAAATATCATGGTCATTTGACCAAGGTCATATGCAATCTTTAATGTAGAGGAAATTCATACTTGGCACAAGGATTGTTTATGAATAGAGAATGCGTCATGACCCTGAGGAAAGATTGTTTGGCGAAGGTCATTACTTTGAATAGTTAGAAATATAGGCCACAGCTTTGTAATTGGCAGAAATTAAAAGATTACAATTGACACAAAGATTGCTTATGACTACATCATTATATAATATATCATGATCCTGAACTTTGGCAAAGATCTAGTGAAAAAGTTAGAAATATCTTACAGGTCATTGATCAAATTTGTTTGACATTAGACAGAATTCAAGACAGATTGTATCATAACACCGTAACGATATCAATATCACTGGTATAGAAAGACAAAACATTTCAATTGGTCAAAGCAATTACTATAGAAGAAATTCATATATGGCAGAAAAATTGCTTATAATGAGTCAATGCCATGGCCCTAAACCAAGATCCATTGGCAAAGTCAAAGTTACTGGCAAACATGTTAGAAACATGTGTTCTAATTCACTTGATTTGCAATGGCAAAAAAACCCAGAGCCTTATATTTGACATTAAGATCGCTTCATTTGGCATTAAAGTTACTTCATTTGGCATTAAAATTGCTAATGATTAGTGTGTTGTGGCCTTGAGAACTGGAAGTCGACAATTCTTGATAGATAGCCTTGCTCTTGACGAACTGACCACGGTTGAACTCGAAAGATTTTCTTGTTTGAATCATTTCACCATCAACATCCAACTTTTTAAGTTCTAAGATTCTCAATTGATGATTCAGGCCCATGGACCTCCTGTTAAAGATTTCTTTAATTTTTCGTTGTAATTCACACGAGGGCGGTCATACCTGGATGTCCCGTCGCATCGCCAGCGGGGGTGGCTCCCACGGTCCATACACAGTTTGGGTCCCCCAACTCCTCGCCGTTCGTTTTGCCGTCCATGTCGGAGTCCTTCTGACATAGATCCTTTGTCCATTTAGTGTTAGCAGTCACAAAATCCTGACATTATAAGAAAACAGCAAATGAATGATCGACTCATTTTGTGTTTAAAGTACTTTTATGAAAACGTCCTTTATAGCTTATAATTTGAGAATGGTGGAAATAAATCCGCAGAACTCTTTTAATTTTTATATATGAATCTCAACCAGAAAAAAAAAGTGCAATAAAAAATCATTGCAATACAAGGACTGAAATAAAATGAAAAATGAAGATAACGAACAGTGAGAATCCATTTCTGAAGCCATTATAACTTTCACATTTATTCGAAAGCGACAAGAATATGAAAAGTATAGAGTATGTATGTGGTGTGTACAAAATGTAATTTTGTACATATTATCATCACTTAGCTCTACAAAATCTTATCGTAATCTTGCTGTACAAAATCTTTGTAAAAGTTATCATAACCTAGCTGTATAAAATCTTTTGGCTAAGTTATCATAACCTAGCTGTATAAAATCTTTTGGCTAAGTTATCATAACCTAGCTGTATAAAATCTTTTGGCTAAGTTATCATAACCTAGCTGTATAAAATCTTTTGGCTAAGTTATCATAACCTAGCTGTATAAAATCTTTTGGCTAAGCTATCGTAACCTAGCTGTACAAAATCTTTGTAAAAGTTATAGCCTAGCTGTACAAACTTTTCTGGACAAGTTACCGTAACCTATCTGTACAAAATATTGTGTACAAGTTATCATAACCTAGCTGTATAAAATCTTTCGTCTAAGATATAATAACCGAGCTATACAAAATCTTTGTACAATTTTTCATATCCCAGCTGTCCAAAATATTTTGTACAAGTTATCATTGTCTAGGTGTAAAGCGTCCTTTGTACATGTTGTCGTAATATTTGTCCAAATTATCATAATGTAGCTATACAAAATCTTATGGACAAGTTATCATAACCTTGCAGTACAAATTACCATAACCTAGCTGTACAAAATCTTTTGTTCAAGGTACCATCACCTAGCTGTACAAAATCTTTTGTTCAAGGTACCATCACCTAGCTGTACAAAATCTTTTGTTCAAGGTACCATCACCTAGCGGTACAAAATCTTTTGTACAAGTTGTTATATCCTAGTTGTACAAAATCTTTTACACAAGCTATCATACCTAGTTGTACAAAATCTTTTGTAAAATTTATCATAACCTAGAGATACAAAATGTTTTGAACAATTTATCATGACTAAGCTGTATAAAATTTACGCTCTTATACTCTCTGTGTTAGCTCTACAATTATAAAATAAATGAATTAGAATAAATTTTATTCAAAAAAGCACATGGACACGATTTAATCTTAAAAGTGAATTAAATGATTATCATTGAAAGCCCTTTACAAAACAGTACTGTCTATTTTAAGTATCATAAATCGTTTTTCATTGTGAAATTGAAAATTTATCAACATCAGTATAGAAATGGAGAAACAAAAACTAAGCACTATGTATAAGGTATCATGAAATGCTATCTGTCTTTGTCAATTCATCACTAGAACAAGCATACGATCTACTGCTTAATCAGGTTAATTAAATTTGTGACAAAGTTCATCGATGTGGCATACAGGTCGCAGTAGCTTAGTAGTAGAACGTTCACTTCGTAACCGGGAAGTAGTGAGTTCGAGCCCCGCTCATGCCACTGGCAGCGAAATACCTAAGACGTAAACATAGGTAGTGATTGCTCCTTCGCCAAACGCTCGTCATTTAGAAAGTGAGATTCATGGGCTATCGGATATGACCTTTATAAAATAGGTCCCGTGTCGCGGTAGACGTTGGCACGTATCAAGAACCCTCACTGCTACGGTCCTGAGCGCTAAGCATAGGTCTAAATTTGTGGTACTACCACTGGTGACGTCTCAATATGAGTAAAAAAATTCTCGACGGGACGTAAAACAAACAAACAATCAATAAACCATCAATGTGGCAAGGAATGCATATTAAGGACGTGAAAATGCAGGAATCAAAGACTGCTTATGCAATCCAATACGAGATACATCTGTTTAAATGCAGTTGTAAGCTGACCGTACATGTTTGCTTATTCATACTCATTAAATCAATATTCACGCATTATATTTGAATCAAAATTATCCTAGGATTCTGTTCAAGTTGATTCAAGGCGCTGATTCTGACTTCTGTACATGTTATTAAAACATTTGTTTAAGTAACAACATGTGTATTGGTATCGCACCACGTAAAAACAGTTCGTAGAAGACAACGTTCCAGAAACTTATAATTTATATTGTAAATATATAATTTATATTGTAAACTTATAATTTATATTGTAAACATAATTTTGAAGGAGAAAAACCATTTTGAGAGGAATATGGATTCCTATTACATATTGTATAACATTACCGCTCCAAATGCATTAGCTGCTCCGCCACCAATTTCTATGTTGTGGCCAACTGCGTTCCACAGGCCGAACACGTTGATGCAGGGGTTAGGGACATTGATGCCGTTAGGAATGAGCAGGCGGAAACCTGCATGGGCCAGGGAGGACACGAATAGCAAAGGCACTAGAAACAGGGACCTCATGACGGTACTGCAGCACTAACACAACACGGACTGGTATTGTAACGCTTATCTATCAGTTTTAAGAGGTGATATGCCTTATCTTGTGAAGATGTGTTCCCGTGACAGATGAATGGAATCCTGTTGTCGTGTATTACACCATACCAGAACATATTTGAAATAGCGAAATGAATAGCTTGGACATCAGAAGGGGAGTTAGATTGCTTATAGCATCCCCTCCTGTCAAAACATGATAACACGATGATAAGATATGGCGATGGTATGATAACACGATAGTAAGATACTGTCAATGTCGGCATAGTCCACAATTCTGCACCACGATCGCGTTAACTTTGCCTCATTAAATTTCTCTGGTAAATCTTTTTATACACGTATATCAATGTCTGTGTCCCTGAAGGCAATCTTAGTTCGTTGGTGTGTGCAATATCTGGCTCTTGGCACCATTCCATTGGTAACAGGGGATAATTGCGAACTATAGACACTTCCTTAAAAATGGAAATACCCCATTCTTAAACAGAGGCCCCCGAGTCACCTTGGCCCATATTAAAGATTTTCCCTATAAGCATGTAAAACTTTGATCCCCCTAATGTGACTCCACCTTACCTATAGGGGTCATGGTTTTAATAAACCCGCATCTGCAAGGAAGCTTCCAAGTAAATTTAAACTTTTCTGGTCCAGTGGTTCTTGAGAAGATTTTAAATGATCCCACCTTATTTTTAAAGTTTTATGATTATCTCCCCTTTGTAAATATCATTTCATGGGTGGATCTAAAGTAAATACGTAGAAATTGCAACATGAGCTGCACACTTTCTTCGATAAAAACCTCCAATTCAAATTGAATTGGCTATGATTTTATATATATATATATATATATATATATATATATATATATATATATATAAACTGTCTGTTATGGGTTAGAATAAACCCTCAGCAAAAATCATCACAAAGGTAATTCAAAGGTTAAAACGATTTATTTAAAAGTAATGAAGAAAGAAAAATGTATCAATAACAAATTACTAACTTATAGGTATACGATCAGTGTCCGATGCTGGTTGAATGCCGAACTGAATTCACACAAAACTGTCGTAGATTGGCTGTCAGTTTCAATCAAAGTAATTCCTGTAGTCCCCATATCTAGCCTAATATATCCTAAAATCTAATTACGAACGTTTCTGAATGTTTAATCACCAATGCTTAATATCAGAATATTCACAGTGTATTTATACTAAAAATGAAGTTCCAGAGCATTCCAGTATAACCCACAAAAACAGGTTATATAATCTTTACAGCAAAACAGACATGTAATATTTAGGGAAGTGATAAACATCGAACATTTACAAAAATCTAGGTCACAGGTGTCAATTACGTAGAATGTATTACAGAACTCCTCCCTTTAAATAATAACTGACAATGGAAACTTAATTCTCCATAATTCAAAACCTGAATATAAACACAAGTTCATCAATTTAAAGCAACAGAACAAAAACAGCACACTCTTGATAAGGTTTCTGCAATAACATTGTTTTTGTCTTTGATTGTATACTATAAATACTATCTTGAAATAATAAACAACATCTTGTGAGTCTTTGCATCTTATTTGACATATTTTATATTTTTAAAAAACTGAGTGGTTGTGATCTGTTAAAACAAGAATTGGATGCACAGTAACATTCAAATAAACATCAAAATGTTAAAAAGCTAACAACAACGGAAGACATTCTTTTTCAAAGGTAGAATAATTTTGTTGACACTTTGTAAGTTACTTTGAAAATAAGAAACAACTCTATCTACATTGTCACTGTATTCTTGGAACAAAGCAGCACCGATCCCTACATCACTAGTATCAACACTAAGTCTAAATTGCTTAGAAATATCCGGAGCTGAAAGAACTGGACTACTCACAAGAATAAACTTTACAGCAAAACAAGTGTTACATCATCTCTATAGTGAAATGGCAAACATCGAACATCTGGGGAAAACCTAGGTCACAGGTGTCAATCAAGTACAAAAGTATTACACAACATTGTACAATACCTCAAGTACCCTAACATAATTATACGATAGTACATGTATTAATATTTTTAAAGTAAGTATTCAAATCAAATTCCCGTGTATTTCTATAGAACTAGAACTGCATTTTAGCGGAAAATTTGATATTTTGCATCGAAATCATCTTGGTATTGTTATGTTCCTCATAGTCATATGATGCTTCAATTTTACAGATACACAGTAACACTTTTCATGCATGGGACAAGTATGAAGATGACAGCTTGACAACAGAATCCGGGCCGCGTGTACTCCTCAGTTAGTGCGGCTCAGGCGAGGATCTGTATAGTGTGTCTGGGACATCACTGTGATATTTTATTTGTTTTTACATGTTTAAGTTTATCTATGGGTATTTATTCAATATATCACTACATTGTAATATTTTGTTACCTTCTTCGTGTTAAAGAAATCTAAGTACAAGTTCACACGTTTATATCTTATATAAATATTTATCTACAAAATATCTATGTCAAAATGTCCTCACCAGGAGAACTCATACCCGAATACGACTTGTACAGGAGAATCGTACCCATATTTATCTGATAAACCTGACAAAGTTTTTCTCCAGGAGAACTCATACCTTAATTTCTATGATAGAAATGAAGTTTTTTTTTTCAAGACAACTCGTACTCAAAATTCCATCATAAAAAGACATTTTTTCTTCTCCTGGAGAACTCGTACCCTGGTTTCTATTTGATGAAAAGGTGAAGATTATGAATAGCGATCAATCTCATAACTCCTATAAGGAATACAAAATCGAGTTAGGCAAACACAGACTCCTGGATCTACAAGAGGTTGGAACAGGTGTCTAGGAGGAGTAAACATGCCCTATCGACCGGTCACACTCGCTGTACGCGTGAGCCCTATATCTTGATCAGGTAAACAGTATTTGATCCAATTGATTGTTTGTATGTTTTACGTCCCTTTGAGAATCTTTCACTCATATTGAGACGTCAACAACTATAGGTGAAGTACCACAAATTTAGACCTATGCTTAGCGCTCAGAGCCGTAGCAGTGAGGGTTCTTGAACGTGCCATCGCCTTCCGCGATCTCCTTTTTTAAGGTCACATCCGAAAGACCCATGATTCTCACTTCTACATGTCAAGCGTTTGGCGAAGGAGCAATCACTACCTATGTTTACATCTTAGGTTTGACGCGATAAAAATACGAGCTGGGTATTTGATCCAATGACAGGTTGCAATGGCAACCTAAATCGTTATAACGACCACAAAATTTGCAAAAAGCCGATTTAAACGAGACTGTAACACAAACTTGTTTATAAGTAGCCTACTGCGATCTAAAAATTTATCATACGCAGAACAAGCTCTTGCATATCGAATCAATTGAGAGGTATAAACACCACAATGGCATATTATTACATAAATATGGAAAGTTGACGGTGGAGGAGCTGAAATCAACCCGTTTGTTATAAAACTGAGTTGTTAGTTTGTTGTTAACATCTATTTTCAATAAAATATTTAAGTACGAATTAAGCATATGTGTAGGACTCTGTCGTGTATTTTATTTCGAGTTCCCTATATATATCGATTCGACATATGAATGAAAATGATTAAAACGTCATTGATACACCTAAATGTCGAGTTGAAGGCCACCTCAAGATATTTTTTTTCAAATGACAAATTTTTCTCCAAGAGAATTCTTATCCAAATTTCTATGATAAAATTGACGTTTTTCATGTCAAACGAATGAAAAATCATATTTCCCTTTCATGTCAATACTTGTATTTCATATTGGTGTAGTTAATAAATTATGACCCTAAATTACGTCATACTTACTGATGCTGGTGTTCAAAACATGCTCTGAACAGGTTCCCCTTTCTCGCTTTGATTTTTCACTCATTTGGGCTAAATCCGCACCACCCAAAACCCATCAGAGTACGTGCGAGGGGATTTAGACACTGCACATAATCAAGAACTCCATCTATCCTTCTTACAAATCTACCTTTCATCTGAGGCTTATCCACCTTCCCTCTCAGCTACAGGCCTTTTGCTGGACCATGTAGATTTTCATCTGAATCTCTTCAACAAATGGCTGGGTGTCTTAATTTCATATTTGCACCAATCTATGCTAAAAATCATGATGACACCTCCATGTTGCATATCAAGTTTATCATTAAGCACTCAGACACACTTGACATGTATCATAAAATTATTTTATACGTTTTACACATGTAATATCAAATATAGTGTATTCCTATTTTCAAAGAAAGTTGACCTGGCTTGATATTATCCCTTGTTACCTGACGAAGATTTTTTTTTTCCAAGAGAACTTAACTCGTACCCAGATTTCTATTGATAAAATGACAAAGTTTTTCTCCAGAACTCTCACCCAGATGTTGTTATGTACGACTTCTCCAGAAGAACTCATACCCAAATTCTCGAGAAGTCGTAAAATCTTAACCATAATGGTGGATCTTTAATTTCTGTCTTTGACTCGACCTTCGATGACTCTTAAGTTTTATGAAGGTCCCTTGAACTTCGAGTTATCTCGAGTCAATTATATATGTTATATAACACTATACAACTATTTTGGACTTGCCCTAGAGTCATAACATTGGGGTTGCGAAATGTACATCCCCTTCTGCTTTTTTCTAAATATGCATTTAGTTTTTTATCACCAAATTAAAGAAGTCTTTCATTAGATGAAGGCATTTAATCACAATAACCATTTGGCCCCACCATGGTACCAAAACCCCTACCCTTGGGATCACAAAATTTACAATTTTGATTATAGGTTACATGCTCCTTATAAATATCTATCAATTTTCAATTTAGTATAGGTTATTTAAATGATTCACATCAAATTAGAAAAGAACTGGAATGGTAGTTATCGTTTTCAAAAAGTTGACAATGCACACATCTAACGACCATTTTATCTCCACATGGTACCAAAACCCCTACCACTGTGATCATGAAATTAACAATTTTGGTAAAGGGTTACCTTCTCCTTCTAAATACCTATCGAGTTTCAATTTAGTATCAGTAGCATTAAAGAAGTTATATAAATGTTTTACACATATACCAAGTTTGATCCCACACTGGAGTCGGAACCTCCAACCCCTGGATCATAAAAATTTATAATTTTAGAAGAAGCCTTTCTGCACTACGCGACTATGCATTTAGGTTTTCTTACACATGTATAGTTGTAGAGATTTGAAAAAAAAAAATTAGTCAATTTTTGGCAGTTTATATTATGCCCCCATGGCTCCAGAGTTTTGAACTTTACAGTTTATGACCACTTTGTCCCAAAGATACTTCATACCAAATTTGAAAAGAAATAGAATGGTAGTGAATGTTAAGGAAGACAGATGCAATAGCAATCGATCACCCAAGTGAACAAAATATTACCCCATGTAGCCATGCTAAAATATTTATCCCTTATTGTGGCCCCATCCTATCCCCCTCCCTAGAACTACATTTGAATAAATTGGAATCATCTGAGGATGGTTGAATAACATTACTGATCATGGTCCTGCTGCTTATGAGATTTTTGTCTTATTTTGATCCCCTATTGAGGCTCATCCCCTGAGGCCATGATTGAAGAAACTCGCACTACCCGAGGATCCTCATATATTAAAGGGACATGAACATGATTTGAGCTTAAAATTTCAAATTCTATTTTTCCATTTTTAATGTTTAAAATGTAAGGTATTTCTAATGTTTAGTATAAATTTGAATGTCGAGTTACATGATAGATACATACCTCGCAATTCTTTGTAATGTAAACAAGGCTCATGCCATATTTTTGTTTACATAGGTTAAATATACTAGTAAAAGTTTCGTTTAAAGCAGATTTTTTAATTTACGATTCTGAACACAACAGTTTCTAGTATTTATCACATCTCATTTGGTTTTAAACATGACATTTTCTATTTAAGCAAATCTTTTTGTAAACAAAAACAAGGCACAGACCTTGCATGTTTACCTAACGAAGAATTGTAAGTGCTGTATCTCACTTGTAGCTCAACCACTGACATTCATATTTTTTTTTTTATTTTTTTTTTTTATTATTATTATTTTCATAGCATTTTACAACACAACATCTTACACCTTTCTCTCACACTCTCATACATGTTAGGAAAAAATACAAACATATAAATATATATATATACACACACACAATAAACACATATAGTTATATACATGCACTACAGTTATTTAACAGCATTTTATTCTATGAAAAGACATTTCCATTTGGACCATTCATTTTTATAAAATGCATTTTTTGACATTTTTTCTTCTAAAATATAGTAGTTATGTAAATATCTCAAAATATCTCCAAATACAATTCTGTTATTATTTCTGGATTGTTGATATAAATATTTCTTCACTAACAGGATTATCAAGTCTATAGCTACATATTCTCTTTGAAAGAGACCAAAAATAACAGATTTCACATCAAATATAATTCTTTCTCCAGACTTTTGAAAAATCCAATCTGACAATGCTTGCCAGTAACCTGTGGACAGTAAAAAAATAAATGTTTAATTGTTTCTGGTTCTCCTTCACATACTGAACAAAGAGGAGAGTTTTTAATTTTAGACATGTGTAAGTATTTATTGGTCCCTAATATTCTATGGACAATTCTGTAGTTGAACCATATCAATCCTGAATCTTTGGTCAAATATTTAAAGTTTGTATAAAAATGTTTCCAGTCAAAATCTAACTCTAACTTTATATCTTTAGACCACTTGTTTTCACAAATAGGTCTATGTTGTATTTTTGACATTAAGTAATCATAAATGTTTCTGGATCCCTTTCTATTCTTGCAAAGAATTTTGATAAATTCAGGTTGGTATGGTTTGATATTAGTATCATTATTGTATGACAATTGTTTGACATTTGGCCATGAATACATAATTGCTTGTTTCAACCCCTCATAGGTAGTGAATGGCAACTTAACTAAATAATCATTTACAATGCTTTCATAACTAATAAAATTACCTTCTGTGTCAAATAAATCATGTACTGTGTGGAATCCTTTTTCATACAGAGTCTTACAGAAAACATATTTATTTTGAATTTTTATTTTATTATTATACCACAGTGGTTCACGTAGTATATATGACAGAGTACATTTGAAACTGTCTTCAAATTCAGTAAAGTAAAGCAAGGTTTCTTTCCAAAAAATGTTTTGTGTAATTTTTGCTTTATGTTTGCAATATTCAGACCCAACTTGACCTAGTTTATTAATATCACATCCAGTAATTTCAGAAAAAACATTTATCCAGTTGGAATTGGTTGTAAATATTCTCCTAATCCATGTCAGCTTAAGAGATTTTATAAATGTGTCTATATTGGTCATTCTACTTCCACCATTTTCAAAATCTAATTGTAATGTTTTACGAGATATCCTATCAATTTTATTTCCCCATATAAATTTGTAAAGAATCTTTTCAAGTTGCTTTATCCACTGTACACTAGGTTTTGGGAGAGAAATGAATAAATGAGTAAGTTTTGATAAGAACAGACTTTTTACCACTGTTATTTTTCCTAAAGGAGAAATATTTCTTTTTGACCACTGGTTTATTTCTCTCTGAATAAGTTTAAGTTTATTGTCAAAATTAAGTTCTTCCATATTTTTAAGGTTTGCAGTATATTACTAGAACAGTAAATGGATCAGTTGTCCACTTTAGTCCTATATTAGAGAATGTATTGTCTGTTTTGATTTTAGAGCCAATCCAGACTGCTTTTGTTTTAGAAATATTTGGTTTCAAGCCTGAAAATTTTGAAAATTGAAAAAGAAGATCCAGTGCACTTTTTAAACTCTTTTCTGATCCATCCAAAAAAAGAACTGTGTCATCTGCATATTGCAAAAGACACACCTTTTCCTTCCCTAATCTAATGCCTTTGATATTTTTATTCTTGTCTTATCATATGTCCTAAAATTTCTACACATAGATTAAATAAATACGGTGATATTGGGTCACCTTGACGACAACCCCTGCCGATTTCAAAAAAATTTGAAAAAATGCCATTTTGGATAACACATAGCTTAGCTTTATTATACAAGACTGAAACCCATTTGATAAGATCGGGGCCAAAATTAAAAAATTGTAAAGTGTTAAACATAAATTGCCACGATATGGAGTCAAATGCCTTTTCAAAGTCTATTAGTAGTATCATACCAGGAATATGTTTTTCATATGTAGCATTAATAACATCATAAATCATTCTAGTATTTTCTCCGATAAATCTGTCTTGGAGGAAGCCCTTCTGATTATCATGAATTAAGAAATTGAGAACACTTTTAATTCTATTTGCTATACATGATGAAGCAATTTTATATGATGTGTTAAGAAGTGATATAGGACGCCAATTCGACAAAAACTCCCTAGGTTTATCACCTTTAGGTAAAATAGAAATAATACCTTTTTTCTGAGTTACAGATAATTCTCCCATATTAAAGCCAAAATTTATTGATCTAATTAAAAAACTTCCAAGATCCTTCCAAAAAAATTTTAAAAATTCTACAGTGTAACCATCACTACCTGGACTTTTATCATTTTTCATTTTTTTTAATGCAGAGAGGGCTTCCACATGAGTAATACATCCTTTTAGGTTATTGGACATGATGTCATCAAGTACTCTTATATCATCCTTATTGATAATAGTGTCAAGATCCACCACTTGTAGTTTATTATCATAGCAGGAATATAATTTAATGTAAAATTTCTCAATTTCTGATAAAATCTCTTTCTGTGAAGTAATATTTTCACCATTGCTGAGTATAAGTTTATTTACAGTTTTATTAATAAAATTTCGTTTTTCTAAACTCAGAAAATATTTTGTCGGTTTTTCACCCTGCTCAATCCACTTAAGTTTCGTTCTGACAAAAAGCCATTTTATATATTCTTTTCTCATTTCTTCCAAACTGTTTTGGGCAGTATTTAGTCTTTCAGTGATTTCTGCAGAATCGTTACTATTTCTCATTGATTCTAAATATTTTATTTCTTCCTCAAGTAAATTAATTTTTTCATTTTTCAATTTCTTTTTTCTAGAACAGTATTGAATTGTAGCTCCTCTTATACTCAATAAAAGTTGTTCAAAAAAAAGTTGATCATTTATAATCAAATTCAAATCAGAGTTCTCAATTGTATGCAAACATGCTGGATTATATGGTAAGGCAGCATATTCTTCCTTTACATTTCGTACTGTACTTTTTAAAATATTTATGTATGACTGATCCCTGAGAAGTGAGTTATTGAACTTCCAAAATCCTTTACCCCTTTCAAATTTATCCAGTTTAATTTCTATAAGAACTATTGAGTGGTCAGACCTATAACCAGGTATAATATCAACTTTATCGAGTAAACCCATAAGTTCATTAGATAATAGGAAAAAGTCAAGTCTTGCTTTTTTATTGGGATTATTTTTAAACCATGTATACTTTTTTCGTTGTTCATATTTCACTCTCCAGGGATCAGCCAACCCATGTATAATTTTCATATTCAAAACCTTTTCTCTTGCCTTTTTATTATTAATATTATTATAATTGAAGTAATCTAAATTCACATCTTGAACAAGATTAAAATCTCCAGCCCAAATTACAAATTCTCCTTCAAAATTTGATATTATGTCCGATATTGACTGAAAAAAAATTGGGTCATCAATATTTGGTCCATAAATATTTACTAATAAAATATCATATTTTTTTGCTACATTAATCTCCAGAACAAGCAGGTTACCTTCTTCATCTTTGTGCTCTTTCAATACTTCATATTCAAAATTGTTGTTGAACAAAATTGCAACTCCTCTAAAATTTGACTGACCAGAAGATAAGTAGACATTGTAACCCCAAAGAGATCTAACTTGTTTATATTCGTCAGCAGTAAAGTGAGTATCTTGTAAAAATGAAATTGAGAATTTTTTTTGCTTTAAATAATTAAGTACATCCCTTCTCTTTTCTAATCCCCCAAGACCTCTACAGTTAAATGTAATTATATTAAAACTTATTCTACTGTGTATATAATATTATTATAATAATACCAATGCATTATACAATCTATGCTGTGGTTGACATGCATGACATGTGACAAGATAAACGTGGTAATAATTTTTGACAGAAATACAAACACGATTTCTTCTCCAACAAAACAAACATTCACACAACTCTCGCACCACGACAAAAACAAGCAATACAGACAAACAAATGAAATGATTTGCATAATTCCATGGATGGCTCAGAATTTAGACAAGTTTAATACCTGTGGTACAGTTATGTTCATTCACGTTCACGGCGAAAAAAAAAGAAAAAAAAGTCGGAAGTTAGCATGTCCAAGTAAATACGAAACCAACCCGGGTTGATTCACTTTTTCCGGATTTTCCTATCGATGTCGTCAAAAACATCAAATTTAATTCTGCGCTTTCCGCACTGTCCATAAATAGGCCCGTTGAAGTACCAGGCAGCGGATATCCTTTCATCCTCCAGGAGTCTTGATATCAGCGCTGTGTTGTCCTGTGTAACATCATCGGACGCCTTGACTTTTACACCATTCTTTAATGTTAAGTCTCTGATCTCTGATCTTTTCCTCATTATCTTCACTTTGGCTTCACCGTTCCATAATTTTACAATGATCGGTCGGGGTTGGTCTTTTTTCCCTGGGATCCTGTGCATTGCCAATATATCTCTTTTCTCGATCTGCTCGCCCACTTCATCGAGGACTTCATTAACTGCTTGTAGGAGTTCTTCCCCTTTGTTTTCAGGAATTCCGTAGAATTTGATATTATTTTTCCTCGAATATTGTTCATTGTAATTTGCTTTAGAAAATGCTGATCTTGTCATTCGTTCATTTTCTTCTAATCTACTGTTCATTTCATTTAGAGCTTCGTCTTGGTCTCTAATTTCATTTTGTAATTCTGTTTCTCTGGAATAGTCTCTCATTCTCTTCTTTATTTTCTCATCCATCCTACTTTCGATTTTTTGCTGATAGGCCCCGAATAATTCCTCCACAACACTTTTAATGATAGATCGAATGTCACTGACCTTGATCGTCTTTTTTAAGTTCATCATTGATTTCAGTCAGCTGTGCATGAATGACTTCCATTGTGGTTTGCATAGATTTTTCTTTTGTGATCTTTGGGGATGAAACTGACGGAATTTCTTTTTGACTGCCTTTTGGTGATCTTGCGGGAGCTTTAGTTGCGATTGGCGTTGCTGTACTGCGCGTTGCAACACCACCAAGCGGCATCTTGAAATATTTTTCAAGAGTACTCATGTACAGTCAATAGTCAATAGATTTTTACTCACGTTCGTCCGATGTTAAAAAATCCTTTTAAAACTCACTCTTTTCAAAAGTTATTTCACAAAATCACTAAATGTGTTCTCATCAAGACGATATGCACAAGTTGTTCATGTTTAAATCCCAATAGACCTAATAAAACTTGTCAAACTCGGCCGCTTTCTCGCTCCTTCATTCAGCGTGACAAGCCATGACCGGCGCCATTTTTGGAATTTTCGACATTCAAATTTTGGTTGACCATTATAAATACCTTAGTTAAGCATTGTAAACATTAAAAATGGAAAAATAAAATTATAAAAATTTTCAGCTCAAATTGTGTCCATGTTCTTTTAATGTTACTATTCCAAGATGATTTTGAATTCTTTCCAATCTGTGATCCCCTATTGTGGCCCTATCTTATCCGATTCCAATGTCCGAAAGTTTCACACTAGTTTCATCTTTTCTAGTCCTGTGGTTTTAAACAAGATTTTTAATTGAACCTACTTTATTTTACCTTTCCTTGATTTTCTCCCCTTGAAATGGATCATGGCCCTTCATTTCAATAATTTTAAATCCCCTTTACCCAAGGATGCTTTGTACCAAGTTTGATTGAAATTGACTCAGTGGTTTTCCAAAGAAGTACCAGTATTAAAGGCCTCTGTGTGAAATGCAATAATGAACCTTTGTTTCCAGGATGGTCATCAAAGAGAATAATTTACCTTTAGAATCTAAATCCATGCTGCCCCTGGGGGCTAGGAATTTCACAATTTTGCTATAACACCATGCTTATTGTAACTAGGCTGTTTTTATGCTAGATGTCCTGATGTAAAGAAGATTTTTAAAGATTGTACTACTTTTTGAGGTTTCAGCCTCACCACTTGTGCCCCATACGGATAGTGACCCAAGAAAATTACAAATCTGGGGTTGTTTTTTTTTTTTACCCTAAAGGACGCTGCACAGAATAATTTATATGTAATGTGTTAGAAGAAGTAAAAAAAAATTCAAAATTTCAACAACACACGTAACTCTGATGGCCTAGTTGTATAATGCCAATTATTTTCCATATATAGCTACAGTTTCGTCTCTAGTACAACAAATTCTTTTGTAGGAATGGTTTGCATCCCTGGGATTAAGATTAAGACAATGGAAATGTTTAACTGTAAATTAAATTTCTTATTGTGTAAAGCTCTTCATTTACTCACATAACAACACTTCCATTTTACTTGTACTATATTTATTATTTGAAATGAACATCTGGTCTCGAGGTCAAAATTGACTAGAATTAAAGAAAAATTTGATCATTATTCACAAAAGTCTGATTCCTGCATGCAACACTAATAGTGTTGAAAACTATACTTTCACAACCATTGTGGTGACTCACAGAATAACATTAACATTTTACAAAAAGTAAACCATATAAAAACATTCAAACATGGAGTTGTTAAACACGGAATGCATACACTACAAAATTTTCAACCTTGGTTCTTACAAAAACATATACTGAAAACAAAAAAATATTGAATTTCTTTTAAGAACAACTGATTGAAAATTTACCAAAATGATTCAATATAAAACAGAAGTTGTCAGAAGATAACATAGCTTATCAGAACGCATAGCTCTACTCCTACTTTATCAAGAAATAATGGGTGAACAAAAGACAATTTAAAAAACAATGTAATATTTCTATGAATCTATAAATTCCTGTCTAATTTTCATCTAAAGAAGCTTGTCCAATTAGCTTGGCGAGTTTTTGCTTTTTAAGATTAACTTTTGATGTCAATAAATCTGCTGCAATTGACTTTGTTTGGCCTAACCTTACACCTTCCTCTAACAAGTTTAATTAATACCAACATTAACACTGGTAATTTTCAATCATGTCTAATGATGAATTAAAAATTTTCCTCCTCTTCCTTCTGAATTTTTTTCTACAATTCCATCACTTATTGTTGAGCAGTTGGGGGGGGGGGGGGGTGCTCTTGTTTTACATTTAAACAACCTTTCAAAATACAAGAGTAAGCAGTCAGAGTCATATATTAATGTGACTTATGATGAACCATCACTACCGTTACCTCAAACTTGGTTGGATGACTATGTGTTTGAATTGGTTACATGAGTCCTAGCTGTAACAATGATTTATTTGTCTAACATTCATCTAAAACTTTAAAGACCTCAATCAAATCAAGACCTTTGCTTACCTATATTCAAAACTAGTTTGTTAAAAAACTCCTTCCAATACTGTGGTGTACAACTTTGGAATTTTTTTTTAATTATATATATACACAATTCGTCATTACTATCTAATTCAAAACATAATATTGTAAATTAAAGAAATATAATTCTAAATTTTCATTCTATGCTATTTATTTTAATCTTGTATGATATGTCTGTACATTTGTATTGATTTTTATATATATATATGTATGTTGTATTATTATAGAAGGCCTTGAGGTAGACTTTTAAGTGTTACTGCACTAATCAACCTTCTTCAGACATCATTATTGTAAATCAGCGGTATTGCAAACATTTTGTGATAATGCACAAAACATTGTACCTGCAGCTGGCAAGAATGACTTGTTCAATGTGTGGGGTATAAATGAAATACATGGAATTATTGGACCTGCCAATCATTGTGATCATTATTTGTTTACACAAATTTATAAGATATAGAGGGTACACTTTAAATTGTTACAACCTTAAAAAGTCAAAGTTACTTGGAAAACTTTATAAAATAAATATCTACTGGTAGAAACATTCCATTGAACACTACATATCACATACAAATAAATTCATCAAATAATCTCATGTAACCTGTACAAATACTTTTATAATGCCCAAACTGGTTCACAGAAAATTGAAGAATTTGTACAGATCTGTTAAAACACATGCAGAGACATTTTATCTACAATTAGACTACTTTAATTCAGGGGATAATATCCCAAAGAACATTAAGTCAATCATTACTGCTTACTTGTTCAAACTCAAAAATAAAAGCTTTAAAGACACAGATTTCCTCACAACTCCCAATCTACTGTACATAAAAACAACATCTCAAGGATTCTATCATAACTGTTTCATAATTTTTATATGTTTCAGATGGTGTCTAAAATGCATAAAATGGTCTCCTTTTAAATGAATTTTAAACTGGTATAGGTTTTCCCCATCATATGTAACATTAATTCCATCATGGCTGTCATAACCTTTTGTGTGAAACATCTTTGATATGATGTCAAGGATAACTTCAATCACGTGATTTTGGCTATCACTGTCCTATACTATAGAGGAGCTAAATAGACAAAACTGCTATGACTTGGGGAATACCTCAGTCTCAATATTTGTTGGAAATAAAAAAAAAAATCTCTAATCTTCCAATAATTTGTCACAACTTCTCTAATTTCAAAGAAATTTCTGTACATGAATCAGGACAGGTAAGATGCTACAATAACAATATCTTGTTTAAAGTTAAAGAAATTATACACTTTTATGACACAATATCACACATGTACTTTCCTGGTCCACTGCAATGGTTGACTTCAGATCTCACAATGCTTCAAATGCAATATAAACATTCAATTCATTATCTAATACACATAATAAACAACATGAAAAACAGTAAATATCACAATAAATATTGTAAAAATAAATTTCTACAAGGATATGGGGTGGATATGTACATATACTGACAGCACCAATGGTTTAGATATGATCAAAAACACAACCTTTTTCTATGTTCATGAATTATCACTACCTAAAATAAACACAATAGCAATAATGATTATAAAAAAATTCCAATAATACATGTACTGGCAGTTTGGAATGTTATGGCATTATGCTTTATAACCCAACATGTATATATCATATAATTGCCCTTTAATACAATTTGACTTGTAATAGAATTTCGTTGTAATCTGCATAGCTAATTGTAACAGCTAAAATTTAAAACCTGGCTTCCAATATCTTGGAAACAAAACTGATTAATGATTAGCTTTAAGAAAATTGATTGCAGTCTTAAAATAAGAAACCATTAGTTTTTAAGCATGGCCGTGGGGACAGTGGGAACCTTCAGCTGAATGAAACCACAGGTAGTGACAGAGTTCTTCACGGGATCTCCACATTGATTCCTTCATCATCAGCTGAAAAAACAACAACAAAAAAAACCAGGTCAATGTTAAACTACTTCACCACACCTTATGTACATGTACAGACCTTGAATCATGTTACTACACCTGTTTTATTTTGTGCAAACCATTCAGCATTCCCTGCTAATAGTTCAGTCTTCTGTGAAAACTGTACACTGTCCTGTGCAAATCATTCAATGTTTCATGCTAGATCAAGCTAAACCCTTAAACATGAAAACTGTTCAAACCACACCCCTAGAAACTTGCAGACCACACAAGACATTTTGCAATGGAAAGGTGCATAGACACTGATTGGATTTTGAACAGCTATCTTAAAATAACTCTTAAGTTGGACTTTCAATATTGAAAATCCTGCAAATAATTAAAAACAAGAGGCCCATGGGCCACATTGCTCACCTGAGTCAGCTTGGTCCTGCTGTTGTTCAGCTATTGTGATTTTTAAAGATTTTTGCAATCTCCATTCCCATGAAAATTTTGGTCACATATTTAGCCTCAGAGGGTCACAGCATAAACATAATGTAAGGTCATTAGGTAAAAGTTATGGTATGCCATGGTCAATATTACAAGGTCAAAATCTTTGATACCAAAAGAGAGGCTTTGCCTCATTGTTCATAAATCTGTTTCACAGGCCTACAGATTACAATGTTTGCTTCAAAATTGTTACGTAAACTTACTTTTTTTGACCTCTGCTCATTTAAATGAGATAAGCTTTGACTAAAGGTTGGGTATTCCCTATAAATAGAAAAAATCACACCAGCATGTGCTTATACCATGTGATGAGTAATTACCATATCCACTGACTCATACTGGAGTTCAATCCCAACAGGTTGTTTATTTTCATGATTAGTTAGTCATTATGATTTATATATTTGATTAAGACCACTGGGCTTTTTTATCAAACAAAATATTGGTGAATTTCATGTCTCAGCATCTGAGGTAAAAATGCAAATGGCAGTGTGTTTGCATTCTGCTTAGGAAATTTCTGGCACGAGAAATAACTGGTTATGCACAGTGACATGCTTTTAGGGACCAGCATATTAGAAAATTACCAAATTTTCTATTTTCTCTACTTTTGTCAGTCAAGACTACGCAAAAAGAACCCTTATAGCGGCTAATTTCTCTTCTGATAAGTTTACAGTTACTTTCGTCGCCATGTTTCAAGGCAAAATGATGCCAATAAATTTTCTACGGAATGAAAACAAGATTTCAATGACGTATTTATTCATAATTAAGATTTGATCAACACTGATCATATATATATAATTACTTGACATTTCCAATAAAGGTCAGTACTTTCTGTTTAGCGTAAAATCAATGTCTGTAAATTCCATAATTATCAATTGGACCTATTCCACAGGATAACCTATTATAATTGCCAAACTTACTAATCTTATTGTGTGACTATCAATATATAACAAAGCCAAAATTTTCCTATCAAAAAACTTTTTTATCAAGCTGGTGTACGCGGTAAACTTCAAAAGATTTCATGCAAGCCAAGATCACCAGACGGAGTAGATAAAGTATACACAGAGACTAGTAACTAGTCAATTTCTGGCATCCAGTCTGAAGCTTAATTTTAACTGATTGACTGAGTTGCACTGACCAGGTAAATTTGATGGCAATGCTGATTTTCTGGGTCTTTAATAAAATGTGTGAGAAAAAAAAATACTCTAGGGTATTTCTTTACCCTGAGGGGGTATCTGCCAAACTCAAGGTGCAGGCGCAGTGTACACAACAATGGCTTCATAAAACATGTGGTGGCCTCCATCTCATCTCATTATTTCTTTTACACAAAAAAAAAAGTTGTTTCAATATTTCGCATTAGCATTTCATTAAAAAAATCTTAATAAACATTAAGTATAGAAAACTAACTTTTTAGTGGCAAATCATTGTTTCATTTATTTTCGCATGTGACATGGCATTGAATGGTGGCATACGAGGTGAACTACAAATCTTAATTGTCTGTCTCAAAATAATTCAATGTCTATATATTTTAAGTGTCACATTTTCTACAATTTTACATTTCTGTAGTAATTTTCTTGAGATAGATTTTTTTGCTTTTAAAAATGTGAACAACATGAATGAAGGCTGTGTCTCGGAGTGAAACATTATAACACCGAGTTTCACCTGAAAAAAAATTGTCAGAACAAAAACAATATCACATCAAGCAGGTATAATATTCACTTAAAAAAAGACATTTTTTATCTTTACCATTTCCCCCAAATTTATTACTATATTTAATTTTTTTTCATGGATCAATGGCACTGTAAAGACCTGAATATCAAAGCATGGTGCCTACTATTTCATGCAAGCCCGGGCACCTACTGTTTCATGCAAATCATTCAAGAAATGGGAAGCGTTTTGTGCAAACCGTTCAGCATTCCGTGCAAGTGGTGTAGCAGTACATTTCAGGGTCTGTAAATGGGTATCTTTAGATACTGTTTCTAAATGGCTATCTTTTAAAAGATCCTCCTTAACAGAAGTACTAGTATTAACTTTTTTCATTGTCATCTTGTTTTTAAGTAAATACAGTTCTAATTAAGCATTTAAAAGACCTTTTCTGTTCATAAAAAAAAAAGAGAGGAAAAAAAAAGCAGATGAATGTAATTCTTAAATGCAAATAAAGAGACGACATGAAATTGGTTGTACTGTGCTTCTGTCATATAAAAATTGAAATTTCTGAAACATCAAAGACTTAACTTGAATGTTAATGTTTTTAAAGGGTTCAAATTAAGTCTTTATATTACACTTCTTTTAAATAGTTTAATGCATATAGTTTTACTGAAATTAAAAGGTCATGTAGCATTGTCAAGATCTCTACTTACCATCAAAGGCAGCATTAGCTATTCCTACATTTTGATAAACATGTTCATCTTCCCTTCCTTCTATGACACACAACAGGCACTGATGAATACATATATACTGTTGCTGTAATAGAAAAATGTGTAGAAAAATTCAGAGTAAAAAATATATATCTACAATGAAAACAGTTTTATGAGGCCACCTTAAGGAACTTTTGAACTCTGTTACACTGACCTAACTCAACTGTCTATTAAACTGACCCTGTACAAAACTCTGTTGTGCTGATTTTTGACATAACTGTTTTATACAGAGATCACTGTTTGTCAAACTGACCCCTGATATTTTTGACTTTTCATCTCTGATGAGGCATGCAAATTACTGGTTAACTCATTGGTAACCGCCAGAATCGATTACGGAAATGCCTTGCTGTATGGTGTGAACAAACAATATACTGACAAACTTCAATGGGTACAAAACACTTCTGCTAGATTAGTAATGCGGACTAAAAAACACGAACATATCTGTCAAAACTGCCACCAGCATATCTGTCAAAACTTATTGTACCATACAAACCCACCAGATCTCTTATATTGAAATCTGCCCATCTGATAGGTATGCCTGTTACCAAGACTAAAATGTACGAAGAATGCAGGTTTGATAAAGCAGCGGCCACTCTATGGAACAGTCTTCCATGTAATATCAAAACTTCAGAAACTTGACTGTTTTAAAAAAGATTTATAAACCCATCTCTTTTGTCAGGCTTTTAATGTGTGATCTTTTTGATTTGATGTATTTTATGCAACATGCCAAAGAACGGTAAAAAAAAAAAAAAAGAAAAGTTTTTTTCTAGCACATATTTTATATTCTATGATTTTTATAATATGAATAAATTTTTAATTTTCTCTAGCTTATTTCTTTCATAGTCTCAATTGTTCATTGTGCGATATTGATATTTGGCATTATTAAGTATTTTATGTATTCTGTATAATTTTGATTTGCATTTTAGTATAGTGTAAAGTGCTTTAGAGTATATTTAGATAAGGCGCTATGTAAGTGCATTCTTCTTCTTATTATTATAATCCCCTTCAGTATCTATCACTTTTGTCAGCAATGTTTAAGGACCTCAATGCCACTTTTAAATATGTCCTTTTTTTGACCATTCAGAAAGTTCTCCACGGCATGTATGACGTCATCATCTGACTGAAATTGGATACCGCAAATGGCCATTTTCAGCTTTGGAAATAGATGAATGTCTGATGGAGCTAGATCAAGCAAATAAGGCAGATGCTCAATCAATTTAAAGCCACAATCGTTAATGGCAGCCATGGCAATGTGAACAGAGGCATTGTCCTGGCGGAGCAACATACCTTTATTGAGTTTTCCACACTGCTTGAGTAAAATATTTCCCTGTAACTGCCTCAAAAGTGATGTATAGTATGTGCCATTGATTGTTTGTCCCTTTTGGAAATAATCTACAATCAGAATACCATCAGCATCCCAAAAACTTAGGCCATAATCTTTCCAGCTGATGGAACAGTCTTTGCCTTCTTTGGGGGTGAACCAGTGTGCTTCCATTGTTTAAACTGTTGTTTGTCCTCTGGGGTGAAATGATGGACCCAAGTTTCATCCAAAAGTAACAATCTGAAGAAAGTTATCAGGATCTACCTCTAAAAGGTTTAGATTAACATGTGACAAAGTGCACCTGGTGTGCTTCTGATCAACTGTTAGAAGTCTTGGTACCCAATGGGCTGAAAGCTTTCTCATTGAAGATCCTCCGTCACAATGGAATGTATTCTTTCCCATGAAATACCAACTGTACTGGCTATATATCTTTCTGTAGCTTCCCTGTTTGTCATAACAACATCATGAACTTTATTGACCATTTCTGGGTTTGCAACAGTGACAGGCCTTTGACTGGGTCCTTTTGCATCAAATCAAGAGAATGAAATTTTGTGAGTCTAAATATTTTTAGACTTAGATTTCGCAACTTCGATCTAGTTCAATAATTTTTAAAATAAAAATGTTTCAATTCCAGATTAATGAGTTATCTCCCTTGAATTTCTGTAAGAAACTATGTTCAATGTGTTATCCAAAGATAATCAGTCATGTGAAACATGAGTACTGTTTGTGAAATTGAATTCAGCCCTGCTTACTTAGAATAGTTTACTTTTGAAAATGGCATCCCCATCTATCAAGACGTATTTTTTTACCGCAAAAGAAAAATTTATTTCAATCGCTACTTTTCCATTGCATGAGGCTGTGAATAGAGATGTCAAGAGAAAAGTCATAATTACTAACCATCAACACCGCAAAGTCAATCGAAAAAAAAGGAAAAGATATGGAGATTACTCAGATGAACTTAGAGCGAAAATTGCTAGAAATACGGATAATAGATGCTTCCATATATATTAGGGAAAGTCAGACTCCTGCCATCCAGTATATAAGTTTCAAATGGACTGGAATATCACGCATACAGAGTCGCATTGGTCAACGGCTGAATCCATGGACAGGTACATGCTTCTAACATATTCTAAAATTTTCTATTTTACATAAACCATATATTGTGTAAATTTATACATGTACGAGGGACACTTTTTAAGTTCGTATAGTTGGGCGGTCTTTTTAAAACCTCTTGAAATATCAAAATTTTATCTATCTAAGACCTTCGAAATATGCCCCGTCTGCCTCAACATACATTTTACACCGATCTACCCATTTACAGAATGCCACCCGGTACTCCTCTTTAGGTATATATTGCAGAAACTGGCAGACCGTACTGCCTATACAACAACGGGACTCAAAACGGTGCCCTGCCAGCATTTCCTTTAATCTTGGAAACAACCAAAAGTCACAGGGAGACAGGTCAGGGCTGTATGGGGGATGATCTAAGACATCAAGCCCAGATTCTTTCAGATATCCCTGTATAAGGCTGTCACGTTTACAAAATTTTGTAAACGTTTAAACGAAGCATTGTAAACGAAACGTTACCGTTTAAACAAAGTGTTGTATAATTTAATAAAATAAAATACGCACAGAATTTTAAGACCCATTAATGACCATTATGTTTGTGTTTCAGTTTTCATCGTTCTATGGATGATGCAGAGATTGTCACCGGACGTTCCGGAGTATAAATATAAGACAGAATAAAATACACGAACATAAATATCCGGATAGCATTTAAATTGAATTCAATTTTATTCACACTGTACAACATTTGCACAATACAGATCACAAATTCACAATAAACTTCATATTTCAAATTTCATTTCAGTGATTTCACATTAGATTGTCCAGATAGGGCAGAGCTGGTGCCGCGGCTTCTTCCGTCGGTTCTGTTTTAACATGGACTTCACGTGCAGCCGGAGCAGCGCAATTCACTTTAAGTTTTAATCTTTTGTTCAAAAAGATCAGTTTGTCCACGTTCTCAGCGTCAAGGGAGGAGCGCAGTTTTGTAACAGTTCCACCCACTGTGGAAAAGACGCGCTCAGAGGCAACGGACGTTTATAAATTCATTACTTCCCCTCGCAATTTGTTTAATAAGTTTATTCACTTGAAATAATTATTCAAATAATTTAGATTGTAATTTGAACCCTGCAAGATTTGTGCCACATATATAAGACATCGTTTAAACGTTTAGGGATTTTGTAAACGTTTACAGCCCAAACACGAAACGTTACGGGTTACACGTGTACACGTGACAGCCTTATCCCTGTACCATAGCGGATTTATGGGCCGGTGCATTATCATGGAGTAATTTGATGCCGTGGACACCGGTGCGTGGTCTGCGTTTCTGATAGAAATCAACGAGTAAGAACACTTTCTCTGTAAAACTTTCCAGTGACAGAACTACCTTTCGGGACTGGAATTTGAAGGACTGGACCTTTCCAATCAAAGAATATCGCATACAACATGCGATTTGATGTTTTGCAACGGCGTGCAATGACAGGTCTGTCGCCCTCAGATGAAACCCCAAACTTATTCTTAACCTTAGAATCGGGTTGAAAATGATAGATCAAGGTTTCATCACCTGTATCTATCTCTTCCAAATGACGTGGGGCACATTTATCATATTTTTCTACAACTTGCGATGCAAGTCTAATCCGACTTTGTTTCTGCTTTCTGCTCATCAGTGAGCAAATGGGGCACCCAGCGCGCGCAGATCTTACGTAGCCCAAGTCGTTCATGTAAGATCTTCAAAACACTTGACGAATGAATGCCACTTAATTCTTCTATCTCTAGCACAGTATAACGTGCGTCTTCCTCAATTAACATTTTCACAGTAGCAATGTTCTTTCTGTCAAAACAGAAACCGGCCTACCCACGCAAGGGTCATTTTCAATTGACTCCCGACCATCATTAAAATGATATACCCACTTGCAAACTGTAGCATATTTTAAAGCACGATTCCCATAAACCTTTTGCAAATCAGTTTGAATTTCTATTGACGGAAACCCGAGGTGTGCTCGAATCTTACAATATACCCTCTGTTCAGAGATTTTTCCATCCATATTGATCGTTATATTTTACTATAGTGTATAAAACCATGCGTTGAAAATACCCAGCGCAGCGCGCACATAGACCTCATGCGCCGCATACTGTGATACCGTTCATGAGAGGAATGATTATGCAAGTTCTGTGTAAAAAATCGTGCAACTTCATATTCGCGTTGAAAAGTTATAGGCTTACTCAACGAGCTTAAAAAGTGTCCCTCGTATTAAAAATTGAATTATAGATATACTGATATAAATGTGTCCTATTAATATTTTTTCCTATTATTTTGATAATTGTAGGTATGTTGACAATGTAATAATCCCTTACGTAGACAAGATCAAAGAAGATGAAGACTTCCCACTGAAACAACATTCTTTATGTATTTTCGACGTGTATGCTGCACATCACGGCGAAGTGTTACTGAACAAACTCAGAAAGAACAACATCAATGTAACATTTGTTCCGGTCAGTTGCACAAGTCAACTACAGCCACTAGACTTGGCAATTAATGATCCATTCAAACAAAGCATGAAATATCAATCTGAGCAGTATTATGCAAACAAGGTAGCTGAGCAGAAGGTGTGCAAGTGGAAAGTCTTTAAAATAGACCTCAGACTTTCTGTTGTAAAACCCCTGCATGCTAAGTGGATTACAAAAGCCGCTCAGGAGAATGCTGACCTGGACAATGGCTGGTATCAACTAAATAATCAAATGAACTATCTTAGATTAGATAATTAAAAACTTTTAAGACAATTGTTATAATAAATGCTTGGACTGCACAATTGTTTTAAATGATTGAATGTGATGTTAAAATAAAGCTGTTTTACCTTTTGCTTCGTATGATTTAAATTGGGAGTTACATTTGTATCTATTTTGAAATATTGATCGCTGTATGTATTTTTTTATAAGATGTTTTCAAAAAAGGATTATAGTCATATGAAAGATATATATATCAATTTCAAAGAGATAGACAGAAGTGATAAATACTTTTAAATTGTACACCTAGGTTTTCTCGATCACAGATGATCTACCTGTGATACTTCAATCAAGTTTTGTGCTTAATAATTTCACTGAAGCCATCAATGATGGAGCTAATGAAGCGAGATTTTAGAATCTGAGAGTGGGTCTGCTCGCGATTTTATGCGGATATTATTTCCTTGCTTTTAATTAGGAAATTACAGTAACAATATCATGGACTTTATTGACTGTTTCAAGGGTTGCAACAGTGACATGCCTTCTAGGACGGGGGTCATCCTCAAGGCTCTGACTGCCGAATTTAATTCTGCCCCAACCTTCTACTGTAGCATATGAAGGGACCTTTTCCCTAGTATTGCTACCATATCAGTATGGATATCTCCTTTGCCTTTTTTACTTCAGAGTGCTACCTTGTTGATATAAACTGACCAAATGACACCGATCTTTGGGTACATGACCTTAAATAATCAGGGAATAGTAAGGCTGAAAAAGGACACTGATACTAACCCTCTTCAATACCAAGATTCACAAAGTATCAATCAGCCTTGTACCTCGGTCTGTTACACTGACCCCTTGACATACTTCTGTTTGTTACACTGACCCCTTGACATACTTCTGTTTGTTACACTGACCCTTTGACACACTTATGTGTTTGTTACACTGACCCTTTGACACACTTATGTGTTTGTTACACTGACCCCTTGACATACCTCTGTCTGTACCATCCAAACACGTTCTTTCCTCAGATCATGGACAATGGAAAATATGTCGACAGTATCGCGTTCTTTGATCTCTTGTAGCAGACGATCTAGCACAATCAAGGTTCCAGATCTCCCAACACCAGCACTGCAAAGCAGAACAGTATTCATTAATAATAATCGTGTCATTTAAGAACAGGAGGTGGGGGAGTGTTGGTTGGTTGGGGTGGGAAGTTCCTTGGGCCAAAGTGTTTTCTTGAGTCGCCTTGGCCATAGTTTGCAAAACTACAAACCACTATTACCCCACTCTGGGCTGAAGGTCATAGAATAAAAAAAAAACCAGCACTTTGAAAGTAAATGTCTCCTACTGGTGCAAAGTGAAATCATATTTGTGCAATATTCTGACTGAATAATCTTACAAATCAAATCAAATGTTAGTTACGGTGGCTCATGACATTAAAATTTTATTTAATGGCTCATTAAGCACCTTGTATGAAGCATGATTTCACCATCAAAAGAATGATAGAAGCTCTAAATTATTTTATATGAATATTTTGTGATTTTTTCCACAATGATAAAAAAGGTGTTTTGTTTGCAAGAGATTTTCAAATGAAAACTTTGCTTTGATTTGATACATGACATAAATATCTTATAAAACATGCCTAAAAAACTCATACAGTCTTTGCAATTTTTTTTACATGAAAAAGAATTTATGAAAATTGAAAATGTTATTTGTTAATATTTTTTAAATCTATGGATAAAATCTTCAAAAAACGTGTCATTTAGCAAAAGATATATCATACAAATGTATTTCAAAAAGAAATTGAAATGATCAAAATTCAACATTTTTGCAATTCTTTTTAGATTTGAACCAAACAAGAGAAAAAAGGACCAATTCTGATCATAATTGATAAAAATTACTAAAATAATCATATTCTTGCTAATCTTATGCCCACACCTCAGATCTCCAGATTTCCATATATTGCAGTATTATTTTCCATATTTTAAATGTGGAAAACATACTGCAATAAATGGGTGAAACTAAGAAAATAAGGAAACGAGGAAAAAATCTAGGATATATGTGGAAAAAATTCAGAAAGTTGGAATTCTTTTATTTTCAATCTGAAATGCAACAGAAATAAAGAACTTAGAAAAAATTTCATCACGAAAGAATCCAGTGCTTTGAACTTGGAAAAATATTTTGGAACTGAAAAGTCATTTAGTCTCTTAAACAGAGATCGGGTTCATAATTTAAAAAAATCAAAAGCATCATGTGTGTTACTTACGTATTTAAAGCAGTGCATGAATTTGGTATAACAAGGCAAGGCAAGTAGCCATTGATGTTTAATGCCGCTTTAAAACAGTTGACAAGGAATATATTACATGCAGATGGAGAATTGAAATGTTATGGTATTTTCAAGCAATTTACAGTGTATTTTATAAACGGGTCAGTTTCATTCTAGACGAGGGCCATGCTAGCTTACAGTGCCCGTTATTGAATTACTAAGGTATCATCAATTAAAGTTGAAATCTTATTGGATAGAAATGTTCTATCATTAAAGTGATAATATCCAATGATAGAACGATAGAATGCATCCCTTATACCAACAATGTAGAAAATTGTAGCAAAACTGTATATATCACCAGAGTTTTTGAGCATATAATTTTCATGGTTTAAATTCTAGTAATTTTTTTTTTTTACATAATATTTGCTTCAACTGTTCATTGTAATTTTTTGGTGATATATGCATGCACAAATTTTGCTAGAGCTATCGTTCTTCGAGTTACGTCACAGATGCATGAGGGTGTCCAGGTAGTCTAGTGGTTAACACACTTGCTTCTCACCATTTCGACCTGAGTTCGATCCCTGTTATCAGCAGTGATTGTATGCGAGAGGGTATGGGGTTGCCCACTCATACACATGGGTTTCCTCCAGATACTCTGGTTTCTTCCCACATGACCCTCTAGCTCCAACATCCGTGCCAGTCAGTTAAATAGTTAGTATATAGCTAATGTTTATTATGAATATCCAACTTCAAAAAATAAAGATTATTATTATTTTTTTTTTAATGCGAGAATTTCTATATTTACAATCCCAATTTAGCATTTTATTATCCAAATTTATCATATATAAACTTAATATGCATTATTGTATATATTTGGGAATTTTGGTAATTTTAGGGAGCATTTCTGTAAATTCTTGGGGCATTTCGGTAAAATCAAAGGTAATTCTGCGTACCCAGTTTCTTTTTCAGAAAATGTTCTGTAGCTGTTCTTCATGAAAGTAGGATAAAATCAATGTGAATATTTTCAAAATGAAGATTTTTTTTAAAAAGTTTAAATGAAGAATGACACTTCATCCTGTTTGTACCTTGACTTTTTAAGTGGGTCTAATGAGACTATGACAATATTCTTATGAGTGCAGATCCTTTGAATTACATAAAAATGGATGGAACTGACAGTGGAGTTGTTATAGATGAAACTTGTAGTGATTTTATGACCAAATATTGATCAAGTGAACGATTCAAAGAACTGTGGTTGCAGATGTTGGGTTTCATCAATTTCAGTGTTAAAATTATCTGTTCATTTGTTTACAGAGGTTTAAATTACTCTGAAAGTTCATTAGGATGTATTAAACTTTAAATAAAGCTGAAAAAATTTTTCAGTGGTAGTTGACCCACACACAATCGACAGAGTTCCATCGTAGAGATCAATCCCAAAACTTGTCGCATGTGCTTGGTTTGTTGACACTCATGTTACTTTTGAATGAAAGCTATCATTTCATTGGTTCAAAGGTCGAACCTTGGAATGAATGAAAATTTGGCCACAGTTTTTGTGGCGTAATCTGCCAAGGGTTTGTAGGGAGCAGAGTGAACCAAAAACCCTTGGCATGCAAAGATGAAGTTCATACTACTAAACAAGTTATAGGTAATGATTTAATAGAGTAAATTTCATGAATCAAAGAATTCTCTGAGGCCTCTTTAAATTTTTTCTCTCAGATTTTACATTGCTGCAGACCAACAGATATACTGAAATACTGCTTATTGACTGGACATATTTGATATGAATGGAGTGAACTGAATACCTTAAACTCATTCCTGTTTTCTATATTAAATGAATGGCAAAACTTTTTAATTCAAGAGGCTCATGGGCCACATCGCTCACCTGAGTCACCTTGACCTATATTAAAGATTTTCACTATATATTCACATTCAAAACTTTGAAACCCTACTGTGGCCCCACCATACCCCAGTGGGCCATGATTTTAACAAGCTTTATTCTCCACTATGTTAGAAAGCTGGCATGTAAATTTGAACTTTTCTGGCTTAGTGGTTCTTCAGAAGAAGATTTTTAAAAGTTTCCTCCTACAGTACAGTCGTCGCGGATTTCGTATTTTCCACCCAGTCACCGTGGGCAATTTTACCTGGTCCACCCAAAATCTACCTGAGCGATGCCGGTTGGCAACGCGGACTCACCTATCGCGGTGGATGTCCACTGTCCCCGTAAGAGTGCTAGATTTTACCTGAGAAATTAAATACAAAGAGCTGATGTATACTTTATTGATTGTTTGTGTATTTTACATTCGGGAGGAATTGATATTTAGTCTATGACATACGTATAGAGTTTGCTGTAATAATTCCTCTGCATTTTGTCAACATTTTAAGTGTAACCATGTTATTGTCATTTTTTACATGTAAATATATAATTTCCTACTCTTAATAGATCTAATATAATATACAATCACAGGCGCTTGACGTAAAGATATATTAAGTTAATAAAGAATATCTTCTAGTCAACTAAATATAATTTATATTAGTTTATTGGAAGATATTTTTTCATTATGCGTTCAAAATGTCAACCGCCTGTGAAAACAATCATATAATTATTGAAGGTTTCCTGCTTAGTATACTTTATTGTTTGTACGTGTTCCAGTATGATTTCAACAAAACTCTTGCTAATTGACCAATACTAACATGCCAACCGTCTTTTTGGCTTTTTTTCCCCGCTTGTTTGTTACATGTAATACATGCAGCAGCCTGAGCATTTTTAGCTATCCGGCGGCTTGTGTTTCATGTGCCACGTACCCGTGACGCGATATTGCCACAGGGGATTAAGAGAGCGTGTCTCGATTTTGTTGTTGCTGCGACTGAGTTTGTCATGTCTTCTTGAGCTAAGGGGAAAACCAAAACGAGTATGTGGACTGATCCAACATCTAATTTCAAGTAGATGGTTTTCAAGATAGGAAGCAAAATAGGCAGATAAATGACAGTGGTGCATGTGAAAATGTTTCAACATCTAAATTCGATTGTGATCCGAACATTATCCACGATAAAAATCATGAAGATTAATGAACATTTCTTTAATTGATTGACAGCTGCGGGGGTCCAATGAATACCCAGAGAGAGAGAGAGAGAGAGAGAGAGAGAGAGAGAGAGAGAGAGAGAGAGAGAGAGAGAGAGAGAGAGATATCGAGAGATCCAAATACGGTGTTTGGGTCTTCAAACATTTTATGAATTTGTGCTGCAACTCGGGGATATCGTCGATGTGGACAGGATTAATATGATATAAAAGTTTGTTCAGTAGAAATAGACATACAATTAGGACGAAAAAGAGGATGGTCGTATTAGTCTGAACATGTGTTGCTGTCCAAGAGAAGCCAAACTGCTCAGCCCATGCACGACAAACAGGAATTGTTACGTAACTATAGATAAGATAACAGAAGGTCACGCAATATAGAGAACAATCCTAGGGTGGTTTTGGGGAGAAGTTAGAATGGACCTAATCGAACTGAGTCTTGGGACAGGCATTCCGTAGGACATTGACATTTTAACGATGGAACATTTCTAGCGTTAGTTTGTACACTGGACAGCAATTCCTCGAATTCATATGTAGTAAATAATATACCGTCCTTTAATGAGTTTAAACTCATACAGCTTCTAAAATTTGGAGTATGTAATTGATCTGATTATCTCTATAATAATTAGAGTAGATAATTGTTTTGATTGTCTTTCATCTTTGAAAATATGAGACATTCATTCATTATTACGATGGGGGGAAAAAAGGCCGTGGCGGACCAACGATTTTTGGAAAAAAGGAAAAGGGCACATGTAAAAGCATTAATTCCAGTCATTCGGTTGTCAAACCGCATCTAATGCATTATGAAAACGTTTACACCACAAGAAAATATAATCAAATATCAAGACACCTACAAATGTATCAAACTAAATGTATATGTATGAAGAATCTTTCTTTTATAATGGTTGTAGAATGAAATAACATCAATTTATCAAATTATATCGCGTATCTAAATTCGATTATAGCTTAAATCCCTGATAATAATCGATTAATATTAATCACGATGCTTATGCTAAATCATTCACTTATTTTGTTAATTGAAGAATGGCTGGGGTCCTACATAGGTATAAGCCATAAAGCGTTGTAAATGATGTTTCATAACTGGACAGTTCTTGAAATTCAATCGTTAATGTAGACCTGAGAATATTGGTTTGACGGCGCCGGAGGGAAGCGTATACTTTTCTGAATACACAGGGTGTTACCTGTGTTCCTGTAAGATTAAATTCTAAGCATATTCATTTCCTTGTGTATAATATTAGAAATGTTGAAAATTAATTTAATAATCAAAGCAAATTAAGATATTAAAGTAAAATAAATTTAATTGTTAAAATCGTTTTCACCTCGTGTTACCCGTATTTTTATAAAAAAAAAATTTATATAAGATTGAATACTAGCTAAAAGGTTGCTTACATTTTTTCTGGTGAATTTAATGACGTATTTACTCATGATTAATATTATTACCAAGGTTTTTATTGTTTCCAGCTCTGGTCTCGGGACTCTATACAAGATCGAGAATGCCTTCGTACAGCGGCCAATTTCTAGGCTACGTACGTTTGCAGCATTCACCGTCCCACACCACGATGACCAAAGAAGTCCTAAATTCTTGTAAGAGAATTTTTTTCCCCCCTGAACGAGGACTAAAGCCGTCCAAATGCGACTTGTCTACGACGCATGCATGGCACGGCCTACACAAAAACGTCAGGGCATTCAGCTCTCCCAGCTGTTCCCTAAAGCCAAGTCCTTCGCGGCCAATTCCTCCTCTGAAAGAACAACTTTTTTGTTTCTTGTTTCGAGGTAAAATGACACTAATATTTTACTGGCGTATTCACTCATAATTTAATGTTGAAAAACGTGGATTATACGAACATCAGAAATTTTCCATATGAGTACTTGCTAACATACCGGTTCCTAAACACAACCCATTGTATCATAATTGATGTGGTAGTGAGATTTTTTTTACCAACCTTAGTTTGTGACTATTGATGCATTACAAAGCCCACAATTTTTCTGGTTTGTGTACTACGCGGTAAACATCAAAGGTCGAGAGTCAAGGACGACGCGATATAATCAATTTCTAGCGTGCAATCTATTGCTAAATTTCAAGAGATTGACAGGTGTACTGAGACCAGGTAAATTTGAAGGCGGTGCTTATTTCCTCAACCTTTAATATAGGACAAGAAAGACGAGGGTTCTCCAAGTTATTGAATTCAACACTTAGACTCACGACTGACAGGAAATGTTACGCAACTATATCGATAAGCCAATTAGCAAACAATCTTCGTGGCGAATTCAAAGGTAATTCGTAAATTAATTAATTAATACCTTCCTCTTGCAGTTCTTTAAACTTTACAGTTTATCAATATACAGCAATGAACAATATAATCAGTATAAACGACGTGGTTTTTACAGGAGAACAAACAATACGTACGTTGTATTCAAGTCATTTATCACAACCATTTCTAATAATTAAGAAGCGGATCTACATTGCAATGATCTGTATTACTAAATGCTTACAAAAATGAAATAAACTGTGGATTGGACTTGGGCTTGGACTAATGTAAATCGAGTCATGCTATGTCTTTGCTAAAATAATTCGGTAATCCTCAGACAAAGTAACCCCCTTGAATTATCGTTTTGGGGAAAAAAATATACATGTACATGTATGCATTAACGGAAAGAGCGAATTATTCTATTCTCAGTACATGTATAACATCTTCATTATTTTTTTAAGAGAGAGAGAGAGAGAGAGAGAGAGAGAGAGAGAGAGAGAGAGGTAGAGAGAGAGGTTAACAGAAAACATACAGACAGATTGAAGGTCATTTTCTCCGATTATTCTGATTATTTTCTTGCATACATCTGCTCTACATCTTTGATAATTAGTAAGAATTATAGATAAAAAATATCCATTAAATCGAAACGCACTAGACTGAATGATAATCAATTAATGTGTAAAAAGAGTGTCATGGACAAAGCCACGCTTTTTTCGTTTCGTTTAGTTTTTTTTTTCGCCGTGGGTGACCACTGCTATGGGTGGAAATATCAACTTTTTCTCCTCAGGTAAGTAGAGTGGACATACACCGTGGTTCTGCATTGTCCACCTCAGGTAAATTGGCGCCGATCGCCCACCTCAATTCCACGCCCACCGTCCTAAGTGGAAAATACGAAATCCGCGACGACTGCACTGTATATTTCTGCATATAAAATTTTGATCCCCTATTGTGGCTCCATCCTACCCCCAGGGATCATGATTTTAACAAACTTGCACTTTCACAAACCTCATCGAAACTGACCAAATGACACCAGTCTTCCGGTACATGGCTTTAAATACTTGGGGAATAGTAGGGCTGAAAAAGGACATCAATGCTAACCTCCTTCAATACAAGGCTCCCAACATATCAATCAGCCCTCATATGTGCATTATCTCTGCATACCTAATTGTGCTTTGGTTGTCAAAAATATTGATAAAAATTAATGATGACAAATTACCGATATATTACAGACATCCTGATCTGGAATTTAAGGACTAGTTAATATAAATACTTGTTACATCATGACCCTACACTGCTTGCAAAAAAATCACATAAAGGACACATTAAATATTACCAGAGACTAAAATATCTTTGTTCAGTTATACTATTTTTTCATCATTATACTTAATTCTTAGAAAAATTCTTTAACTAGCAATTAATAACAATCAGATATAGTAAATTTTCTAGCATTTCTTATATGAGGCCATTACTTTAGGACCACAATATGCTGCATGCCTTCTGTATTCAGGGCGTAATAACTTGTGCAGCATTTTGAAAAATGTATCCAATTACATGCAATATACAGACCCTGAAGCATACTACTACACCTCTTGCAGAGAAAGGAACGAAACGCTGAACGGTCTGCATGTCTTTGATCAGCCATTTTTATAATCAACAATCATAAATCACACCTTTGTACATCACATGTGGTACATGTGTTGATTACAATAAATTAACACTAGTTTAATATTTTTATTTTGTTTTTATAATATGGATATATAATTGATTTTAATTATTTGTTTGTTTGTTTGTTTGTTTATAGCCGCCTGAGCAATTTTTCAGCTATCCGGCGGCTGTCACCATTACCGGTGACAGGGCTGCAAATTTAGGCCTATGCTCGGCACTCAGGGCCTTTGAGCAGGGAGGGATCTTTATCGTGCCACACCTACTGCGACACGGGACCTCGGTTTATACGGTCTCATCCGAAAGACCGGTGATTTTAATTAAATTTCAACTGAGAAAATATTGTCTGTTGAAACTTTATGCTACAAAATCCCATACTTTGCTGAAATTTACACAATGATTACCCATGTATTTCCCCCAAGGCATGCAGTGAAAATCACTGCAGATGAAGGTTACATCAAAACTATAGTTGCAGAGTTTGCAAATTCTTATTCTTTGTTTAGAGTTCATTATTTCCACATAAAATTTTATTTAATATTCAGTGAAAATTATCACTTAGTTAATATTTTTGCAGCATATTATACACCCGAAAGTGTTTTTTTCAACAATTTTCAATATAGAGGAAGGGTGTGTGTGTGTGTTTGTGTGTGTGTGTGTTGGGGTTAGTTCGTTCTATATTATACACAAGTATGTGTATATTCGGCAAAATATGGTATTACATTTTAGGTAATTTTTGGGATGACGTGAATTTAATTTTTAAAAAAATAATTCTTATAAAATAATTGAGTAAAAACTATTTCATAAAGAAAACCAAAATACGTTAGCACCTACTTGACATGAAAGCTCGGTAAGTTTGTAGGGGCATGGCTTGAATGGTTCTACTGCAAGAAACATTTCTTGCACTGAACAATTCTTGCACAAAACAGTTTGCACACAACAAAACAATTCTTGCACGGAATGTGAACATTCTGCACGAAAAGCTCAGCTGTTTGCACATAACGCTGAAGGATTTGCACTGAATGAAACGAAATTCTTTGGAGGTGTAGTAGCACGCTTCAGGGTCTGCATCTGACTGAAAATCCATTTGAGCATATATAAATTCTATGTTGGAACTGTCATGTGATGATTATGAAACAATTGTATGCACCCATGAAAAAATACAAGGGTTGTTCGATATATAATGTGTATTGTACAATATCTCAAAAGCATTTGACTCAAATAGCAATATGCCAACAGCTTTGGCAATATCACATATCATGTGACTGCAATCACTTTCAATTATTTCCCTGACTTTTGAGACATTTACTGTTACAGTCACAGGTCGGCCAGATTTTGCTACATCTTTGACAGACTCTGTGCCAGTCATAAATTTTTTTCTCCACCAACGAACTGTCTGATACCTTATCAGACCCATAACCTTCCCTCAATTCAGTAAAAATCTGCATTAACGAATAACCGAGCTTTGTGTGAACTTTTATATATATAAGCTCTAATTTCTTCATTATTCTCAACCTGTTTCCCAACCATTTTTACAAAAGTGGTCAACGGCTGGCTCTGCTGAAATGACTATAAGTTTAAACTATGTGGAGCAGAAGGCTCATGTTTATACCAATGGAAAGGTATTGAATAGAGCTATTCAAGAGTATCATCATTCACAAAATCATGCAACGTGTTATCACACTGTGGTACAATACACATTACATATTGAACAGCTTTATACAGTCAAGAAATTAATTTTTATTATGTTGCCACAATTCTGACATTTCAAGATCAGTAACTTTGATAACATTTGATGCATTTCCTGTGAATTGTGACACTGAAAGATTAATACCCTTTTCTCATGATGCCAGTAATGTTTTTGCAATTTTGAACATTAATACATAGTTTTGAAATGTGATTTCATGTGTTTTGCATTCCCTGTGCATTCATATAGGAGATGTGCATTGGTCAAGGCACACTGAAAATCACTCAGGTGTAACAATCACATATGGGGTATATACGGGAACAATAAGATAGGGTAATAGAAAGAACTATGGTGGACAGGATGAAATCTGGAGTATTCAAGAATTCATGTCAGCTTTAAAATTTACAGAAATGTCACTTTCCCAAAATAATATAAATAACTAGACATGATCTCGTTGCGAGCAACGAGTAGGTCTTCCATTGGATTAGATAGGATCTTAACTGTGATAATTCGACTGATAAAGAATGGCAATTAATGAATGGCAGAAGCACCTAAACTTATCGAAATAGAATGAAAATCACATAGAAGATGAGAGTTATCAATTTTAAACAACTTTTGGTTCTTTTTTGGAACTCCTTAACTTCTTGGAACTCCTTAAATCCAAGGAAAAGTACATTATGAGTGTGCAGAAATTGTCCCTGAAAGTTTCAAAGAAAACTGCTCATTTTTTGGAGAAACTAACTTTTTTTGGTATAGCTAACTTCTGGTGGAAATGATATGACTTGGAATGCTCTGTAAGACTTTATCAACATTTAAAAATGAAAAAATTAAACATTTGCAGATTTTTAACCTAGTTCCTGTGGATGACTGAAGTGACGGCAACAAAATTGAAAGATGTATGTCACATCTAAATGTCACCATCTATCATTCCTGAAAGTTTCAAAACTCAATTTTCAACCCTTTCTGAAAAAACGAATGGATAAAATCTTGTTTAGAAAAAAGGAAAGGAAAGTGCACATATCTCAGAATGGAAATCAATTTTGATGAAAGTTTTGAATTATACTTTAGAGTTTGATAATGTCCATGATATATGTGAAAATCACCTCAAACATCAGATTTATAAGCCAGATATATAAGAACAAAGAAAAATTAATTTTCTGAAGTTTTTCTTGAAAAGCTGGAAGTTGCTCTTTTAACTTCTGGTAAGTCTCACATTTTCTGAAACTACATAAGAGACTTATTTATTCTATTCAAGGTTTTGTTTCAAAAGTTTAAATTTGAAATTTACTGTTTTATTTGTTCACTCCCGGTGACATGGATAATGACATTTAACCTTATGACAAAGCAGAAAGTCATATATCATACCTGCAAGTTTCAAGTAGAAAAATGGTGGACAAAGTTTCTTTTTATAAAACGGAAATGGACAAATCTGACAAACGGAAGTGAATTTTGAAAAAGTGTTTGAAGGTACTGTAGAGATAGGAAATGTCAATGATATATGTGAAATTCATATCAAAATCTTCATTCCTAACCGATTTTCCAAAAGTTTCTCTCGAAAAACTGGAAGTTTCTATCTTAACTTCTGGTAAATTATACATTTTCTGAAACTACGAAAGAGACATAATTATTCCATGCAAGATTTGTTGCAAAAGCGATAGTTTGAAATTTGACATTCTTTTGTTCACTTCCGGTGATGACCGGAAGTGATGACAGACAGGTTAAACCCGATTCTACACGTCTATAAACGGAGATCTATCAACCCTGAAAATCTAGTGACGCTATCTCTTACCGTTTCCGATACAAGGGTGGACAAAATCTGTTTCGAGACACAGGATATTGGACATATCTCAAGAACAGAAGTGAATTTTTGAAAAGCAAAATTACCATACCAAGTACATTTCATAAGACATCTTCCCTGATAGTTTCAAGAATATCTACATGTACTCAACCATCTCTGAAATCGCTCGAAAAAACCCCAACCCAAAACGTCAATTTTTTCAACCTCTTCCTGTGTAAACTGGAAGTGGTGGACACACATGTAGACAATATGGGTAGCATGGACTAATGCTAATCTATCGTCCCTGCAAGTTTGAAGTTTCTATCTTTATTCATTTCTGAGAAAATGAAAAACTAAAGTTTAAATTTGTCTGCTCAATATCTCACGACCGGAAGTGAATTTTATAAAAATGTATGAAGTTACTTTAGACATTTATACTGTCTACAACATATGTCAAAAACAAGTCCATCACTTGATTATTAAGTGAGATATAAAGCATTGAAAAAACGAGAATTTGAAATTTTTAAAAAAAATAATAAACAGTATGATCAGTAGAAGGTCTTCTGTTGGAAACAAAAGACATTAATAAACTCTCTATTATGTCAAATTTATACCAAGTGTAAAGATTTTAAAGTCCTATGAAAAATGTCAGTAACTGCTTGCTTATGACATCACAGTTAAATCTTTGCAGTACGACCTTTTGAAAGAAGAAGATAAAGTTGAAACTACTTTACTGAACTGAATTGTGTTGTGTAAGAGTAAACATAGGAAAATAGAAATACAGTTGAACTTTGATACCGGTTTGTTAAAATAGATCCTCAGTTCCCCTTGCTTGCCGTAAGAGGCGACTAAATGGGGCGGTCCTTCGGATGAGACCACAAAAACCGAGGTCCCGTATCACAGCAGGTGTGGCACGTAAGAGATCCCTACCTGCTCAAAGGCCATGGGCACCGAGCATAGGCCTAAATTTGCAGCCCTTCAAGGCAATGGTGACGTCTCCATATGAGAGAAAGATTCTCAAGCGGGACGTTAAACAATATTTAATCAATCAATCAATCTTGAATACCATGGATATATCAAAGTGATTCGGAAGTCCCAATCACTTATTTTTTAAGTATTTTACCTTTGATATCTCAAATATTCCGATATCTCGAAGTTTTTTCTCAGTCCCATCGAGTTTGAGAAAGCAAGATTTGACTGTATATTGAGCTATTTATATATACTACTAAACATTTGATAGGGATAATGTGATATTTGAGGCATAGAATGCCATGAACAAAAATAAGATGTGAAATTTTGGTCCCAATGGAGTCGCATAGCTATCTTTAACCGATATTTTGATATTGTGTCATGAAATGCACGGGTAGCTTTGGGCTTAACGTGAACGTTTGCCTTGCGACAGTATTCAGTTAAGGTAATCAACCAGACTCGACAATACATATTGAAAGTTTGTGGTTTAGTGTTGCCTGAAAGTTGACATAAAGACACTCTAAGATGCAGCGTCAGCAACGTAGGAGGCGTTTAAGCTTGGATATGATGGGCAGAGGCATTGGGCTTTTGGAATCTGGAGTAACACAAACTGACGTTGCTGTAAGGCTCAACGTCTCTCAGAGTGTTGTATCCAGGATGTGGCAACGGTACCAATTGACAGGCAGTGTTCAGAGACAACATGGTGGAGGTCGTCCAAGGGCAACAACCGCTGCTGATGACAGATTTTTAATTGTGCAAGCCAGACGAAATCCTTGACAAACGGCAATGCAGCTGAGAAATGACCTTCAGAACGCTGTTGGGACACGCGTGTCTACCCAGACAATCAGAAGACGTCTCTGGCAGAATGGTTTGAGGTCCAGAAGAACAGCTGTCCGTGTGCCTCTTACACCAAGACATGTGCGTGAACGGTTAGATTGGGCAAGAGACCATGCTGCTTGGACTGTTAATGATTGGAGGCCTGTGCTCTTCACTGATGAATCTAGGTTTTGTTTGGATCACACAGATCGAAGGACGCGAACCTGGAGACGGGCACATTGAGGAACATGACAGATACGGAGGTGGTTCCTTGATGATATGGGGTGGAATTTCATTGGATGGGAAAACCGACTTGCATGTTCTTCGCCACGGAACACTGAATGCAGCCAGATACAGGGATGAAATCTTAGACCCCATAGTGAGACCCTATGCTGGTGCAGTTGGTCCAACATTCATTTTAATGGACGATAATGCCAGACCTCATCGTGCAAGGGTTGTCCAACAGTATCTGGAACATCAAACTATCGAGCGAATGGACTGGCCTGCTAGATCCCCGGACATGAATCCCATAGAGCATGTATGGGACATGTTAGGGAGGGCCCTTGCGTCACGTCAAAGACAACCTGTCACCCTCGATGACCTTCAGGCGGCCCTCGAAGATGAATGGAGACGTCTGCCACAGGACCGGGTCAGGCGATTGATTGCAAGCATGCCAAGGAGGTGTCGCAGTTTGATTGAAGCACATGGTCATCATACACGCTATTAAAGACAAGATTCTTTGTTCCGGGCCCGATTTGGATCTGTTGTTATTGCCTTCAACCATAATGTCGTTTGACAGCATTTTGTTTTTGTCTATTTAAGGCGTTGTTACTGTTGACTGTTATGATGAATTGTTACAAAAATGCCACTCTAAACTTCAAATTAAACATTTCAGTAAAAAAAAAATGGTTAGTCCTACTTTCTTACACTTCACTAATAATATTTCTGAATATCCATATCAAATGTTTAGTAGTATATATTCTACTGACATATTACTTACCTGCAGTGGACAAGAATTGGGCCACA
The DNA here is from genome assembly GCA_024699665.1 of Ostrea denselamellosa. Classification (NCBI taxonomy): domain Eukaryota; kingdom Metazoa; phylum Mollusca; class Bivalvia; order Ostreida; family Ostreidae; genus Ostrea; species Ostrea denselamellosa. The sequence continues at coordinate 440,975 of JAMZEH010000069.1, forward strand.
CTCCCGAATCAAATGATCTCTAACATTACGTACAAACTTAATCAGGATCTGAGGCCTCTCTGGTACCCCAAAGTCTGGCCATGCAGTAAAATGAAAGTGCCTGATGGGTCTAGTCACGTTACCCTATGTAAAGAAATTTACCATACCAAGTAAGCTCAGAGGAAAGTCTATTCCTGCAAAAGCACACTTTAATGCACAATAATATCATATCAAATATAATGTTGTGCTTACATAAGCTATTCTCATCTCTGTGATGGTCCAGGAGGGGAACCTTGTCTCCGTCAAAACAGCTACTTGTAAATCTCCATAAAACATGGCATCTGAGTTCATGGGCCAGTAATGGTCACATTTCTCCTAAAAAATAAAACATGAATTATAATTAGTGGTCTTAATTTCAATACATTTTCTAGAAAGTAGGTTGATGTAATAACAAACACTTCATTACCCTGCCTTTTTCTGTACAGCGAGTCAACATTACAATATTGCGGACATTTTGTTCCCAGATCATCCTCCAGAAATCATCCCTGGTGGAGGGCAGTGGGCCTTGGGTGACGATATACTCCCTCTTGGAAGTGAAACCCTTAAACAAAATAACATGATCAAGTGATACAGTGGTTATCTTTTCAAAGGCAGGGAAAATATGCAAGAACAATATCTATAACTTTCCACATGTATGTTGTATTCTGCACCATTTTCTTTTTTATCCACTTTCAGACATAATAATAATTTTTGTATCTCCCTACAGGCATATAATTTGCGTTAATGTAATCAGATCCCTCTTCATCATCTGTTGGCAGGAGTTTGACACGAGAATGATCATATGGCAAAATATTTGTAAAACGATTTTTCCCACGGTTCACTGGAAGCTCTGCAGCTGAACAAGATTGATCTCTTCCAACTTCTTTCAAATCCTGTAAAATTTAAAACATGCTAATGCATTAAGACAATGTTGATAGGTGCATGACAATTTTTAATCCCAGTAAAACATCTGATTAAACAAACCTCAAACTGCTCAGCATATTTAAAGTCAGAATCTGCAGACAAGATCTTAATGTACTCCTTAAAGTCTGCCACTCTGAACTCATGACTGAAAGAAAACAAATAACATTGGCCACATCTTTCACCTCATCAGTAATTGAATCTTTTTCCTTCTTACATCACATGGACTCTTATGAGTTATGTATGGTTTAGATAAAACATCAATAACATTACAGGAGTATGCTTGCATATCAATTTGAATATCATTTTAGTGGTTCTGGTGAAGGCCCAACAAGCTCCTGGGTTTTACTATATTTACACAGCAAATCTTGGATCTAGATTAAGGTGATAGAAGCCCACTTTATCCAAAGTTAATGGTTTGTTGATCAGAATTGATCAATCGTATAAATTTCACTAATATTATAGGAGTATGGGTACAGTATCGCAGTTAATGTATATCTTGATATTTTTTCCTATAGATTCTAACCGAACCATAAAAGCCCACACTATAAATGTCTGGGGACTACTTTTATTTATCCATGGGAAGGGTCACCCAAGGGTAGCCTGTTTGTGCTTTTATTGTCGGATAGGAGGTAACAAAAGAAAAAAATCTTTCTCTTAAAAAAATCCTACTGTAGCCCTGCCTTTGCTTTAGGGGCCATGATATATACAAACTTGAATTTAAATTGCATGAGGATATTTACAAATACTATTCGTCATACAATTTTTATAAACTAGTAATTTTACTCTCAAGCAGAGACGTTCTTTTCAGCATTATTGTCTTTGAAGTTATTGATTATACCTTAGGTTTGAGGGGTTACTACCTAGCAAGAGGAGGGAGGGTATGAACTTGTTAGAATAAGCAAGTTCTGCCTAAGCTCCCCTGTTTTCTTTCTTTTGCTTTTCATGGTCTGGAGTGGGGTGAACAGACAAGTTAATGTGACAGTTCCTCAATAACGGTCATGTCCAACTTCTTTCTAGCAAAATGTGCCGCACTACTGAGTATTTTTTTTTTAATTTTTTTTTTTATTTTGTTTCATTTGATGTTCATTTTACTTCATATTTAATGCTATATTCAAGTGCTTAAAGACAAGTAAATGCATCATGTGACCTTCCAGTCTTCACAATTTTTCTAGGAAGGCATGCCCCTGGACCCCCCTAGTGGCTTTGTGCCTTTGGTGTTCAATATATCTCCCTACTTTTTCTGATTTCACCTGCTATTACTAAATTTATTGAGAACCCTGTAATTTTGGAAGAGGTTACCTACTCCTTTTAAATATTTATTTAGATTCAATTTAGTACTGACAACATTAAAGAAAATATTATTTTATAACTGTTTTACAAATATACACAATAAACAAAGTTTGGACCAGCCCTAGAGTCAAACCTCTACCCAAGGAATCATGAAAATTTAAAGTTTGGTAGAGGCCTTTTACTTCTATGCATTTAGTTTTTCTTAAAGATTCAATTCAAGCAATCAATCAATAGCATTAAAGATGTTTTACACATAAATACCACATACCAAGTTTGGCCACATTCTGGGGACAGAACCTCTAAACTGGGGATCATGAAATCTAAAAATTTGGTAGAGGCCTCTCTGCTCTATAATACTATGCATTTAATTTTTCTTACAAATGTGCATTTCTAGAGAAGATTTTTGAAAATGGTCACTTTTTGGCAGTTCTGGCCCTGCCCCTAGAGCCCCAGGGGAGTAGGAGTCCTGAAATTTACAATTTATGTCTGCCTTGTTCCAAAGATGCTGCATACCAAATTTGAAAAGAATTGGAATAAGTCACACGAAAACTCAAGTGACCTATATAAAAAAAAAAAGAGCTTCAAGCTTTGTGATTTTATTCATCAGAATTTGTGAGAAAATCTTTTTTCCTGAAAATTCAATTTAAACAGTATTTTATTATGTGTAACATAATAATAAGGATTAGGCAGCAGGCAGAGCCTATAGAAGCCTATTTTAAGATACCTACCTTTTCTTCTGTCGACTAAAGCTTGCTCTCGGAGTTGTGGTTCCAGAATTTCTCTCAGAACTTTTCCGCTGTAATCGACGATAAATGACAAAGATGACAAAGATGAGGACGATAACAAAGACAGAACACAGTACTGCCGCAACAATTACTCCCACATTGCCACCATCATCCTGGTCATGCACTACACCTGTAACAAGTCACAATAACATTCTACTCATTTACATGTCCATTCACATGTATATAAATAGGTGGATCATTCAATCCTGCAAATAGATGCTGAATTTTTGCTGGCTGAAAATTGGCTGGGAAGGGGTTGGGGTTAGCTTAGTACTCAAACAGCCATAGATATTATACAATTTTTGCTCTTCTGATCTTTTGAAAGTTCAACTCTGAATTTGTGATTCACACCAGAAATCTCACAGTGCAGAGTTTTGCCACACAGTTTATTTTCAGAACATTCTCCATAATCACGACTCATGTAATTGTGGTATAGATAGGCCAACTTTCTTTTATTATCTGTTTTATGGGAACTCTAACCCAAATTTAGGCAAAATTGAAATAAAAATAAAAGTATCCCTTTGCTGTTGTTGTTTTTTAAATTTATTTCATCTGCCTACCGTTCCAGGTTGACAGAGAAAAAGAAAATAAATCATGTCATCTTATTCCTGTCCCCGCCACTCATTAATCACTTGTTTGGAGTGGCCAATGAGTGGCGAGGATGACAACCAGACTAATAAGGGTATATATAAAAGGAGACAAGTCATTGGCTGATTCCATGGACATCATCCAATCAGAGACATCGAAACATGTTATGATGTTTAGCTCCAAAATGAATCTGCAGTGCCACAATGTCAGCCTCAGGACAATCGGAACATTACTCAGCCTTTGAGACTGAAGCCCTGACCAAATGAATTTCACAACAGTACTTTGGTAAAGGGCTTTATGGACATTATAACCATGCATTTGGGTTTTTCTCTCACATTTTGGGAGTAGAGAAAATTTTGAAAAATTGTAATTTTTGTCAGTTTTGGCCCAACCAATGAGACCCTCCAAGATCATAAATTTCACAACTTACATTCCTCTTACCCTAGAGAAGCTTCACATCAATAATGGAAACAATTTGCTTGTAGTTTTCAAGAAGAAGGTAAATATGTAAAATTATTAATGGACAATACACGATGACAGATGAAGACCAACAACAATAGGTGACCTAATAAAAATATCACGTGATTCACAACCATCACATGATCATCATCCTACATATCCTTAAAGTTAGTTATTAAATATGTTTTTTATAAATAAATTTTCTTTGCTTCTAAAGAACGATATACAAATTGCGAATATTAATAATGAGAATTTCAATGCCCCATGAAATTAAAACAACCATGAAATGTATCAACACAGAAATTTTAAACATGTGGAACTACAGATGATTTACCTTTAACAAAATAAAATGGTAACCAGTGGTTAAATACATCCACATTTTACCTGTGATGATGGGATCAGAATAAGCAGTGTCTGCATATCCCCCTGCTGTGTACGCTCTCAGTCTGACATAGTATTTTGTATTCTGTTTAAGTGGGCCATTACAATACAGCACATTATTACAATACGCCTCCACTCCAATGTCAAACAATTTATAGCTCCTTGTCCCAGTGCTCCGAGTGGATCGAGCTTGACCACAGGAAGAAGTAAGCATGAAGAAGTCGGAACAGTTCCGAATGGTCTGGTAAGCCTTGATGTTTGGGTTGATGTGGGCAGCCTTCCAGTCAGGCAGTGTGCTCGTTTTTATGTGCTCCTCATCAGGGTCTGTTGCTATAATCACAGTGTAGGCTCGTATTTTCCCATACTTGTCAGAAAATGCATTGGTGAAGTTGGCAGTAATGGTGGTAGGTGAGACAGAGTGGCCTCCTGAGGTCAGCTGTTTGGGCTTAGTTTGACTCAATGTCAAGCTGTCTTTGATTGGGGGATCTATAAATTTCATAAGGATAATCAATCACAAATACATCCAAACAAAAACTGAAATCTTCATTTATCACTTGTTAAAATCAATAATCTCCATTTCTAGATTAAATACGTTTATGGCCCTTAAAGAATAATGAACTTCAGTAAATATTGATACTGATATTTATTAATCAAACTTTGAATGTCAGTTGTTGATTTACAAGTGAGATACTGCACTCACAATTCTTTACTATGTAAAAAAGGCTTGAGCTATGATTTTCTTTACATACAGATTGTTCAATACAAAATACCATGTTTAAAACAACATGAGATATGAGAAACACCAGAAACAGTTTAATTAAGTTCAGAATTAACTTGTAAATTGAAAAATCAAGCTGTTTTAAACAAAGTGTTTATTAGTATATTCAACCTATGTACACAAAAACATGGCATTAGCCTTGTTTATCATTAGAAATACCTTAGTTAAGCATTCTAAACATTAAAAATGGAAAAATTAAATTTGAAAATTTTCAGTTCAACTTGTGTCCATGCCTCTTTGAAACTGTGAGGGGAGTTAAAAGGACAAATCATGCACTCATTTTATAATATTTCCTCAAAGCTGACCGAGTTCAACAATATGCAATTTTTTAAAAAATTAAAGAATATCAAAAGTCTTAACATATGCACCCATACAGACACTCTGTAAAATAAGAAGGTCCTCACTTGTTAGATGGACAAATCATGTACAATGTAAAATTTTCTCAGAACTGATTAAGTTCGACAATGTGTAATTTTCTCAGAAATTAAAGGAAATTACAATCCTTGCCACATACACAACAAACACGCTGTAAAATAAGATCCTCACTTGAATACTGTGAGAGAAGTTAGACAATAATATTTCCTGCAAAACTGACTAAGTTCAACAAGATGTATATTTTTCAAAAATTAAAGAAAAATTGAAGAAAATCAATCAAAAATCAAAATTCTTGCCACATGCACATCTTCAGTACCCATACAAACACTAAAATAAGAAGGTCCTCACTTGAAAAATGAGGGAGGAGTTAGCTAGACAAATTATGTTCCTTCTATAAAACAGTAATTTTTCAAATACTAGTAAAACGGCAAAACTCCTCCAAGAGAAGTTGAAATAGATCAAAATTGCAACATAATCTAGAGTGACATACAAGCAAGATATAAAGCAAGATTCAGCTTGATATGTGACATACTAGAGAAATGAAAATAGAAACAAAAAAAACCAAACGGATGGACAGACATCGTTGTACCATTATACATCGTGTCTACAGACAGGAGTACATGATGGTTTGCCGGTAGAGCGAGTTTAAAAGAACATATTAGGAGTATTTTTTGTACATAAATTACAAAATCTTGTCGTCACAAAGTCAGTCTTAAAATTAAAAAATATCTAACTTAATAAAGTGATCAAGTGATTTGGAATTATTGGCCAAAATATTGAATTTTCAACATTTGAATTAGTTTCCTGTACCACAAATTACAAAATTAAAATACACATATAGGAGTATAAAAATTTACAACATATTGGATAAAACAGAAACTGTAGGATTATGTATATTTAGAACTTTTGGATTAAACAATCCTTCAACAACAAAATATAACCCTTTCTAAACCCTTTCAAAATTTGAATCAATATGAAATTTTTCAATTGGATAGGCCTAAATAATAAATGTATAATATATTTGGACCAATGAAATAAGTATTGAACACCATTGTAGTATAGCTCATTCTTATCAAAATAACTTGATGGTAACATTCTACATATACAGCTTGTCATTATGTTTAATATCAGTACAGAATGTATATGCCCCCATTATTGGTTGAAAGAGGGCAATATATGTTATGAAGAGTGTCTCAAGTATTATCATTTATTGTTGTAGTTTCCAATGGTCAGCTGTGCATAAATAAACTAGTCAAAAATGAAAACTCCACCTACAATTCTGTAACTGTACAAGGTGGAGTTTTCATTTTTATCAAGTTTATTCATTGCATGATGGATAGACAGAAAGATGATGAACAAAGTAATGCCAAAGTGTTGATATGCTGTTATAGCAGATGATGTGATGCACAGAAAAATTGGCCATGAGAAATCATTGAACTGAACATATTTTTATCTTATTTTTATCTATATTTTATAAAGATATCAAAGACAAAAGGATTGGGAACAAGTTCTTAAAATTTGGAACATCCTCTCCTAAATCACTGAAATGTTAACAGACAAACAGACATATATTACCCCCTGTAGGACTCGAACACATGACCTTACACATTGCCAGCATACCACCTTAACCTACTAACTACTTATACTGCTATGTGAGATTTTTTGAAAGGACAAAAATGATGTCTTAACTTTGCAAGAATGGTATACTTCCATTTGAAAAATTGGTGATGATGTGTTATTTCTCCTTAATACTCATTCTGGTTACATATACTAGCATTGACCCATATCTGAGACAGCAGAAGATACAATGAAACAGGAGAGGATTCAAATCAAGAGAACGCATTCAAATCAGCAAACATTGCTACCAACTTCTAGCTTCCAAACCTGCAAACATTGCTACCAACATCTAGCATTCAAATCTGCAAACATTGCTACCAACATCTAGCATTCAAATCAGCAAACATTGCTACCAACATCTAGCATTCAAATCAGCAAACATTGCTACCAACATCTAGCATTCAAATCTGCAAACATTGCTACCAACATCTAGCATTCAAATCTGCAAACACTGCTACCAACATTTAGCATTCAAATCTGCAAACACTGCTACCAACATTTAGCATTCAAATCTGTAACATTGCATTCAAATCTGCAAACATTGCTACCAACATCTAGCATTCAAATCTGCAAACATTGCTACCAACATCTAGCTTCCAAACCTGCAAACACTGCTACCAACATCTAGCATTCAAATCTGCAAACACTGCTACCAACATCTAGCATTCAAATCTGCAAACACTGCTACCAACATCTAGCATTCAAATCTGCAAACAATGCTACCAACATCTAGCATTCAAATCTGCAAACACTGCTACCAACATCTAGCATTCAAATCTGCAAACACTGCTACCAACATTTAGCATTCAAATCTGCAACATTGCATTCAAATCAGCAAACATTGTTACCAACATTTAGCATTCAAATCTGCAAACATTGCATTCAAATCAGCAAACATTGTTACCAACATCTAGCATTCAAATCTGCATACATTGCTACCAACATCTAGCATTCAAATCTGCAACATTGCTACCAACATCTAGCATTCAAATCTGCAAACATTGCTGGACTAAAAATTTGAAAATCAATAAACAAATCATAGTTAAAGCTTTGTAACAGAAGGTCCTTGTATGCACTGAAAATTCTATTATAGTTTCTATATGAAGCTGACTTACTGTAGGTGCGTAGAACAATCTCAAACCTCTCTGGAACATTTTCTATAACAGTGCTCGCAGACACCTACATCAAAAAGAAATATTAAATATGTGAAAAATACTTTATCATGTTCAACACTCCCATCACTTGCACCGTACTATCTCACAATCTATATTACAAAATCAATTAACTATGTACTACTTGTAGCAGTGTGAAAATTTGTGAATAACTTAAATATTATGATTAAATGAAATGAATTATAAGACTGTATAATAATATTCACTCAAAACACATGCATGTAGAATGGTAAGCATCTATAATTTTATTAATTTCCAGTTTGATGTAATTAGTATTTTCCCAACAAAAGGTTAGTGAGCATTTGGGGTGTTTTATAATTGTGACTTTAAACAAGGGTTGGATTTTTTCATATTATCCTGTGGGATGGAAGTGTTGACATGCTTGATTTGTAGTTTAATTGGAGCTATTTCACCATTCGGGTATAGTATGTTGGGCTTTTCCTGATTTTATGGAAGCAATATAGTGTCAGAGGTGGGGCTCTTAATCATATTGCTAACATCTAACAATATGCATTTTTATCTTTTATTGCAGAAGATTTGATATTGTTTAAAAGTTATAATATTTAAAACTTAAAACTTTTAAACTTGATTTTCTCATTTACAGGTGTATTGAATATAAAAGTTGGATGGATCACTTTATAAAATTGTGATTGAGGTGTTTGAATATCATTAAAGTTTGATATAACAGTGTAGAGAACTTTATGCTCAATTTCAAACAATAAAAGAGGCCCACAGGCCTTAATGGTCACATGAGTATCATAGCTCATACACCTGTTGGGGAGTCTCATATTTGAATTTAAGTCTCATTCTGGAATCTTTTGTTCACAGCTGTATGATCTTTCTAAATCTGCATACAAGTTTTATTCAATTACAATACAAGGGAAGATGAATTTGAAGCATTTAAGTCAGTCAATATTTCCCTGACTAAGGTGCCATGAATTTTATAATGTGCCATGAATTTTATAATGTTGGTAAAGGGCTTTATTGGACACAATAACCATGCATCTGGTTTTTCTCCCACATGTGTAAGAGTTGAGAAGTTTTTGAAACTTTCATTTTTTGTTGTGTTTTTTTTGTTTTTTGTTGTTGTTGCAGCTTTTGTCCCCAAAATGAGGTCCTTAGGGAGCTATGATCATAAACTGCACAATATACATCCATCTTATCGCAAAAGATCTTGCCCTGCCCCTAGGGTACCAGGGGAGAAGGAGAAGAAATGAAATTTAAAATTTGTGTCCTCCTGTCTCAAAGAAGCTTCAGACAAAATTTCGAAAGAATTGGAATGGTAATGATCAAGAAGTTTAAAATGTTCACTTGTTAACACATTTAGTCACTGATCATTATGGTCCCACCCTTATTATACCAAAACCTCTACCCCTGGAATCACAAATTTTACAATTTTGGTAAAGGGCTACCTACTCACTCTAAACATGTGTTTAGTTTCAATTTGGTATCAATAGCATTAAAGATGTTTTATATGTTTTACACTTGAAAACCATAAAGTATTACCAAGTTTGGCCCTTCCCTGGGATAAGAAACCTCTACCCCAGGGATCATGAAATTTAAAATTTTGAAAAAGCCTTCCTGCAATACATTACTATGCATTTAGTTTTTCTTACAAATGTGCAGTTCTAGAGAAGAAAATGTTTGAAAATTGGTCACTTTTGGCAGTTTGGGCTCCATCCCTAAGGCCCCAGGGGGACAGGAGTCCTGAAATTTGCAATTTATGCCCATCTTGTCCCAAAGATCCGTCATACAAAATTTGAAAAGAATTGGAATGATAGTTATCAAGAAGAAGTTAAAAATGTTCAAATGTTAATGCACAGCAGATGTTGAACAATGACGGATAAAACCAATTGCAATTGGCCTTGTCCCAAAGATGCTTCAAAACAAATCTGAAAAGAATTGGAATGGCAGTTATCACAAAGAAGTTAAAATTGTTCAATTCTTAATACAATATTAAATCACTGACCATTTTGGCTCCACCCTCATACAAAAATCCCTACTCATGGAATTATGAAACTTAAAACTTTGGTAAAGGCTACCTGTTCAGTATCAAAATATCCATTCAATCTCAATTTGGTATCAACTGCATTGAAGAGGATGTTTTTTAATGTTTTACACTTGAAAACTATATACCAAGTTTGGCCCTCTCTGGGGTCAAACCTCTACCCCGGGGATCATGAAATTTACAATTTTGGTAGAGGCCTTCTTGCTCTACATTACTAAAAACATTTAGTTTTTCTTACAAATATAAAAGAATTGGAATGGTAGTTATCAAGAAGTTAAAAATGTTCAATTGTTAATGCACAGCAAATGTTGAACAACAACAAACGAAACTAATGGCAATAGGTCACCTGAGTTTACTCAGGTGACCTAAAAATTTATACAGAGTAAAATATCTGTATCTTGAAGTCCAAACATCTTGGACAAAAACTTTGAGATATTCTGGGGTTTGAGATATCTGAACTTGTCTTCCAATTTCGTTTAAGTGACTTCCCCTATGTTTGTATATGTCCCTTTGATGCACAACAGTTGCACTATAAATAAAAATTACAATGTCTTATGCTTTATCCTAATAATAAATTAAAGTTATTTTAGTATTTCAAAGAAAAACATCTCATTTTCTTTTTTTTTCTTTCTATAAAACATTCCATTGTATCTAAAACATAATAACTACGCTGATCTTGCGTTTACAATACTGAAGTCCAAGCTTGAATGGGATGTAACTACTGCACTGTAGTTAAAGAATTTATCACGTAAGAAACAAAACAATATGAATAAAAATAATGATAATTATGTAACACTATAAAAACATGCAATATTCAACAATATTTCAAATACTGTACAAAATAATATACATGTACTATCTGTTCCTCTCTCTACAACTGCTTGAAGCTTTGTTTCATGCCAACAATTGAAAGCTTGTCTTTCATGTATTAAAATATGCTAAATGATGAAATTTTTTGTGCCTCTTTTAATAGTCAACTGTCATCATAATTGTTTAATTTTAGTTCACTTTGAACCACTCTTTATTTTCTGAATTAATAATAAAGCATAAATCATTTAATACATTTTTGTTTTCATGGTTATTAACTTCAAGTGCACTTTGAAAATCTTTGTTAATAATTTAGTGCTTATCATAAGTACACTGTCCATAATATTGGGTGGGGTCATTTATAACTGGCTTGGAACTTACTCATTTTATGTTCAAAACTGCACTAAATACTCAGGCTGTCATACCAATTACCACATGGTGCCCTTGCATAAGGTGTGGGTTCCTTAGCAATCATCAGTTAGAACTGGTGTGAATAGCCACAGGTGAGAATGTGTGAAGTAATGAAACCAGGTATGTCTAGCAGACCAGAAAATCAACAGCATTTCAAAATAAGCCAGATCAAATTAGGGCTTGAGACCTTAAAGACACTTTGACATAAGCAGGGTATTCAAGATTGCAGTGTTTGAGATATCAGGAGTTTTAAAAATAATTCATATAGGGAATTTGACAGAGACTGGCGATCTACTTTGACATATATGTATGAGGAGTATTCAAGACAATCCATATTCGATATAGACATTTTACTGCATACATATAATTTATATGTATTTGATATGATGTACTTTTTTATGTCATTTTGATAGGTGGCTTTCTCTTTGTTACAGGGCATTTAATTTATCCTATTTTATTACGTAGTTAACTGTCAATGGTCAGACATTATAAACAAAATTAAAACAATTCACACAGTTGTTCATATTTTTATTGTCAGACAGTGGGGTTACATTGTCACACAGTGGGGTTACATTGTCAGACAGTGGGGTTACATTGTCAGACAGTGGGGTTACATTGTCAGACAGTGGGGTTACATTGTCACACAGTGGGGTTACATTGTCACACAGTGGGGTTACATTGTTACACAGTGGGGTTACATACTACACTGAAAGGTTAGAAGTTTATAATAAATGTTAAAGAACTTACTTTAAATGTATATTTCAGTCCAGCTTTGAGGGATATGAATTTTCTTCTAATAGTTTGTGCTATAATGAGTTCTTGTGTCATGGAGATGTCCATCTGACCCTGATCCATAAAATGACCCTAAACAAAAAACTCCAGTCATAATGCTGTTGTTAATAATATACTAAACTATAACTTTCAAATTTACATTCTCTACAATATAATGTGTTTCTTTGACTATGAGATTGGCATCTCATGGTTTATGTTAAAGCCATATATAGTGCTGTTGCATGATACTGTATATCGGGTAATTTGATGGTAACATTCAACAATAGTTTGAAATCGAAGCACTTCATATTTTGGTGCAAGATCATTTAACAAGTGTATCAATAATATGTCTATTAAATAGAAATTTACATTTAAGCCAGTACTATCATATCTGGTGAATTTTCCTCATTGCCAAAAGAAAAATTACCGGATATAAAGTATTTCATAAAGAAACCAAAAAATATTGTATTTTGAAATATTTCACCACTCACAATTTCATCCTCAGCGGTGTACACAATGTGATATGAGCGAATGATTCCATTAGGGTTCCTGGGGGGTGACCAACTCACATTTACTGTTCTTGGTGAAATCTCAACCACATTCAAGTTCTGCACTGAAGAAGGAGCTAAAACAGACAAAAAGCATGTAGCAAAAAATTCCCCTCTCATCTTTAATTTTATCTATTCAAATTGAAGGCAAATCTAAAAATCCACAATCCAGGTTGCTGACCAGCTTCTTCTGTCCTGGATGAAATGTATAGGACGCTGTGTTTGTCTCCAGCAATGGCCTGCACAACAAATCGGTAATTTGTGTATGGAGTCAGGGGACCAAACTCTAGCTCAACTTTAGTCTGGTTGGCTGGCCTAGTCTGAATTCCGCAGTTTTCAGAGCAAGTAACATTATACAGTTCAACATTTCCAGATGGTTTGTGGATTGTGAGCTTGATATAATTAGCTGTCTTTTCCCTCTCAACATAAGGTAGCTCTGGCTCTGAAACAAAATTACAGAACTAGCAATTTTTTTCTTCCAAAATTAAATACATATCACTTCAAGGTGATTTTCAATAATTGTGCATAAATAGGACATTTTTGTGGTGGTTAACACCCATGAATTACATGTAAATCCTCCTATAATGAATAACAGAAATAAAGAAATCCCCACAAATATAAAGTCTAATACTCCAAATAAATTAAATTAATGGAACCAATTTTCATTACAAGTCCTCACAAACATACACACTAGTACTCCAAATAAATTAAAATTAATGGAAGAAGTTTTCATTACATGTTCAAAATAAATGTTGTCTATTTTTTTATTACATATTTTGATTCCAATTTATGCAAAGCTGAACAAAATTGGTCAGTCATACATTGTACATCAAATGAAGTGAAATTTTAAAGTTATGTTGTCCATTTGAAGTAAATATTAAACTCAAGTAATGATTGGTATTGGAATTCCCAATGCTGCTGCAGCAGTACTTGCAGAATATAGTTGAGCATGTTTTTCTGCAAGATGAAACCAAGACTGAATAACAATTACCAAATCTCCCTTTAGAATGCAAATAAAACATCTCAAAGATCTATGCTAGAGGCCTACCACATGATTATGGATTCATTGTCTGTGAACACAACTGACATGAAGTAGCTTAATGTTTAAAAAAAACCACAGCAATAAATGTGAGGTAAAATTAAGAATAAGGACTTGATGAAACAGTAGAATCAATTGAAAATAGAAGACCATAATAACGAACAGCAGAATTACCATCTTCCATTACTATATTTGGTGAACAAAATAAGAAAGACTAAAACAAAAACCACACACACACACACAAGAAAGAAATGAAAAAAAAGAAAAGAAACCCAAACAGTAGGTCTCCCTTATAAAGCATGTATAAATGGGAGGACATAATAACAAAATTTAGAGAAATCAAGTTTTGAGACTCCTAAATCTATTTCCTTTGTAATTGTTGTAAAAGTTAAACTGAATAAAGAAGATTTACCCGTGTGAATCTGTATAACTTTTGACTGACTGTACTGGTCCCCACTGACTGCAGTCACCTTGATGGTGTACTTGGTTCCGCCCTCCAGACCCGAAAACATCACACTACGATTTGTGTCATTTCTGTTCTTCTTCACTACTTCTGAACTAGGTATCAGCTCAAATTCATAAAACTCAAAGTAATTGTCAGCCTCTGTGTATAACACAGTGATGTTTTTGCTGCCAACACTTCCTTCTGATAAAACTGCATCTATTTCTGGTTCTGAAACAATAGGCCTAAATTTTATTATTTTCGTGTCTGGGAAAAAACAAAATTAAAACCAACACAATTTTTATTAAACTCTTTATTTTTAAGAACACATGTAACATTTCTCAATCATAATATAAAAATTTTCATGACATTTCCAATAGAATTTTATATTTCCTGATTGCTGCAAGTAGAAATGTAAAATTATATGGACATTACAAGTTATATCAAAGAAGGGGAGAAAAATAATTGAATCAATCAGAAATCAAACCAGGAACCTTGCATTACTATTTAGGTGATCTAACCACTGAGCTACAAAGTACAGTCTAAACTAACTTAGTAATAACTCTGTATTAAATGACTCTCTGTTTTATGTCACCATATTTCATCCCTCCAAACACTTTCCTATATAAATTGACTGTATGACTCCCTGCCTTACACGACAAGCAACAATACTTTTCAGCCCTAAAAAATGGTAGTTACACTGCTTTAAATGACTTTGAGATGACCTCTCACAATCTGTGTACTGATTACATGTTTAGTCTTGTGTGATATTAGTGAGAAAATATAGCCATCAAACTCCCAAGCCAAAGTCCCACAAGTTAATATATAATCAAAGCACTGAAAAACATTGATTTGGGCATTTCAGCCTACAGAATAGCAGGAGTTCAGCATCAGGATAATCCAAATAGAGAATCTCCAAAATAATAACACTTCCCAACTTAGACAGACATATAATAAAAAGTAACTTCTAAATAATTTTCATGGGGCATGGACAAGATTTGAGCTGAAAAAATTTTAATTCTATTTTTCCATTTTTAATGTTTACAATGCCTAACTAATATAATTCTAATGGTCAGCAAAACAAAGTTTGTGTCTATAATCTCATGTTTTTGTTTACAAAGGTTAAATTTACTAGTGAATGTTCTGTATAAAGCTGATTTTTTTTCAATATACAAGTTAATTTTGAACATAATTAAATAGTTAATAGTATTTGTCACTTCTTATTTTGTTTTAAACATGATATTTTCTATTAAGCAATCAATATGTAAACAAAAACATGGCACAAACCTTGTTGACATGACAAAGTATTGTGAGTGCTGTATTTCACTTGTAACTCTACTTGTAATTCAAATTTTGGTTGACCATTAGAAATACTTAAGTTAGTTAAGCATTGTAAACATTAAAAATGCACAAAATAAAAATTTTAAAATTTTCAGCTAAAATCATGTCCATGTTTCTTTAAGAATCCTAATGTGTCTGGAAGTTCTAAATAGAGGAGGTACAATACTAACATTTATGTGATTTAAAGATGCAGTTTGCCAAATGATTCCCTGTCAACTAAATATCCATCAAAATTTGGAGCTTTTTTCTTGTTTGTGCTATATCCAAATGAATACTGAACATTCTATTTTGATGACGTTAATATCTGTTCAACAGATTATTTATTTACATGAATTTGTAACGATACAATTTTTAATATTGATTATATTTCTTACAACGTATTAACTGAATACTCATGTAAAGTTTGATTGATAAAATTGAATAGAAATGATAAATGGGGTTTTCAATTCAAGTGCATATATGTGTAAATTTTCTTAGAAGTGAAAGATTTGATTAAAGTTCAATAGATAATCCAGGATAGCATTAAGAGTCTCCCGATCATAATTCTAACTTTTTTCTCTTAGTCCCTTGGAAGGAAATATGTGACAGTCTAGACTGTATAGTAATATTTAACACTAGATATTGATTGATTGTTTGTTGTTTTCCGCCACACTCAACAATTTTTCAGTTATCTGGTGGCGTCCAGTTTTTTATTGATGGAAGAGAGAACCCAAATAAAATGTATCTGGGAAGAGACCACTGACCTGATGAAAGTAAACTGGCTAACCTTCTCACATATATCAGTGCGAGTGAGAATTGAACCCACAACAACTAGAGGTGAGAGGCCTTGTGATTTTGAGTGCAATGCTCTAACCACTCAGCCATGGAGGCCCCCTAATACGAAATATAAAACCTATTTCTGAAATTGTACAAATTCTTTTTAATATGTAGAGGAATTTTAAATGAGAGACCCATGGGCCACATTGCTCACCTTGACCCATATTTAAAGATTCTCCCTCTATATTTGCATGTAAAACATTGATCCTCTATTTTGGCCCTACCCCCAGGAGCCATGATTTTAATGAACTTGAATCTGCATTATGTCAGGAACCTGTCAAGTAAATTTAAACTTTTCTGGTCCAGTGGTTCTTGATAAGATTTTTCCTATATATTCAATGTAAAACTTTAATTCCCTGTTGTTGCTCCAACCTGAACCATGGGAGCCATGAATTTAACAAACTTAAATCTGCACTATGTAAGGAATCTGCCACATAAATTTCTGGCCCAGTGGTTCTTGAGAATATTTTCCATACATATTCGCATATAAAACTTGAATCTGCACTTTGTCAGGAAGCTGCAATGTAAATTTAATTTTTTCTGGTCTAGTGGTTCTTGAGAAGATTTTTAAATGACCCACCCTATTTTTGCATTCTTGTGATTATTTCCCCTTTGACAGAGGCATGGCCCTCCTGAATGAACTTGAATCCCTTCATTCAAGGAAGATTTGTACCAAGTTTGATCAAAATTGGCCCATTGGTTCTGGAAGAGAAGATTTTGAAAATTTGTCAGTGTACTTTAGCCATTTCACTATTGTCTCCCCTTGGAGAAGAGTGTTGCTCTTCATTTGAACAAACTTGAATCCCCTTCACCCAAGGATGTTTTTTGCTAAGTTTAATTGAAACTGGCCCAGTGGTTCTGGAGAAGATCTTGAAAATGTGAAAAGTTTACAAGCAGACAATGGACAATGGGTGATCAGAAAAGCTCACTTGAGCCTTTAACTCAGGTATACTAAAAAAAAATAAGTTTGTGAAACAAGAGGCCCACAGGTCACCTGAGTATTAGTTAAAAGTATCATCAGTCCCAAGGTCTATGAAATCTACAAAAAATTTCCAGTTTTGAATATCCAAGTTAAATTCTGATATTCAGCAACAGTACAAAACAAGACATGTTCTTAAAAACTTAAAACCCCTTGAAATTGCCTATAATGATGAAAGGTTTTATATAATATATGTGACATTAAAACAATTTAACTAATTTGAACCCATCCTAGAAATTCACATTTTTGGTATATCCTTTTCTGCTTTTTCTAAAATGCATTTAGTGTTTATAAAGTATCAGCAAACTTAAAAGTCTCAAATAAAAAAAAACAATACACAATAATGATTTTGGCTCCACCTTGGAACCAAACCTTTATCCCATAGGATCATGAAAATTACAATTTAGGAAAAGGACTACTTCCTTGTTTTAAATATCTATTTAGTTTCAAATTTACAATTTTGGTAAAGGGCTACCTGCTCAATCTAAATATCCATTCAGTTTCAATATAGTATCAACAGCATTAAAGATGTTTTTAAAATGTTTTACACATATATTATATACCAATTGGTACCACTCTGTAGTCAAAACCTGTAACCCATGCATCATGAAATTTACAATTCTTCCTGCTCTACCTCTGTGTGTTTAGATTTCTTACACAGGTGTGGTTGTAGAGATGAATATATTGAAAAAAAAATAGCCCCAGGCCCCAGGGGTGCAGGATTCCTGAAATTTACATTTTATGCCCCCTTGTCCCAAAGATGCTTTATCCAAATTCAAAAAGAATTGGAATGGTAGTAAGTTTATCAAGAAGATGATAGTAATGTTCATTTGTAAACAGGCAATGCACAACGGACACAGACCAATTGTAATCTGCTTCCTTATGAGCCATTTAGATAGCCTTAAAAAGTGTTGTTGTTTTTGTTTTTTGTTTTGTTTTTTGTTTTTTTTTTGTTTTTGTTTTAAACAAAGATCAATTTGGTATATTGGGCAAAACTAGCAAGGTTGTGGGAAAAAAATATTGAATTATTACTGAAAAATACAGTATACATGTATCGCTCATTCATTGTTCATCTGAATACAAACTTTAATTCATCACTATTTACATTCAGACTGCCTTAAACATTAATCAGTATAAAATCACTACTTACGAACATAAACCATCAAATGCACAGGTCTGGAGACAGACTTTTGTACAATACTGTAGATAGTGGCATTATAGGGATGTCCAGAAGTAAGTCCATTGATGGTGTAGTTGACACTAAGATCTGATGAGTTTGCCAGGATGATGACAGTGTTTGAAGTACCATCTATGAGACTAATGTAGGTCAGATTCCAGCTCTCAACAAAGGTTGTGTTACTGCTGTATGTCCAGTTGAGAGAAATACTGTCATTACTTATGGCCGCTACCAGTACATCACTTGGAGGTAGAGGGGCTGTCAAACAGTGAGCAGATACATTTTACATTCTACTTTAATTATGCGATTTCTTTTACTTCAATAAAATTGCATCACTCTCGCTTAAGTCATCACAAAAACTCAGTGGTCACCAATGCCAGTGAATTTTAAGGTTGGGTCAGTGAAAATCAAAATTCAAGAAGTCTTATGGGATTTTAGACTTTTTATAAGTCACAGTAAATAAAAAATTTTGTGTAGTCTTATTTGCATACATTTACCATCAGAATAAAATTACACAACAATAAACATCTCATAAGATATTATGTGTTAGGACATCCTAGTTTATTTTTTTATGCAAAGAATGATAACTATTCTTGTAATATGCATTATTTCCATTAGCAGAACTCTTCAAATTAAAGGCACGTAAAGTCAGCTATCATTAGGTATACATAATATGGCACCGAATACAAATTATAATCAACTGCAAACCCAGGTTAGAACAGGTTCTCAGTATCCCTTGCTTGTAAGGGCATAAGAGGCAGCTTCGGATGAGACCACAAAAACTAAGGCACTGTGTCACAGTAGGTGTGGCATGATAAAGATCCCTCTCTGCTCAATGGCCCTAAGTGCCGAGCATAGGCCTAAATTTTGCAGCCCTTCACTGACAATGGTGACGTCTCCATGTGAGTGAAAGATTCTCAAGTGGGACATGAAACAATATACAATCAATCAGCAAACCACACCATTGATTAAAATTCTAAAGCTGAAATGAATTAATAATTATTACAACAAAAAAAGATGAACTTGTTAAACCATGTGAGGGAGCACAGGGACTGAATTTGCCATATCTGACTGATATAATAAAGCTTCATTCACAAGAACAAATGTAAAGGGAAAACCCTACGTACATCACACAAACTTTCTTGCTTTTAAAAATATTCTGTTAGACTATGAAAATAATTTATTTTATCATACAATTAGCACATGTTCATTTTACATGGACTTATTGTAAGCATACAATTCATGTACCCTTCCCCTCCTCTTTTTGCAATAATCCATCAGTCAAACTGCATTTCGTTTTTAATTCTGAGAAGTTTATATCACAGGTTAACACAATTGATGTGTTTCCGAACTCATTTTAAGCTATTTCAAAAATTACCAAAAAAAAAATAAATGGAATTTGGATAGAAAACATCGCTTTTTGGAATTTTTAAAGTAGGTGCAATGGAGTTAAAAAAAAACATATTAGTTTTAATATACCAGTGTTAGAATTAAAAAAAAACACAAAAAAACCAAACAAAAAAAACCCAATTTGACTAATGATTATTGTATCAAATATACATCATGTTTATTTATTTAAAAAAAAGGGGGGTAACATTATCAATGTTTAGACTTTACATGTCTCGATAATCTCGCACTTGCTTATGAGACTTGTTAATTTTCTTACCAATGACACAGAAGAGTCATCAAATTGCAATAACTCTGATGGGCTGGTAACAAGAAGAAATGCCAAGGTAAACTGTACGTAAATTATGCAAATATTCAATGAACAACTTGTTGAAACATATAAAATGGTCGCATTCTTAATGCTGGTTATATATTGTTTAATGTCCCACTCAAGAATCTTTCACTCATATGGAGATGTCACCATTGTCAGTGAAGGGCTGCAAAATTTAGGCCTATGCTCAGCGCTTACGGCCTTTGAGCAGAAAGGGATCTTTATTGAGCCACACCTGCTGTGACAGGGGACCTTGGATTTTGTAGTCTTATCCGAAGGACCACCCCATTTAGTCACCTCTTACAATAAGCAAGGGTTAATAAGGACCTATTTTAACCAATTCCCCACAGGATTGGTAGCATTCTGTATCACATCCATAACTGCATTGTCCAAATGAAATGAAACTTGTTAACACATCTTATCACTGACCATTTTGGTCCCACCCTGACACCAAAACTCTGAGATCATGAAATTTACAAGTTTGGTAAAGGGCTACCTGCTCATTCTAATTATCCATCAAGTTTCAATTTCGCATCATTAGTATTAAAGAAGATGTTTTTTTTAAAAATATTTTACACATAAATACTTTATATATACCAAATTGGACCTGCCCTGGAGTTGGAACTTCTACCCCAGGCATCATGAATTTACACTTACAGCTCTACATTACTATGCATTTAGTTTTTCTTACACATGTGTGGTTGTAGAGAAGATTTTTGAAAATTGGTCAGAGTGGATTGACCCTTTTACCTAAATATCAATAGGGATCCTCTTCTACTCATAACCAACCCACATAAGGAATATCATTATGACAAAATGAATGGATGGTTCTCAAACTACTGAGTGGACAACATGTGATTGACCGACTGACATACCAACAGATGGACCAACAGAGCAAAGCAAAATATTTGTGACCCTACTTTTACTGTACATACATACATAAAGTATATGATTCATATAAAGTACATTGATAGATGATGGAAATTTGTACTATACATATATGTCAAAAAGTACATCCACAGTAAGCAATGTTTTTATGGACAAAAATTGATGTCTAGTTTCAAGATATACACAACAGAGAATACATAACTTGCTGTTTAATAAAACATAATTTTTTTCTTTACTTACGCATTAAGGCAGAAACCACTGAAGGTGGACTCATCTCTGAATGGCTGACAGCAAACACTACCATCTCATACAGCAGCCCGGGAAAGAGAGAGGAGAGCTGAATTTGAGTGTTGGTGCTGACATTTTTTTTCCACTGACTGTAGGTGCTGTGAAGGCGTGCACGGTACCAGATGAAGTAGCTGTCCTGTATGCTGTCATTCTCCGGAAGCCAAGTTAGGACAATGTCATCCTGAGACGTTGTGTAAGTTAAATTCATCACATTGTGGGGTTCTACAACACAAAAATACTTTTAAATGTTATTCATTACCAATTACTTCTCATCATTTTTTCCCTTAATGGGGATCCGGGTTGTTAGAATAGATCCTCAGTACCCCTTGCTTGTTGTAAGAGGTGACTAAATGGGGTGGTCCTTCAGATGAGACTGCAAAAACCGAGGTCCTGTGACACAGTAGGTGTGGCACGTAAAAGATCCCTCCCTGCTCAAAGGCCATAAGCGCCGAGCATAGGCCTAAATTTGCAGCCCTTCACTGGCAATGGTGACGTTTCCACATGAGTGAAAGATTCTTGAGTGGGGCGTTAAACAATATTTAATCAATCATTTAATCCCTTAATTACACTGCTGAGGACAGTTGTAAGATTGCTTACACTGTAAACGTGAAAGACAGTAGGCAATTACATTTTTTGTAGCTGGTACATGACTGATGATATGTGTACATCACTTACTTGTATACTTCAAACACAACCATTATGCTTGGCTACAAAAAATATACTTCAAGCTTAAATCAAGTATACTTCAAGTATTAATTAACTTAGTTCTACTTCAGATATGCTTTCTTATTAATATTTGACTTTTAACTCAAGAATACTGAAAGTATACTTTGAGCTGAAAGGGGTGACTGAATTGGTGAAGCTAGCTGGACTTGGTTTATTTTTTAATCTGTATTCCGTGAGTGAAAATGACACAAGTTCATCAAAATTTGATATTTCAAGTTCTTTTTCCTAAAATCATACCTGTAGAACCTTCATTTCAACATAAAAAGAACCAGACTTGCACAGTGAATACTTGTATTGTCAAAACTTACTATATGCAATTTCTAAAAAAAAAAATAAAAAAAATAAAATTGTAATTTGTGTTGATATAAATGATATTGTATTTCTTACAGAAAAAAAAACAGGTTCAAGTTTTAAAAAAGTAGGTCAAACATCAAGGTCAAGACCATAAATTTTGGTGCCAATAGAAAGGTCTTCTCACAAGAAATACTCATGTGAAATATGAAAGTTCTAGTATATACCATATAAAAGTTACGGCCAAGGTTGAAGTTTTTAAAAGGTACGTCAAACATCAAGGTCACAAGGTAAACATTTTTGTACCAATGGAAAGGTCTTGTCAGGAATGCTCATGTGAAATATCAAAGCCCTAGCATTTACTGTTCAAAAGTTATTAGGAAGGTTAAAATTTCAGACAGAATGACAGACAGGGCAAAAACAATATGTCCCCAGATCTTCGATCTCTTGAGTTGTAAGATAGTTTAACCTAGTAATACTATCTTAGTCTGCAGCTACATGTGTTTCATAAGAAAAATAATTTTTTGATCAAATTTAATTTTAAAATATAATTATAAACCTATTAAGCAGAAGAAAATCATTGAAGAGCATCATAATATTTGTACACTAGTTAACTTATTAAGAACCAGTCAAGAACTTCAAAATTATAATGTGTGAAGAATATGATTTTTTTCAATGCCAAGTATACTGAAAATATTATCAGTATAACAGTCATTTCACTTGAAATAAATTCAATGTCCAAAATACACAGTATGTACACTCAGACAAAATACTTTTTTTTTTTTTTTTTTTTGAATATTAAAATGTCCAATGTTAATTTGTCTTGTTTTATCATGTGATTTGCCATACCTTGTAAAGCGCTTTAGAGTTTCTTTTAAGATAAAGCGCTATATAAATGTTATTACTATTATTATCCCTGTTATCCCTCCTCATGCCAGGCTCCTGGCCCATCTACATAAGATGTCATATCCAGACACATATATCCTTATCACCTTATCATATAATTTACAGATCAGCATTTTCTCCTGGTGCATTACTCTGATTTGTGGAATAGTAATCGATACTAGCTGGAATAATCTAAACTGTCAAGTATTTACAAGAGCAGGTCTTCACAGGACTTTACAGCATGACATGGATCTATGCACCTCAAATCAATATCAGGTTCTTAATAATAATATGGATCATTTTAATGTTTCTTATCCCTATCGTTTGTCCTTAATGTTCACCTTAATCATAACTTTAGAATTGTTCAAGGTAGACACTTCATACCTAGTGAACAAATCTGCATTCTTAACACAAAGTCAACTGAGTTTATACCATATTAAGTTCTTCTATAAGTTGACCATGTGTAAGTCAATTATCATTTTAGTTGTTTAATAGTGAGCATACTGCATTCTGCATTTGTTTAATGATATGTGCCCTGTTTTTATGGCCTTTTATAGGTAAACTTAGAACACACAGATATCCACACTTCAAATCCAAATTATTTCTTTTTTAATATGTAGTGAATATCTATTGTACTGTTGCTGTATATTGATTCAGAAAATACAAATAATATACCAATGTACACTACAAATCAGGCTATTGAATATTCATATAACACATGCTATATATTGACTTTAATAAACACATAAATGATGAATTAAATATGTTTTCATTAATAACAACATAACTGGTATGTACTTGGTATTGTTATTTTTGGTATTAAAACTTGTTGATTTGTTACTAATAAACCAACATCAACACATTGACAAGTTGTGTGGTAAGAACAAATATCCTGTAGTAGTATTCAGCTTTAAGGTAGTTAAGTTATACATAGACTTCAGAATTTAGACTCCCCCCCCCCCCCTTCCAAAAAAAACCCCCCAAAAAACAAAAACCCCTGACTTGCCTGTACATGCAAGTACATGGATATATATGCATTACATTATATAATGTGAAATATTTACCACTCAGTTCACATTAAGTTAACATTACGTTCACAATGAAGAAACATTTTAAAAAACATTCAACATTACAATGTAAGTTAATGTTAGAGCTTCATGTTAAAATTTCTAATGCTTAAACAGCATTGAATTAATATCAAATAATTTTGGGAAGAATTGGTTTGTATCAAGGTGTGTCTGTAATGCAAGATTTAGTAGCATGTAAAACAATGCAAACTTACTGGAGTAGCATGCAAAACAACACAAATTTACTGGTGTAGCATGCAAACTTACTGGTGTAGCATGCAAAACAACACAAACTTACTGGTGTAGCATGCAAAACAATGCAAACTTACTGCTGTAGCATGCAAAATGATGCAAACTTACTGGTATAGCATGCAAAATGATGCAAACTTACTGGTATAGCATGCAAAATGATGCAAACTTATTAGTGTAGCATGAAAACAATGCAAACTTGCTGATGTAGCATGCAAAATGATGCAAACTTACTGGTGTAGCATCCAAAATAATGCATACTTAGTGATGTAGCATGCAAAATAATGCAAACTTACTGGTGTTGCATGCAAAATAATGCAAACTTATTAGTGTAGCATGAAAACAATGCAAACTTGCTGGTGTAGCATGCAAAATGATGCAAACTTACTGGTTGTTTTGTTGACACTCTGCCAAGCACTGTAAGACACCAAGGAGCTGTTTCCCGTTTCATGGATCTGCTTGGCCTGTACATACACAGAGTAGTGGTGACCTGGCTTAAGGTTTAAGATGTGTGTCTCATACTTAAACTGGTCATGGAGAGCTAGTACCATAGGCAGAGATGTGTTACCACTGTCTAACCAATCATGGTACAGAAGCTAAATCAAATATAAAGTTAAAGCACATTAATAAGTGTAAGCTTCTTTCAACACAATAGAGTAATCTTCAATCAAAATAACTAGACCTATCCTAATCAGTTTAATGTTAATCCCTTTTGGTGATGATTCAAATTGCGCACATTTGAAATACTGCTTCAACCTACTTGTTACTTGCAGTCCTCATTGTTGAACAACATGAAAAATAAATGCACTACAGTTTACTACGCCATTTGCTAAATGCTAAATACACTAGTGTACTGCAGTATACCATAGATGTAACACATTTACTTGAAGCAAATGATGATAACATATATGACCTGTACGATTTGATGTACCCCTAACACACACCCCCTTTAATGAATAACATTCATTGCACACTGCACCTTTATCATATATTTCCCCATTTGATTTGCATAGTGATTTAAAGTCAAAAACAATTTGGTAACTTTCATACACAATAAATCCTAATTTCAATCCAGAAATGATATTCAAATCATAAAAGCAGACATAAAGCTGTAGTTTACAATGAAGTAATGTTGCTGTTTAGGGTCTGCTGTTCTCCATTCCACATTGAGGGTGTTGGGGTCACCGGAAGTCACATTCAAATCCTCCACAGGCAAGGGCTCTAAAATTACGAGGGGGAAATATTACAGATCAAGTCTTGTTGGTAACATGATTTAATGACTAAATTCTTTGCTAGATGTTGTTGTAATTACCTGTGATTAACTGTACACTGGCCTTGTCACTCTGACTGCCCTGGTTGACTGTGGTAATGGAGATCTTGTACAGTTGTCCAGGAGTCAGGTTAGTGAAAGTGTACTGTAGTATGTCACTGGAACTAAAAAAAATACAGCAATAACAGTACCAAACAGCAAAAAGAACCTCCGTAAGTCAGGGTACAATATCACATGTCAGAACCTCCGTAAGTCAGGGTACAATATCACATGTCAGAACCTCCGTAAGTCAGGATACAATATCACATGTCAGAACCTCCGTAAGTCAGGGTACAATATCACATGTCAGAACCTCCGTAAGTCAGGGTACAATATCACATGTCAGAACCTCCGTAAGTCAGGGTACAATATCACATGTCAGAACCTCCGTAAGTCAGGGTACAATATCACATGTCAGAACCTCCGTAAGTCAGGGTACAATATCACATGTCAGAACCTCCGTAAGTCAGGGTACAATATCACATGTCAGAACACTATATATAATATATAATTCTGGAAGAAGTTTGTGTGTGGCAATTGGCCTTTAGGATTTTTCCTATGTAAAAATTAACACCCTAATGAGTATTATGGCCCCAGGAATTACTATGAACAAACATCTACACTACATGAACTTCTTTTCTAGTTCAGCTCACATTACAGGGGTCAATAAATGAACAATCATTAACCTACACTACAGGGCACTATTGTAGACTACAGGAGAATGTTTGCATAATAATTTAACAAATTACATCCTTATGGTTGTGAAAGGTACTTACTAATAATCAAGTTTTTTTTTTGGACTGAGATGGATAATCCATCTATTATAGTGATTTATTATATACTTTCAATCTCATCTCATATTTTTCCTTTAAAAGTTTGTGGGCATATATCACATGATATATACCTCAAAACTTTCCAGCCTGCAAACATGACATCACAGTAGTGCATAAGCTTTGCTGTTAACATGCTCACAAATTACCACACCTTTAAATTTCAAATTCTTCATGCTTTTATTCCTTTACTCAATAAATCAATAAAGAAATTCTTAAAAAATAAAATTATTGTTGGTGTCTAAATGAAATTGAAAGTATATAATAAAAAGGTTATAGACTCTGTATGGGAAAATATGATGACCTCGTTTTTTTTGTTGTGGATGTACCTCACAAGCTCAGTCTGTCTATGTGCCAAAAAACACGGTCATCATATTTTCCCATACAATATATAACCTGTATATACAGTTGACATTCGGTATCTTGAATACCAATATCTCGAATACCATGGATATGTTGAAGTGATTCGGAAGTCCCAACCACTTATTTTTTTTAGGTATTTTACTCTCAACATCTTGAATTCTCGGATATCTCAATGTTTTTTCTCGACCCCATCCAGTTTGAGATAATGAGGTTTGACTGTATAAATTATGCAAGGTAAACTATTTAATTTCACCCCAAATGAAAGGAATAGGTTGAAATTTCAAGTTTATTCTTAAATGATTTAACTCTCGGACATGTTTGGTTCACCTTTTATTTGAAATGTATGCACAGTGTGGACCTTTTTCACAGAAAGAAAACAATGGCATCTGTATAAGACATTGAATTCACAGACTGTATATACAGGAGTAAGGACCCATCAAACAAAGTACATTTTGCTTGATCACGTATAACACACTAAAGAGTAGTTAGATAAGCACAGATCAAAGACTTGCTGGCAAAATAGCATGTAGTATGCTAATAAGGTCAGCACTTGGCTTTGGAAAGAAATTGTTTTGAAAGGCAGGCTGTCTTTTGAAACTATTTTCCTTTACACACATATCTCTACAACCATAGTTTATTTTTTTTGGTTTATTTGTTTGTTTGTTTGTTTTTGTTTTGTTTTGGGGGTTTTTTTTGTATGTATGCATATTTACTAGAGTTTCTTGTTTCATTTTATTCATAGAATATGGTAGTATTGACATCTTTTGAATTACAAGAATTTACTAAAATTGGAGCTTATGTACTTTTATGTACCTTTAAGACGATGATTTGAAAACTGAAAATTTATTATTTTTCTAGTAAGTAAAAACTGAATATCCATCCTGATCCAATGGATAATAATAGGAACAAACTACATTAAATGAACACTAAATGAACATGTCTGTTGATGAACCTATCATACATGTACTCCTGTGGTTTTGAGAAGATGAATTAAGCACTAGACATATATTTTACAATATTTTCCAGTGTAAAATTTGAAACCCCTACTGTGGCCCTACCCTGACACTTGGGGTGATCAAACTTGAATCAATGCTAATGAAGATGGTTCAGTTCCATAATAATTTGACAAATTACATCCAAATGGAAACGAATACTTTTAAAGAATTTTCCCCCAGGGATAATGATCTGATTAAAATTATATATGTATATATACTAAATTTCCAAATTGCCCAATAGTTATTTCCCTTTCTTGAAATCTTGTGTACCGTGAGATGCAAAATATGTTTTTGTATTCAAGCGGTGGGTACAAATGCTTATCACTATCATCATGTATTGCCAAAAAGACGATCACTAGAGGTTATGCAACATTCAAACTACAGGGAAACAGTTTATGAGTACTTGATAATAAAATAGCTCAATCAAAAATCGATAATCATCATCTTTCTTTGGTAAAAGCATCATGTATAGATAAGGAAAAAGAAAATAATTTCATATTTAATTTAATGGCCTAATTTGAGCAAATTATTCTTGATATGGCAAGTTTAATGTATACTAATGGCTGATAGAAACAAAATTCACCCTAAGGGCTTTCATAACTTTTATTATAACTTTTTTTATCCACACAACCAATCTATAATATGTCTCTATATCTTGCACCCACCCAAGCATTCAACAGAATACTGAATGTACCTCCATCACAGAAGAGCTGATATCTCAGAACTTGTGTATTGGAAATGTATAACTCATTTTCAAATGTTAACACACCATGCATAATAGGCACACCATGCATAATAGGCAAAACCTGATCACAAAGATCTCAGACCTATACAGAATGCCTTCCTTGGATATACCATCACATATCTACAATTCATATCTACAATACTACTACTACTACTGTGAGAAAAATACATGTTGGTTTTTGTCATTTTTGAAATGTGGTGTTTTAGGTTCAACAGAACTATATACTTACTCTGGAATAGTAATGGGAGACTGTACATGTGGAGGGTCTATAGCAATCTCAAAGGTGTCAAACGTGCTGCCATTAGGCCTTGGCCAGGAAATATTAACAGTGCTGATCCCCACATAGTCAATATACAGCTCAGCTACAGAGCTTGGGTCTGTAAATCAACAGATACACTATCATACAAAAATTACCTCTGTGAACATAATCCTTTTCACTGGTGTTCCAGTGGAACTACATCATGTGTGCACAATCAAAATTTATCTAACATAATTATCTATTTTAAAAATTCTAATGTTTTACATGTACTATTTGGAAGTCTTTAACTTTCTCTGTCAAATATGCAACTTCGTTAAAATATTTTTTCCTTTGCAAAACATATTTTTTCGGAAACCCATATTCACTTCTGTATGACTCACTTGTCATTGCAGACAGAGTGACCTCTGAACTCATCATATTGGCAACATGTGACCTGATATGAATTGTGTAGGTCTCTCCAGGATGTAGAGAAGTAAACCTGTAGTAACTGATGTACACCTTCTCTGTGACATTGATCTGATGGGTGTGGTCTGATGTTAGATACACAGAGTAGTAATCCACAATTCCATTGGCTGGAGGTGACCAATCAACATCTAGCTCCCTGCCACTAATGGCAGTTATGTTAACCATCTCAGGAGGATTTGGAACTATTGAAAAGAAATAACAATCAATTCTTCAAAAATATCAACCTCTAATGAGAGTGCTGTCTTGAGAAGTGATGGCTGTTCAGCAAAATTACAGGTCATTAGAAAACAACATCTTTCAGAACTTTCAGTCCCAGAATTATTCTTTCTTGTGCACTAGCAGAGGACTTGCTAAATCCTAATATACCTTGTGCATAGAGAATCTTTTTTCCAAGAAATTCAAAGTTTGATACCATATAAGGTTTACATAACATATCAGATTGCACCAGATTAAATAAGCTTTGTTGCAGAATGTAACAATTTATAGTCTACCTCCACAATTATAGTTTTAAGCAGTTAAACCTGTTCAAGCAGCCCCTCTTTTCTGAGGCCACACAACAGCAACTTTCTGATCTCCTTGATGGTTTTACTTATATATTTTGATGCTTGACAGTGGTCACCTTAATTGAGACAAATGAGCCCAAACCAACACTGTATTCAGCAACTGTGTAACAATCACCTGTAAGGATTTGACTTTTATTTTCTTCTGAGGAATTCTGCAAACATAACTATACCTGTGAAGAATTCTGCTGAATCAGATCTGACCTTCATGCACCTTTGAGGAATTCTGCCAACATGAACTTTACCTGTGAAGAATTTTGCTTACCTGACCTTTACGTACCTGTAAGAAATTCTGCAATGATCTGAGGACTGAGCTTCTTCTGTTTAGCGGCCCGAACGCTTACAGTGTAATTCTTACCAGGGACCAGGTTGCTGAAAGTCACTTGTCTTAAATGGACATTATCTTGTTGGCTGCAATGATAAATATCAACATGTATTATACATGTATAAGATATGATAAAATTCCACTTCTAGTCTACAAATGATGATTGAATTGAAAATAAGAGTAACTGTCCTATCCACTAAATACTTCTGTATTCATTGTTTCATTGCAAAAGTTAACTACACATACAAGTATCATGACAGAGTTTGAACAAAACATAGCCAATAAACTTGTAATGTAAACCTGCTTTCACTATGCATTATCACTGACCATTCCCCAAATAATTTTGTAAATGAATGACTGTCCCCATTTTGTCCAGTCCCAAAGTTTGAAAACTAAAACAGCTTACACTGGGGACATTGTGTTGGCTTCTCGAGGAGATATACTGGATTGATAGTAATCCAGGCCCCCAGATGTCACTGGTGTCCAAGCCAATGTCACACTAGAGTTAGTGATTTCTGCTATCTGCAAATTCTGTGGACTGTTTGGGTCTGAAAAAGAAACCACCAACTCAGGTACACAAATACAATATGAACATGTGCATTAGTGTTACATATGTATGAAAACTACTAAAATTGTCAAGCTATAGTCAACTGTTTTATTGTATTAACACGTGCATCTAAAATGTGGTTGGGAGAGGGAGGGGTCCAGCAAGCAGCAGCATTGAAAGAGCACTTGAGAGATATTTTATTTTAATCAATTAAGGATAAAAATGGTTAATAGGTTAATGTGCTGGCAAGCCTGAGAACCAAGTAATTCATTTTTTTTTTTTTAGACCTAAGGCAAATTTGGTTTTGTAAACATAATAAAGCATACTGTACATGTAACAAACTCAGTGGAATATACGTTGCTCTCTTCCCAGATTGTGCGGGTGGTGATTGAGAAATTATACACAGTGCCTGCTGTTAGGTTCCACAGGAATATATCTGTTTCTTCATTACTTAAAGACAAGCTTTGATCATATGTTTGCTCTGATCCATTGACCCTGAAGACCTCAATATTGTAAATATTGAAGTAGGAGTAGGTTGGGGGAAGTATCGTAAGGTGGAGATGAGAAGTGGAGCTTGAGTTGTCCAATAGACCCAGCACTGTTTCTGGCTCTGAAAAAGTTTACAACATACCATAGTATTTAATAATTCAAAAAACAAAGCTGTCTGATATAATCCATTGCAGGTTTCACAAAATGTGTTGCCAGAATATAATTCACAATAAAATGCATATGGCACATGAAATACCCATCACAAAATGTTCCTTTAATATTAGGCCCACAGGCCATAATGGTCACCTGAATAAATTTCACTCATATGGAGATGTCACCATTGCCGGTGAAGGGCTGCAAATTTAGGCCAATGCTTGGCGCTTATGGCCTTTGAGCAGGGAGGGATCTTTTACGTGCCACACCTGCTGTGACATGGGACCTCGGTTTTTGTGGCCCCATTAAATCGCCTCTTACGACAAGCAAGGGGTACTGAGGATCTATTCTAACAACCCGGATCCCCACGGGCCTTCACCTGAATAGAACATAAATGTTGTGAGCAAATGGTGAAACTGACTGTCCATAAAACTCTCTGAGGTTTCGATGTCCTTGTGGTCAAAAACGATACTTAATATTCTAATTCTGGTCATAGGCACCCTCCGTGCCCAGTATGGATGCTGACCAATTGCATATAGGTCAGCTTTTATTCAGGTGACCTAAAACTTCAGCTTACTTACCTGTTCTATGATATCTACTACATTCATTTGAGCCTATTTCTTTCCTGACCTGTTCTTGGAGGATACAATCAAGTTATTTCCCACATGTGTATATATGAGTGGTTTAAAGCCTGCAGACGGAGACAAACTGAATTTAATGTCTGTTCACTGCCCTTGGCCTAAAATGCATTTCATGCCTTACTTTGTTTATAGTCTCTTCACTGTACCTTTTTCATTTTATTCTTTAAAAGTAATTTGCAAAACTTCCCTTAGTATGTGCCATTCCATATCATAACCAAAAGTGGAATTCTACACCCAAAATATCACACTAATACTCAAAATGAACCCAAAACACTAGTCTTATTAACAACAGTTCTTCTTTTGATATTTACAATATCTTGTGATGTACATATAGCAAATGAGAAATGACTTTAACGTATCCATTGGGAAGTTACAGTACAGCCAACATGGATTCATTATTTACCATGTTCCTGCTACGGAAGTCAATCTTTCTGCATTATACTATCAAGATTTTTCATAGCGGGGCTTTGCTGGGTCACGTTTACACCGTGGCGGAGTAAACTACCTTTGATAGTAGGGATGCATAATGTATCTTTTCTCTAATGAAAGTTTCTTCCAATGGATAAAATCAATTGAAAAATACGATTCAAATTGTGCATGTTTGTAAATTAAAATTTTCACAATATTTCAGAACTGATATATATGTGTTATCCATATAATCGACAATTTAAAACATAATTTGCTTCAGAGGTCAAAGCAGTGTGATTCAGGTTGATGATCACCAGTTGCATGAGCTGGAATTTAGTGATCAACAATCAGAAGTTTAAACTGTCAGTCTATATAAACATCTTTCCATTAGAAATTAATTTGAAACTGGAGTTTAAAAAACATGTCACTTTGAAAGGTCTGTCTTTCCAGATCATGATTTATGGAGTTTTCTAGTCAACTGGGATCAAACATGCAAACTGCACATGCATGGGTGTGTGTCTTTGTTTTACATGCACTTCATGTAACTAAATTTCAAATTAGATAAAATAAAGAATTGTATTGATCTTAAGTAAAATTGTTTTTCATATTACAGTATTTGATTAATGTATTAATGATCAAGATAAATCTAATATCCTAATTCTGAAGCTTAAATATTCTGTATTATTAGTTTGTTGCTGTGCATCACGCATCAAGTCATGGCAAGATAAAACATATACATGTAATTCAGTTTACAATACTTAGACATTGAACTACTTCAATTTGTAAAATAGTATTAGGCATTGAAATACATTTATGATATCAATTTATTTGTTGGAAAGCAGAAAAACCAATGTAAAATACATTAACTAATAATGATAATGATTGGTTTATATATAACACTTTTCCAGCATATGCTGCTCCAAGCGCATCACAATACATTATTATCCCAGCAGACCATATAACATTCCAGAGATTTCTCAGTGCAAGCTGCCGATAAGGCACTAGAGCACTAACATTCAAATAATATCTTTCACTGTCTATAACCAGGTACCCCTTTTACACTTGGGTGAAGTGAGAAAATTTGTGTAAAGTGCCTTTCCCAAGGACACAACATCGGTCCTGCCACAGCTCGAACCCACAACCTTTTGGTTGAGAGTCTAACAGCCTAGCCACTAGGCCACCGACACCACTTGACTTTGTTTAATACATATACATTTCCTTTGATTGAATCATAAAAACTAAAATAATGGACCGTAACAAAGACTCAAGTCTTCAATTAATGAAGCTCATTGATAAAAAGAAAGGTCAATCTTAATTTTTGTTGAATCTCTTCATGTTTGTTTTAACTCATTCGTGTTGCATATCATTTTATTCATTGAAAGATGTATGTGTATGTTTCAGTGGTAAATGCAATGTTAGAGTTTTTGTTCTTAGTTCCGTTGTGAATAGTATGGACCTATGGTTGCGTAATACTTCCTGTCTGCTATGGGCCTGTGTGCTAAACAAGTTGGAAATAAATGTGCACAAATACATTTAAACTTCTTGTAAGTCAATAAGCTCTTCTTTTGTGTATGTATATGTGTGACTCTCTCTCTCTCTCTCTTTCTCTAAGAATGTTGTTGTGTGCAAGAATATATATGTTTTAAATAACATTTTTCATATCTTGTTTAATATACATCTAGTCATGAACACAAAATTCATGATGTAATATGTTTTGCCTTTTCAAATATACCTAACACCCGATGCTACTTAAAATAATCACTTTTGCAATCAGTAATCTTAATAGAGCATTCGCTTCATAACCGGGAGGTCCTGAGTTTGAGCACCGCTCGTGCCATGGCCGTATCAAACCTAAGATTAAAAATAGGTAGTGATTGCTCCTTCCTCAAACGCTTGGCATTTAGAAGTGAGAATCACGGGTCTTTCGGATATGACCTTAAAAACAGAGGTCAAGAGTCACGCTAGCCATTGGCACATTAAAGAACCCTTACTGTTACGGCCCTGAGTGCTAAGCATAGGTCTAAATTTGTGGTACTTCACCTACAGCTGGTGACGTCTCAATATGAATGAAAAATTCTCACAGGACGTAAATCAAACAATCAATCAAAGGGGCATCATTCAGTGAAAAGTTGGTCAAATACAACGAAACTCAAATTTGATCTGTAACTTTATAAGACAAAGTCATAAATAAAATTTCAGGTGAATATCTTCATGTGGAGAAATGTCTGGAAAACTGATTCAGAATAACAGACAGACAGATGGACAGGCCGAAGGTAAATTTAAAGTCCCCTTCGGCAAAGCAAGTAAGGGACTAATAAATACACCAGACCATACTACACTTACTAGTGGAGTGGAATGTGCTGTATGGAGCACTCTGCCTCTGGCCTTTCCTGGTGTAACCCTGTATCAGTAACTTCTGGCCAGGAATCCCAGGGGCATCCACCAGACAGAGGTGAAACATCATTCTACATGTCAGTTTCTTGGTGAGCTGGACATTGCTGGTGTCATTGTAAATAGCAGTCAGAAAAAAATCATCCTGAAAGTAAAGACTTAGCATATGTACTTATGATCTTACATGATTGATTTCTATCACTGCTATTAGGATTGTGGCAATTGCACTGCCATTGTGGTGTTGTGATAAAGGAGGTTATTGTAGTACAGTCTCTGAAACATTCTACTTCCCTGTTTCAGTGAGCAAACAATGAGTGAATGGTGAGCAAATGCTAAATGAAAACAGAGCAAATGATGAGTGAACAGAATGCTGAAGGAAACTTGGTGAATAAGCAAACACAGAAAGCAAATGAATTGCAAATGTGGGCAAAAGTGAACAATGAGTGATTGGTGAATGCATGATGAATGCAAGATGAATAATTTACTCAGAATATCTTAGGTGTTTTCCTCGCATTCACAGCACTTATTCCCATCAGGTAAAAGTTAATTAATGAATAAATTTTGTACTGCAGACATTATCAGACCACATTAAAGCTTTATTGCTTTTGTTGTGAACACTTCCTGCAGACAAAAAATACATAGACTCATGCAATGTCATGAAAAAGATGTAGATCTGTACATGTACCAGTCCATGCATGCTGTATATGCTCTTATATTTCTTTAATGATACACATTTATCTAAATCCTGTTGAATATTTCCTGCATGAAGAAAACAATTGTTAGCATAAAATTACTCAAAAACAGCAATTAATGATAAGAAAAATAATTAATGGATAATTTAACAGCTTGTTAAGCATGTTTAACAATGATTCTTCATAATTAATCACATCAAATACTGATGTGTAGTTTCTATATAGACCCATCTTCGCAAGCCAAGGGTTTTTGGTCCACTCTGCTCCCCACAAACCCTTGGCAGATTACACCATGAAAACTGTAGACTGCTGTGGCGACACCTATTGAACGTTCTGAATTTGAACTTTAAAAACTAGCTAATCAGGTAATGGCTTTCATGATACTGTTCGTTATACAGTTGGCACTCGTTACAGCAGCACATGATTTACCGGCAAAATTGCTGGTAACAAATCTGCACAATAGTAATATTGCTTGATATAATGGCATATTCATATTCCAGCACCAGCATTAATCATCGGTAACAAATGTGCATTTTGACACGAGATAAAATCCAGTATAACAGCAATTTACCTAATATTATTGAGTTAATACATGTACATGTATGACAATTAGCTAATGGCAATATTTTCACACTTGACCAAGATTATGTAATGGATTAAATTCCTCATTACCTATGCTGCCCAGGTAATGT
The DNA here is from genome assembly GCA_024699665.1 of Ostrea denselamellosa. NCBI lineage: Eukaryota > Metazoa > Mollusca > Bivalvia > Ostreida > Ostreidae > Ostrea > Ostrea denselamellosa. The sequence continues at coordinate 477,676 of JAMZEH010000069.1, forward strand.
TTGTTTATCCAAGCACTGATAAGGGGTTTATCGATACACTAATTAGTGTTTGACAGGATGGTTTTAAAAAATAATTGCATAGGTATGTTTGATGGCTTCCTATAAATAAACATTCAACCTGAGAAGGGAGAGTTATCTATTATGTAGCAGGCTGGACATAACACACAGAAATGAACACAATAATACATCATTATTTTTGTTCAAGTACTATACAAACGTTGGATTGCCAAGTCATCATCTAACAGAAACTTACTTTAAATTTAATTTTATCACAAAATTCCTTTTTTTTTTTATTTCAAACAGAAATAGGAAAAAGTGTGAGCATGAATGTGCATGGAGATGAATAAACAAAGGGAAATAACTTGTACTGGTAATATCCACATATTGTTACAACAGCAGATTCGTTATAACGGCAATATGTTTAGAAATAAACTTGGGCATCATAACAAGCACTGACTGTAAATGTAAACAAGTATGGCAAAATCAACTTTGAAGTTGATGGCAGAACAATTATGCAGCACAGAAAGCATAAAATGGGAATGAAAATATCACTAGCAATAGAACAGGAAACATTAGCATGGTAAGAGGAAATTCCAGTTAATTTTGCATCTGCCGAGGTTTGCCTCGCATATTCATACAGTAACACATGTTTATGACGTAAGTCTTGCAATGTGGTTGAAGTGCCTGAACTTTCTTTTCGAGGTCATACTCAATTTTCTCTTAACCAGTTTAGCTTCTTGAAGTACACATAATAAATATACTGGGACTGTAATTCAGAACTTCTGACAGTTGTTTGAAAACTTTAAATAAATCTGAAAAAATTACCCTATGATTTTTCAGTGGTAGTTGACCCCCACACAACCGAAGTTCCATCATAAAGATCGATCCCAAAACTTGTTGCTAAACATGACACGTCTTGTTGGCTTGTTGACAAACATGTTTCTTTTGAATGAAAGCTATCTTTTCATTGGTTCCAAGGTCAAACCTTGGAATCAATGAAAACTTGGCCACAGTTTCATAATGAAAACTACCTACCTTTTTTATTTATGGCAATGTCAGCCGCATTTTTTACTTCAGTAAATTCATTTCATATATAATTGTTCTGATGATGATCACTCCATGGTCAAAACCAAATAAATTGAACAGTGCAGTCTCGTGATGTGCTGGTGGTACGTTTTATATTTCTTTAAGTTTATGACTGGATGAAGTCAAAGTCTCAAATACAGTGAGTGGATCAAAGGATCTAACTTCATTTAAATTAAGATTGCAGTAAGTACACTAAAAATACTTACAGTTTTACACCATATTTCATTATCAAAATACAGTAAAACACAGGAGCTTTCAGGGACTGCCCCCTGAACCCACACTGACCCCTCCCCCCCAACTCCTATATTTTTTCCATGCACTCCCTCCCCATCTGAAATCCTGCATTCATCCATGCAAAATGTCAATCTTGCTTACTTGTAGGTGCATAATACATATTTCATACAGTGACAGCATGACTTAATGATACCTAGATATCAATCAGTTAAGAATTCATCTGTATGGTTGTTTATTGAAAAACGTAGAGAAAAGCTTATTTTTCTTTTCCATAGCAGTTGGGTTTAAAGCTCACATTATTGGTTCAAGTATCTATATTACTGCAAGCAGTATGCAAATATTCAACTACACATGTGACGTCATAATCAACAATCTTTTAAGTGCATAATCAATAAAGACATTCCTTGAATAATTCAGCAATGTGAAGATATGTACAACTTAAAATGAATTACACATTTTTCTCCAAGTGACCTTAAAACTGTCCACATAACCTTGGCATAAGATCTGGCACCACAGGTATTCAGGGCAGCCCTTGTGTCCAGTGTTTATGTCAAATATTTTTTGGTCAATATATATGGCCACAACAGATATTTTTTATTACCTATTCTTTCTCATCTGTTCACAAAAATCAATAACAGACTTGTGGACAAACTAGATGAAAACAGTATATATGCCTCATAGAGGGGAGACAAAAAGAATATTTACCATATCATGATTAAACATGTCCTTACATGCTTATTTTCTTCACACCATAAAAAATTTGATGCCATGAAGATAAATGACTAAATCTACTTATTCTTTTCTACATTTATATATACATTGTACATACATAAGTTTGTGTGAGTTTTTGTAGCTTACATGTTCCTCCTGTGTCCAGGCAACCATCAATGTTTTTGTGTCCATAGCCTTTATAGAGGTCAACATGGGAGCCAATGGAACTACAAAAATGACAGTACAACAAACCATGGAAATATGGATAAGCAAATTCAGTACATTCATTATCCCCTCACAACAGAGTTTAAGAGGGATACGGTAACTTTGCATTCGCCCATTTGTTGAGATGTTCATTCATTCTATCATTTAAAAATTCAATGCTAGATTTCAGTCACACTTTTCATAAAATTTGCAGGAATAATAATCAGGATATCAAGAAAGACTTTTCTTGCACTAGTAACTTTGTACTTCCATTCCTTAATGTTAATAGCATTAATAATTTTGTTTCATATATAAATGAAGAGTCTGTGTAACAAAGTTGATATTCACAGGGGAAAAACCTTTAAGGATAGATTGCTGTCATCATTCAGACAAACTGGATGATATGTGCAATATATTATAGAAAACTTTGGCCCTTGGGCTGATATGGGGACCACTCCAGTTGACATGACAATTTGAAAAATGGATTTTAGCATGCGATGTATTCTATTTATCATATACTACACTTTTCCATACTTACTAATAAATGTATACATACAGAATAGTGTTTTTGATGGGGAATATTTTTTTAATCTGATATACGGTCTGCGGGCTTATTTTACATATCTGTATTCTTTTTATTTCTTGCAGGTTCTTTTGTTGCCATTTTAAAGGTGAATCAAGGAACATTTGATACCTTGCCTAACTATGGTAAAAACCTTCGTAGTATTACATTAATTAAAACCTTCATACATTGATTAACTACAGTCAAACCTTCATACACTGATTAACTATGGTAAAAACTTTGATATGCTGATTTACTGTAATGGTAAAAACTTTGATATATTGATTAACAATGGTAAAAATTTAATCTGATACATTGAATAACTATGGTAAAAACTTTGATACAGTAATTAATTGCAATAAAAACCCTCACACATTAACTTATCATTGTAAAAACTTTGATAAGATATTGCTTGTTACAAGTGACTATATAATTTCCTGATGGATGTACATTTCTTGATTACTGACATTTTGAATCATGTTAATTATTACTGAAGTCATTAGAGCCTGGATTTAACGCAACATTTGCAAATTATATGTGGATCTGATACTTAAGTTTGCACGATTTTAACTATGTAAATTATGCAGCATTTGTCATTAGAAGTATTTCCATATTCCTACATAAAATTCTAAACCTCTAGCACTTCCTGTGTAAAAGTTTGAAACCTATAGTGATCCTTATCTGACTTCATGGATCACTTACATGTAGTTTGAACAAAATTGGTTGCATGTACAAAACAAAATATGATTTGCATAGTAGTCCCCTACCAGCTTTGCCAAAGACAACTAGTTCTCTCCCAATCTGTTTGCCCTTCTGTCACAACTTAGTTTTTCAAACTTTTTTCACCATACTTCAATTTATGAAGCTAAAAGGATCAATTCTGGGTAACAAAAGAAAAGACCTAAAAGGGAGAACAATTTTTCTAGAGAAAGTCACATTGTTATATCAATTAAGTTTCTACAGTTATTTTCATGTTGTACATAATAATACATTATCTATATATATTTGTAAATATAATTTTTTTGAAGGTCGTATCTGAATGAAAGACCCAGGACTTTCACATTTAATGCTGACCACCTGGCAATGGAATACTTACTACCTGTTTTAACAACATACATGTAGTATTATATCTACATGTACTTCTTTGGATTTCCATTTTTATTATTCAAATACATGTATCATGCATCAGTGACATGTGTTTTATTGTTGCCAGAAATAATTCAGGATACTGAAATCAGTGTTCTTGTAAAATAAATGTACACCAAGTAGGGAGTTAGACCAAAAGTAATAAGACTGTATATGAACCACGACAAAAATATAAAATATCATTTACAGCTCAAAATGCGTAAACAATACATGCATCATGCTAGCACATCATTGTAAGAGGTCAATTAAAAGTTTATGTCAATGTCCACATACTACAGACATTGAATAACAATCAAATTTACTCAGCCTAAGGTGACAATCTAGAATGATTATGGGTGAGCTTTTTGTAGAGACTAAAACCAAACCCAGACAAACAGGTTTTTTCCTTTTGGATGTGAATTGCCAATGTGTGTTTACAGATCAAGTTAAAGTTTAATCACAGCTGATTAATTTTTACAAGATTTATGGTTTTATGCCCATCGTTTCTAGACTATGTTTAACTTTAGGAATCACAAATTTTGATATGTGGCTATCTAATAATGCAGATTAAGTTTCACATTTTTTTGTCCAGCTTAACCTCTACCAAGAAATGTAAGACTTAGTTTTCTGGTACAATTTCTTTAATTCCTGTACTCTATCTAGTTTTCTGGTTGAAAGAACTTTAATTCCTGTTCTCCGTATTCTATTTATGGTGTGAATCCTATAATAATCTGCTCACTAGTCACCTACTGTTGACTATTTTTATGACAATGATGGGACTTTGCGCTAAATGTAGTTTTTCAGACTTTTTTCTCTACTATCCTATAATTCAGGATACTGAAATCAGTGTTCACATTCAATATGGTTATCTTATTCCAGCAAAAATTATATGACTTATTAGTGTCATGGTTATATGATTTAAATACAACCCGTAAGTTTACAAACAAAATAGACAATGTCCATATAACTTTATAACCAAATAGACTGTGTTCTCTGATACATCAGTTTACATACAGAATTACCAGTTAGCCAATGAAATTCTTCTTTCATTAATTACCTGTGTTGTCTATCTTGGCCTCAGATCTTTTACTTGATTTTCCATTGCTGAGTGTCACTACAGTGATAGAGTACTGAGTTCCTGGCTGTAGATTAGTGGCATTAACCTCTTTCCCAGAGACTGCTGTGAACTTTAGAACCTGCGAGTCATTGGGGGATAGAAACACTTCTCCACCATCTTGAATACTTTTGATGTCTGCTTCCCAAGAGATGGTCAAAAAGTTTGTCCCTGCTGATGTGACCTGGACACTGACTGGTGGGAGGGGATCTAAAATAGTTATAAAAAGCTAAACTTTCACCAGAATAACAAATCACCGTTCAAAGATTTTTTAAAACTGTATTTTGTAATAATCTAATTTCACTTGTAAAACACAATTTGATTGCCATGGTTCATTTGGCTTAATCAACATTTGTTAAATCATATAGATCTGTTTCCCAAGAGATGGTCAAAAAGTTTGTCCCTGATGGAGTGTCTCAGCAGTGTTAATTTAACATTTTCTTTCCTAAGGGCAGGGACAAGGATATTCTCAGTTGTATTGTGGATTTTTTCCCTACTTGTAGTGGCCTGCCGGCTGAAAATTTCCATGTTAGATCTTTCTATTTTGACCACATAGGTAGCTCCTGGATTAAGGTTAATGGCTGTGTAGTGTAGGTATGTGAAAGAATCTCCTCCACTTAGCTCAATCCAGGTCAGGTTCTCAGCTCCAGTTCCATAGCCAAATCGATACTGATTGCTGTCATTAGCACTGGTAATGTTCACAGTCAAGTCATATTCAGATGTGTCAATGTGTAAACTTTCCTGGGACAGTGTCTGAAAAACATTTAACATTTAAAACATTTAACACAAATTCTAGTACCTTAATCACTTTATCACAGTTTATTTTAACAAATTTTCATGAAGGCAGCTCAGCCATAGAAAGGACTCCTTATTTCAAAAAGGACCATCTGTGTCTCAATACCAGCACCACATCAAACTTAAGACATTTAACATATAGGTAAAAACTTTTCCATCACTAAGGACTCTGCATTTGAAGTGAAATGAAAGAACAAGATGTGTTTGTGAAACATCGATGTCCCTAGATTACAACAAAGTGGAGCTGTAAGACATTGCACAGGTTATTCGAGATAACTCAAAAGTTCAACGGACCTTGATAAAACTTTGGGAGATTGAGATCTAAAGTGGAGACAATTCCTGAAATTAGTGGTCCAACCATTACGGTTAAGATTTTATAGCAATCTGAGTGCATATTTAAAACATCATGGCATTTTTTTTTTGGCATGTTAGTTGTCCTTCATATTTTAGGTACATGCAATTGACTTTATTTTAAGAACAAGGAACTTGATCATGCAGAGATTAAAACATTTTTCAAAGTTTATCCATTTATTTGTTCTTGCCTCATGTTAACATAGACATACATGTATGTTTACAAGATAAATTTCTCCTGATTTGAAAGATATGGCTTATATTCAAATTTTCAAAAATTAGTCACCAGGTCAAAGATTTTGGTGTCAATGCCACAAGGAATACACATACCAAATATAAAAGGTCTACCTCTTTTGGTGTAAAAGATATGACCAAGGTTATAGTTTTTGGCCACAGACATATAGGCCAAAAACTATATGTTCCTGAATTTGGATTCTGATGCTACAACCATCAAAGATGGGGGAGGCACCCCAAACATAACATGAAATCTTCTAAAAGCTTAGTCAATATAAAAAGGGAAGGGTGCGTGGTTTTTTTTTTAAAATATAGAAACTAGCATTTGTACTGAATCTACATGTAGAACTGCTTGGGATGGAGTTCTATGATATATTCTCAGAGTGTGTGCACTGTGCATTGATTACCACATCATAAAGAGGGATCTAGCTTGCAGAGTAATTAGCATGAAAATTGTCTCTCTTAGACTGCAAAGATATCTATCAATGAAACTTCTTGACATTCTATTGATTGATTATATATTGTTTAACATCCCGTTCGAGACTCTTTCACTCATATGGAGACGTCACCATTGCTGGTGAAGGGCTGCAAAATTTATACCTATGCTCAGCGCTTATGGCCTTTGAGCAGAGAGGGATCTTTAACACCTACTGTGACACGGGGACTCATCTGAAGGACTGCCCCATTTAGTCGCCTATTACGACAAGCAAGGATTACTGAGGATCTATTCTAACAACCCGGATGTTGTTTAGTATGATTATAATCATCTAGAAACAAAATATGATACACATCCATTTTATCACAATAATTACTATTACCCAAGAATGATTAATTATCAAGTTGTCATTTTCCTGTTGGTTTGGCGAGATCACAAGAGATTGGGATTACCATCTTTATTTAGAATAATCTATGCAGGGCGTACTTTTGACAGTGTGAACAAGACCTGGTGTTTGGTACCAGACCAATAAGTGAATTATTACATTTTAATTATATGCACAAGTGATTGAAGACAGGCAGGGCATTGATCATGTGACTGAAATATGTTATGTGAGAAACTCTACATCATAATAGTGGCTGTTGTCACTTTACTAACTGTGACATCATAGTGTAAAGTTGTTTAACAAGTGGCCCACAGGCCTTACTGATCACCTGAGTATTAGTTATATGTATCACTAACCCCAAGAGCTGTAAATTCTTAATAATAATCTTGTTCTGCATATTTAATTTCAAAACACCCAAGTGCCCATACTGATGAAAGACTACATGATGTACAATATGACTATTTTGGACCCACCCTAGATTTTCTGAGGTGGCAAAATTCACAACTTTGGTACACATCTTTCTGCTTTTCCTAAACATCCATTTAGTTTTTAATTTGTACAGTATCAGCAAAATTAAAGAAGTCTTTCAAAGATAATGACAGTCACTATAGTCATTTTGGCTCCACCCTGGAGCCAAACCCCTACCTCTGGGATCATCAAATTTACAATTTGGTAAAGGACTACACCTACTCCTTCTATGTATCTATTCAGTTTCAATTTAGTATCAATACATTAAAAGTTTTTATTAAAGGTTTTAACACATAAATACTATATATCAAGATTGGCCCCACCCTAGGGTCAGAACCTCTATCCCAAAGATCATGATATTTTGGTAGAGACCTTCCTGCTCTACATGACTATGCATTTAGTTTTTCTTTCAGATAGGAGGTTTAAAAAAGAATCATTTTGAAAATGGTCAATTTTTGACAGTTTTTGCCTTGCTCTTTATTCTCAGGGGTGCAGAAGTCTTGAAATTTACAATATGTGTCCTCTTATCCCAAAGATGCTTCATACTAAACTTAATGTTAAATTGTTAATGCACGATGGATGCAGACCAATACATGTAGCAATAGGTATCATAGAATGCTTTCTTTGGTTTGTTATACAGAATATGAAGGCTGCAAACAATGCAGAAAAAATGCATAACCCGCATTAGGAAGACATTTTATTTATATTTTTCTGTACTTTTTCAAAAATATTAATATAAATTAATAAAATTTTATAAAATAATATAAAAATATCAATATAAATTAATAAAATAAAATTTTATAAAATAATATAAATACTGGTCTTTCAGATATGAACTTAGACAGGTTACATGTCACATAAAGTATCAACATGACAAAAAACCCTCAAAGGTTCGGCCAAAAGTGCAATGAATTTGTGGCATGTACATCACCTAAAAATGATGACATATTTACGCGAGCTGAAAATGTAAAATCATTAATGGGACACAAAAGAATAAAGAAACAAAACAAAACATGACACTTAATAAAGAAATGATAAAACCAACGATAGGATACACATGTTGGTTTTCAAGGAAAAAAAAATCTTCAAAAATTCAATTAAAATTCAACAATTTATGCATACATTTTACCCATCTTATATTGAAGTCACTGATAAATATTGGTTTATAATATAATACATTGGCTTTGCTTTATGACAATGATCATTATCCACTATTTTCATATGCAAATAAAGAGATACTGAGGGACTCTCCTCATCCCCCTCCCCCCCCCCCCCCCCCCCCAACTACCTTTTATAGTTGCATTGAATGAGAATTATGCAATTATGTTATAGCTTAAAATTATGTAGTGAAGGATGAGACCCTACCCACATTCTCTATGATTGATTGATTATTGTTTTCTGCCATGTTCAACAATTTTCCAGTTATCTGATGGTGTCAACTTTTTGTAGGTGGAGGAGAGAGCCCAGATACAATGTACCCGGGAAGAGACCACCAACCTTCCGAAAGTAAACTGGAAAACTTTCTCACATATATCAATGCGAGCGAGAATTGAACCCACGCCAACTAGAGGTGAGAGGCCTTGTGATTTGAGTGCAATGCTCTAACCACTTGGCCACAAAGTTTCAAGAAAATAAAGCCAGAAAAAAAAAATGAGGCAGTTTTAGCTGATGAAGACCCCAAAATCATCCACCTACCTCCCATTTAGGATTTTTAAATTGAAGATCAGACAGAAACCTTTTCTCTCTTGTTCTAAATTTTTATTTTGGCTATAATCAATAATTTTGCAAGTTGACTTGCAACTTTAAAAATGACTGCCCTCCCTCCCCCACCTCTTTGGAAAATGATGCAATGTGCCTTTCTATTATTTCTTTTTATGGTCTTCTGTTTTCAAATTTTACTGTTTGTTTTATTTCTTACTGTTTTTGTCTGTTCGATTTTTTTGAAAATGGCTGCATGGTTTTCCTTGAAACATAAAAAATGTTTTGGCATAGTCAAACTCAATGCACTTAAAATGGTCTGACAGTTATAATATACATACATATTGAGACACTTGACTGACATCAAAATCTTCTAATTTATATATTGAGATGCTTCACTGAACTTTCACAGGTCAGCATGGTGAAAGATACCAACTTTGTGGTGTCAGTGGCCTAGTGGTTAGGCTGTTAGACTCTCAACCGAAAGGTTGTAGGTTCGAGTCCTGGCCGAGGCAGGACCGACGTTGTGTCCTTGGGAAAGGCACTTTGCACGAATTAGTGAAAGATATTGTTAGAATGTTAGTGCTCTATCGCCTCAACAGCAGCTTGCACTGATAAAGCTCTGGAATGTTATAAGGTCTGCTGGGTGATAATGTATTGTGAAGCGCTTGGAGCAGCATATGCTGGAAAAAGTGCTATATATATATATTCAGGCAACATACATTGTACATAGTGGTCCCTGTTACAATTATATAAGCACCAAGTTTACACTGTAACAAAATTTATATGTAAAATTATATTATCAGAAAGGTCATTTTACAAAGTATGATGTATATTGGTCTGTGTATGTAGGTATTTTTCTCCTTGATCATGATGACAGATTACAAACAGCAACAGGACTTCTGAGGTGAATCATATCAATCATTAATATATGCCTCTATTGCCTTTCTAACAGTACTAATATTTGCTACACTGTACTAATTATACATAGATTCACATCTTTCTGGTTTCTGTTTATATTTATGTTAAATTTTATTACAATTTAACATGAGGAAGTGTTGAAGTCTTCCTGATGACCTGGTAGTACCTGTTCTGTGTCCACGAGGCGAGACATGTACATGTATTACACACACATACAACCCCAAGGTCTGACACAAAAACAAATATACTTAATCTATACTCCATGATACAATGATCTTCTGTCATCAATATATATAAAAGATAATTTCAGGAAGAGCATGTGGGATAAATAAAATATTTTTAGTATCATAATGTATATGTATCAAACAATATTTTTTTATTATTATTATATGCGGCTATAATAATATACATAACTTCTTTTTCTATATAGCTGCATGACTCATTATGAAATTCCAACAGTACATGTAAATCTTACAATGTCATGCGGCCATCATTATTCAGTGTTATGATAAGACACTCTTTAATATTCATGCTTTTTATGTACAACTAGCTGCCTCAAGGAATGAAGAGAAAAATATCTCAATGTTATGTAAAATATCAATTATATCACCTATAAGTATTATTAAAAGTAATATCTTTAGCCTCATTTCAAAAACATTGGACACTCATTAAATCAATCATTTGAATTTCTTAAATCACACATCTTAAAGGTGCAGAAAAGAATATATTTAATAGCATCTTCATTTTATTAATTTACCAGTTCTATTTTATAAATGACTGCATACAGACTAAGTAATTTTAATTCACCAGTACATGTAACTTGTACACTTTTTATATGCTGGCATGAAAAGATGTTCACTACAGATGTACTTCTTGTGTATCGGAATATTGGTCACTATTGACTAGATAGTAATACAATCATCATAAGTCTTAATATGAAGAGAAAATTACTGCTATTAGAACTCTCTCTCTCCAAAGCATTGTACACATAACAATACAGCCTAGTAACATATATTGTTTCAGCATTAGCATTTGTGGAAGTCAAATACAAAAGCAGATTGTACACATCCTCCATCAATGTCTATTATAAAATTACAGTTAATACCTGTCTGTTACAATATTGTGTCTGAATATCATACATTCATATAATATTCATACATTCACAGAATCATATTCCGAGCCTACCAAGTAAGTTAGCCTATCTCATATATCTATCAAAATACATAAAGCTATAGTTTACCATATCCCATACTCGATGTAACTGTCTTATAATTAGATACAGAACTGTTGCCCTCTGAGGAAATTTTTTTATTTCAGTCAATGGTATGAACAACCTGATCAATGTAGCAAAAGAGTTTCAATATCAGTTCATAAAAGCTTCAAGCTTGTTCATTACATGTACTAAGCACTGCATTTCACCTTTTAGCATCCAAATAACTTTACAGTTGTGCAGACTTTTGCACAATAGAGAACCCTGTATTGCAACAGTTGCAGTTTATTAATGTATATTTTGGTGAATGAGCTGATACCACACCTTTGAAATAACAGTAAATACTGATGACAATTCATATCACATGTTGTGTTCCTGTCACTCTATGACAGTCACACCAAAATATCACTTTAATAATTCACTCATAAACCAGTTGTTTAAACTTCTATAAATCAAGCGATATCTAAATAAAAAATGTCTGTTTGGTATAACATACAAATATATGTACACACCAAGGATAACCAATGAAAGATCAAAAGTTTATATTCAATGGGGGCCTTTGATACACAAATGTTTGCAATTGGGGTAATCTAGTTCGTAATGCATAGCCCTTTCTGTATCAGAAACCAACTTGCAATAACTTATTGATACATGTTAATATCAATATACATTTTGTGTCCCAGCCTGCTTTCAATAAATTGGACTATTTCAAATCAATTTTTTTTTTAATTTAAACGAATAGTGAATAAATAAAGTATGAAAAAACTATTGATCATAAAGTGTAAATATGTCAATTTTCAAATTGCTTAAATCGTTCGGATAAACAAATGATAGATCTAAATCATTATTTTTAATACCACTAAAATGCACATGAACACATAAATGTACTGTACAGTATTTTAGACCTAGATCGTTCGGACTGGGTCTTGATGTCAGACTACAAAACAAACTATAATGGAATCACTTCTCCGTGAATTCACAACCGACTCACCCATTCTTGGACAGAATTTCAGAGAGACACTCAGACGACGCGCTGAACAAACTTCTTCATATACAAGTAAAATGTATAGTTACATTATAAACAGTAATCCACAAACTTACCAAATACACAAAAATATTTAACCACACGCATATCCCTATATAAAACATGTGTGTCAATCCGTATCAATGATAAAAGATGAGTAATATTCTGATTATTCTTGACTTCGCCTTTCCCACTGCATTAGGTAAATATTGTATTACGATCCCAATGCAAATATATTTATCCGATGAACCCGACCTGTGTGTGTGTTAAATAAGGAATGTACAAAACAGCTAGCACTGAATCTACAAACGTATATACATTGCAAATTACCGATTTATTTATCTATTTATTTATTAAATATATAGCGAACTATTTGTCCAATGTCTTGATGCAGAGAGCGAGAAATGATAACTTAATGTAATTTTTTGTTTGTTTGTTTATAGCCGCCTGAGCAATTTTTCAGCTATCCGGCGGCTGTCACCATTACCGGTGACAGGGCTGCAAATTTACGCCTATGCTCGGCACTCAGGGCCTTTGAGCAGGGAGGGATCTTTATCGTGCCACACCTACTGCGACACGGGACCTCGGTTTATACGGTCTCATCCGAAAGACCGGCACCCACGTCCCACAACTTAATGTAATTATAAATTTATATAATTATTGTTATGACATAACATATATGTAAGCACCTGACATCCCCGCATTTGTCATGTAATTGTTATACCAAAAGCAAAAAGAAACGGAAACTGAAAGAGTTGGGCTGTTTTTGTCTTATAATATCCCATCAAGCGACGTTTGGATTTCATGTAAAAATTACCTACTTACAAAAGCCAAGAAGAAAACAGTTTATATTACTTCGTGGCCGCGTGGTTAGAGCATCGCGCTCAAAATCACAAGGCTTTTCACCTGTAGTAGGCGCGGGTTCGATTCTCCCTTGCGCCGATATATGTGAGAAAGTTTGCCAGCTTACTTTCGGAAGGTCGGTGGTCTCTTCCCGGGTACATTGTATCTGGTTATCTCCTCCACCTACAACCCCGTGGGGATCCAGGTTGTTAGAATAGATCCTCAGTACCCCCTTGCTTGTCGTAAGAGGCGACTAAATGGGGCGGTCCTTCGGATGAGACCGTAAAAACTGAGGCCCCTTGTCACAGTAAGTTAAAGATCCATTCCTGCTCAAAGGCCATAAGCGCTGAGCATAGGCCTAAATTTTGCAGCCCTTTACCGGCAATGGTGACGTCTCCATATGAGTGAAATATTCTCGAGCGGGGCGTTAAACAACAAATAATCAATCAATCAATCAATCAATCAATTGATGCTCGCATTAATTCAATTACTGAGAACAATCATTGAATCGAAGCGTGCATTACTACAAATTGATAAGAGCAATAATTGATTTGATATGCGCATTGATTCGTCTGAAGAGATTGATAATTCAATTGATATCTTCATTAATTAAAGATATTTCTAATTCTTTAAGTTTATGTTAATTTCGCGCTCCATACGCAAAATTAATTCAATTGATGAGAGCAAACTGATTTGAGGTGCGTAATTTTTTTTAAAGAGTTTAAGATTTCATTTAAAGATTATCAATTCAATTATGGATAATTATGTTGAATTGAAGATATCTCTAAATGTATAGTTGCGCTCTCTCTCTAAAAGAATGATTGCGTGCATCAGTTGATCTAATATCAATAATTCAATTGAAAAAAACATTAATTCAATTATTGCGCGCATTAATTGAATTGTTGCGCGCTGCAATTCAGTTTAAGAAAGCAATAATCCAATTACTGTGTGCATTGATTAAATTGGTGTGTGCATTAATTTAATTATTGATCTCTTCAATTGAATGGTAGCGCGCAACACTTCAAATGTTGATACCATTAATTCATTTGAAAAGAGCAATAATTCAAATATAGTACTCATCAATTCAGCAGAATAATTAATGTTATCAACAATTCATTTAACGAGCAATAATTCAGAATAGAAGATATCTTGAATTGAATTGTTGCGCGTGTTAATTGATAGTTAATCTTCAACTTATTAAATATATCTTCAATTATTTGTGTTTATGTTAATTTGGTGCTCTGTACACCTTGGCCTACATATCTTTGGGTTTTAATTTCGTACAAAAATGGAGATTCTTTTGTACAAAATCATACCAAAAAAAAAAAAAAAAAAAAAAAAAAAAAAGAAGAAAAAAACAGATTTATAATCATATTTTGAGCTTAAAACTCAAAGTGGCACGAAAATGGCCATTTGGGATCGCTTCTTTTGAGATGACTGTATTGTGATTGTATGTCCTCCCATCGGCGATTGCTCTGAAATCTTCAGGAAATCTTTCTTGGTTGTTGAACTTTTTGCAAAGGTCTGTTGATTCTCCAATACATTTCTGGTAGACTGATGAGATTAATGCAGTTATTAGTTTTACAGGGGAAATAATACAAAAATATTTTGTAACTGCGCTTGTGACAGAACTGCTAAAGCTCTCAGTATCTGAACTATATTTCCACCAGAGTCTTGATATTTTGTCCATTTAGTCAGTGTCTTAAAGACACCACCTGAGTAAAAAAAAATGAAAAACAAACAAAAAAGATTGATTGATTGATTATGTATTGTTTAACGTCACGCTCGAGAATTTTTCACTCATGGAGACATCACCATTGCCGGTGAAGGGCTGCAAAATTTAGACCTATGTTTGGAGCTTATGGCCTTTGAGCAGGAAGGGATCTTCAACGTGCCACACATGCTGTGACACGGGGCCTCGGTTTTTGCGGTCTCATCCGAAGGACTGCCCCATTTAGTCGCCTTTTACGACAAGCAAGCGGAACTGAGGATCTATTCTAACCCGGATCCCAAACAAAATAGAAAAAGACACCCACCTACCCCCACCCCAAGTTGTTAATTGTTATACTTATCTTTGATTCAAGCATTTAATAAGACATATTAAGGAAATTATGCAAATTAAACTCTATCAATAATTCAATCACCGCAGCATTCACTCTACCAAATGTACTAGATCATATGTGACAACATGAACATCAGTTACCGTTTTCATTGTACATATTTCTCTAGAATGGTCATCTGTTATGTCTTTACTTAAATTCCAATCAGATTGCTTAAATTCTTCCTTGTGTAACTGAGGATTCACTTGTCTTAGAACACCACAGGGATCTATCCATTGATGATGATTTTGTTCTCAGTGGGCATCAATGTATGTAGTTGCTCTCCAACCTTAAGTGCTCTTTTTCTAGCTTTTCTCTCGTAGACCTTTTTGTATCTATAGAGACTGACGTCTCAAAGTTCTATGCCAGTTACGCCATAAATTGTAGCCGGTCTTTGACGTCAAGCACGTACTGGTATGTCGCACATCTGAGTACCTTATCTCCCTAGTCCGCAGCAATTTTAAAAGTATATCTTCCATAGACTAGTTCACATGGTGAAAATGCTAAGTTTTCTTAAGGCATACTTATCCTTGTCTTTAGGTTTCTCGGCAGATTTGCTTCAGAGTGCCATAAACGTTCTACCCGTCCGATGACAAGGGGTGGTCCTCCAATGCTGAAGAGAACTAAGACTTAGCTCCTGCATAACAGCGGACGTAAATTGTTTTCCCATTTCAGTAAGCTTGGAACAGCTACCTTTGAATCTCCATCAAAGCTTCTCGCTCTTTCAATCTTCATGCTTGACAAGGCTATGGCTTCCGTAAGTTAAGTATATACCAGTTACCTTAGTCTGTGGACGTTCTAAAGGTACTTTATTCGTCTTACATGTACCTTTTTGTAATGTATGCTGGAAAATGGCAAGGTTGACAAATCGACGGGCGCCACTCTGCAGTCTTGGCTAGATCCTGATGTTCTGCTAACAGTTCCACAATTTTTTTTCTCTGTCTAGAAAATACCTTGTTAATGTTCCAACCATGTGTAGAAATTTCTTGATAGAAAACACCTTTCTTCTTGTATCATTTGACTTTAGCATCCGGGACATTTCCGACAATCAAATCACACCATACACCATCGTTGCAAGACCCGGCTGAAATGTACTTTCCTCTCCGTTTTCACCTGTGGCTCTCTGCGTGAAAATTTTCTCATCATATGCATGACGATAATGATGTAGTTTGTTGATCAATAGAATTCACGTACGCTTAGCCTAAAATTGAAAATCTGGTTTAGCGTAGCTGCGTTTAACTCAATAAGAGCTGCGGCCAGTGGCGTAGCTGCCATTGACGCCAAAACGCCCGGGGGTTCACATCAATTTGACAACAAAAATGATTGTTAATTTTTCATTTTGTTATGCATGATTTTATAGCTAGAAAAACCCATAAATGTAACCTTAAAAACCTCAAAACCCCATGAGCTTCCGGGGGCTTCCCCCTCTGTGCCTTGCCCTGGACCCACTGGGGGCCTTAAAGTGGCCCTCAGCCTATTCTGGATTTGTCAATGTGCGTACACTTCTCTGCAAGGCTAGCTGCGCCATTGGCGGCCATGAAAACTTGTGTTTTATGCAACGAATCTACCTTTGACAAGGAATCATATATCGATATAATAATGTTGGAGGGTTATGACGAATCTCGTTTGAAGTCATCATTTCGCAAATTTTACGGTCGCTATAATGACCTTGTTTGCGATTACAAAGTGTCTCTGGGACCGTTACATTTACTTGTGTACTTATTTTTAATCCTTATTTATATTATCCTTTCCAGGGCCTCTTCTTTCAGTTATTTTTACCTCGTATGGTACCCCATTTTACCTGTGTCTGATATACCCGAGTTCTGGGTTTAGCAATTCATTCTACCGTGTAACGTCCCTCATGCAGCACGGAATTCGTGTTCGATTGGTGTGCGAACAGTTATATGAGTTCTACATTTCTATTAAATTTATTCATTTCATTATACAGACACTTGGCTCTCTGAGGTGAGCAACTTTTCAATAGATATTGCTGTTATGTTATGTTTTCTTCTATTTCTTACTCTTTTTGGGGGGTTAATTGTACGGTCCTGGAATAACTTTGCTCAAATTCGCGTTTTCTATTGTCATATTCAAAATTCTAAAATTTAAATATTGTTTCATTTGTTACTTTGTGTGTTTATATCACTGGTTCATGTTTCGTGTGTTGGTGTAATGT
Source organism: Ostrea denselamellosa (assembly GCA_024699665.1). Lineage (NCBI taxonomy): Eukaryota > Metazoa > Mollusca > Bivalvia > Ostreida > Ostreidae > Ostrea > Ostrea denselamellosa. The sequence continues at coordinate 495,352 of JAMZEH010000069.1, forward strand.
GTAATCGAATTTAATCATTTGTGTCTGTATTCACTTTTGTATATATCGTTCAGTATTTGTAAAGTACTTCGGTAATGTATTATAAAGTGTATGTATAATTGAGTATTATGCTGAGTGTTAAATAACATTAAGTTCAAGTAAGTGTAAACGTAGCGCTACATATTCGAACTATGGAGAACCGGTTATGTCACAATGTGTTATTGGCTTGTTAACCTAATGTGTGTATTTTTGGTTTTGTGTAGGTCCCAAATTTGCCATTGACATAGATCAAGTGTATAGGGACTGTGTGTCCATATAACCATACAAGATGTCATGGTACCAGTGGACTGTTCCTTTAATACTGTGTATCATATTTGATTCAATACAAAAGTGAATACATAAACTTGTTATTCTTTCATCCCATACTATCGGATCGTCCTGTTACAGGGACATTGTTGAATTTGTTTCATACTCTTTGTTAGACTGTCATTTTTCATACTAACTTTGATTACGGGTAATCCCATATACCCAATTTCGACTAAGAGCTCACGACAGGTGTGACCGGTCAGCAGAGGATGCTCACTCCTCCATGGCACATGATCCTACTCTCGCTTTGTCGGAGGTCCGTGTTGCTCTACACTCGAACTTGTATATGTCTTTGGGATTTATGATTACGATTAACACATTGTTAACTTCACCATTCGATATATCCCAACACACCTGTTTGATCATTTGTTAACTGTTCAATGTTGAAATCGTCATACATATGGGTTCTGTTTTGGTTAGTTACCGAATAAGTAGAACAAAGTGTCCTGATTGATCAAAAGTAATTTGCTCGCATTCTATAAACAGTTCAACTTGTGCTCAGAAGCTTGGCGATTGGCCAAATTGCGTCATGCATATTTATGAGGAACGAGAAAATTTTAAAAGCAGGTAGCCACGAGTGAAATGGATTTCAATACACCACAAAATCTCATTTCAAGAAAGGAGTATTGACACAAACTTCATCAGCAGTGGGAGCAGTGAATTTAGAACCACCAGCTAAGAGGCACATCAAGAAAGTTATCGTCTTTAACCTTGCTTTTCTCAGTTTCTCTACGTCTGGTATCCCTTCACACTGTATGTAGCAGGTTCACCGTTCACATATCCCGCAGATACTGCACTTTCTGGCATGCTGATGGTATGTTAATCTGTTGGGAAAGATTTGACAAAACTTATACAGTTTTAGCTCACATGAGCTGAAAGCTCAAGTGAGCTACTCTGGTCGCCTTTTGTCCCTCAGTCCGCCTGTCCGTAAACCTTTCACATTTTCATCTTATTTTCCAGAACCACTGGGCCAATTTCAATCAAAAGTGGTACAAATCATCCTTGGGTGAAGGGGATTCAAGTTTGTTCAAAGTTCAAATGAAGGACCAGTCCCCTTCAACGGGAGATAATCACGAAAATGCAAAAATAAGGAGGGGTCATTTAAAAGTCTTCTCAAGAACCACTTGGACAGAAAAGTTGAAATTCATATGGAAGCTTTCTGACATGGTGCAGATTTAAATTTGTTAAAATCGCGGCCCCCCGAGGGTAGGGTGGGGCCACGATAGGGGATAGAAGTTTTACATCCAAACATATAGGTAAAACTCTTCCTCTCAAGACCAACTGGGCCAGAAAAATTCATATTTGCATGGCAGCTTCCTGAATTAGCGCTAATTCAAGTTTGTTAGAATTATGGTCCTAAGGGTGTAGGGTGGGTTCACATTAGGGGATCAAAAATTTTCATGCTAGTATATAGGGAAAATCTCTAAATATCTTCATGTCTAGAACCATTGTGGCAGAATATTTCAAATTACATGGCAGCTTCCTGACATAGTGAAAATTCAAGTTTGTTAAAATCAAACCCCCGGGGGTAGAGTGGGGCCACAATAGGGGCCTAAGTTATACATGTGATAATATAGGGAAAATCTTTAAACATTTTCTTATCAAGAACTACTGGGCTAGAAAAGTTGATATTTACACGAAAGCTTCTTGACATAATGCAGAGATTTAATTTTGTTAAAACCATAACGCCAAGGGGTAACGTGGGGCCACAATAGATCAAAGTGCCATAAGCTGATATGTAGGAAAAACACTTGATCTGTTTAAGCAAAGGCTTTTATATTTTATATATATACATTTTTACGGAAAGACCTTTCATGTGATGCAGTGATGTACGATTTTTTAACCTTGACCTGGAAGTTTGACCTACTTTTGATAAAAAAAATTTGACCTATTCATTATCCTGAACTATTTAAGTTTGATCTTTCATATCTTGTATATAGATTTCTTATGACAAAATCTTTCATTTTATATCATGGCCTTTGACCTTGTAAACTTGACCTACTATTTTAGGTAGGGCTTTAATATTTTGGGTGTAAAGTCTTTATGGCAAGACTTCATTATTCGGAGAAGTTTGACCTTGGAGGTGGACCAACTTTTTTAAACAATGACTTATCCACTCCTGAACTATTTATGGCACATCTTTCATATTTTGTATATAGATTTCGACTTTGTGACAACTACCTACATAAAAGTTCAAGCGATCAACTCAAGCTTTGCTCCACGCAGATGTGAAACAGAAAATATAATCATGATTATGTGAAACTTTAATTAGTGCTGTTTTTTTTTTTACATACATACATATATTATATTGTTATTGTATATTAACAATATATTGCCAGAAAAGTAAAAAAAAAAATAAATTAGGAAATGTGAATAAATTCCGAAAATGAAAAATAAAGAATGTTGGAAATGCTGGGCATAATTCTGGAAATGAAATGCAGTGATGAAACCTTTTGATACAATCATGATTGATCTTGTGACCTTGACCTACTTTTCCAAAAACCTGACCTAATCAATATCTCCTGTACTACTTAAGGTAGAGCTGTCATATTTTGTATATAGATTCTTTATCACAAGACCTTTTTATACTTGGTGTTTGGCCCATTTGTGGTCTTGATCCGGAAGTTTTACTTAGTAATACTTTTAATAAAAATCTGAACTATTTATGGTAGAGCACTCATATTTTATATATAGATTTCTAGGGGTCAAACTTCAAGGTCAACTCCACATTGTCAAACATCATGACATACACACTAAATATGAAAGCCTTATCTTACAGAAGACATTGCCTAGGTAATTTTTTTTTTAAAAGTTGGTGAAACTCATAGGTCAAGGTTAAAAGTTTTGATACCAAAAGAAAAATCATGTCACAAAGAATAAAAATATGAAAGCACTATCACTCACCATTCAAAAGTTATAAGCAAGGTTGAAGGCAAAATGCCTCCCCCCTTAGTAATGGGGAAATAAAAAATTGAATCATCACACTTAGAAAGTTTTGTATTTTTATATTATTTAGTATGGTACTACTAATCTTGATCAAAAGAATTTGTTCGAATTCCCTGTATATCCCCATATCAAACTTTGATCTCCTTTTATGCCCCACCCTACTTCTGTGGCCCCTGAATTGAACAAACTTAAATTTACACTTCCTGAAGATGCTTGCACATCAATATGACTAATCAGTGACCTGATATTCTAGAGAAGAATATTTTCAAAGATGTTTCATAAAACATAAAACTTTAATCCTATTGCAACACCATCCTACCCCAATGGTCATGATTTGAAAAAACTTCAATCTAAAATACCTGGGAATGCTTGCATATTGGACTAATTATGGCCATGCTGTAAGATTTTTCATATCTTTGATCCCCTATTGTGGTTTCATCCTACCCTGGGGACCACAATTTGAAAAAAAACTTGAATCTACACTCCCTGGGAATGTTTGAATATTAACACAAGTAACCATGGCCCTGCATGCTGTTCTTGAGAAGATTTCCAAAGATTTATCCTACATATCCCCATGTACAACTCTGAACCCCAATTGTGACCCCTGCAATCCATGATTTGAATGAACTGGTCATGAAGCTTTCATGTAAATTTCAACTTTTCTGGCCAAGTGATTATTGAGAAGAGGATTTTAAGTGACCCCACCCTATTTTTGCATTTTCTTGATTATTTCCCCTTTGGAGAAAGCATGACCCTTCATTTGAAGAAACCTGAATCCCCATTACCCAAGGATGATTTGTGCCAAGTTTTTTTGAAATTGGCCCAGTGGTTCTTCAGATTATTAAACGATGCACAAAATTTTTACTACAAGTAATTCTTAAACATCGCCACCTTATTTGAACAAACTTGGATCTTGCTTTGTGGCAAGTTTAGCTGAAATTAGCCCTGTGATTCTTTGAGGAAGTAGAAAATGTTAAAAGTTTAAGGACAGATGGTCTGACGCAGGACAAAATGTAATCACAGATTTCAGCTCATTTGAGCTATAAATGGTTAACAAATGCATGTTCACTTAAATCAATTTTCTCCATTTCTGACCCAAAATATTTTTGAAATGTAGTTTCATATACAGAACAAGCATCTACGGTCCAGAATGTAGTTTTCTAAAGTGGTTTGTTCAAATTATAAATTGGTGGTATAATTTTTCATTGTGGGTTGATCTTATGGCATGTTATAGGACTTTTCAAATGAGGGTCCATTGCTGACAAGTATGAATAGCTATGTTTCAGCTGAATAGATGTCCTATAATTATGTTATGTCAGCTACCAAATCAAATGTGTATCAAGTGATTCTCTCATTTCATGGGCAATACTCAAGGTTAGGATTTTGCTGATCTTGGCTAAATTTCACATTTGCTAGTAAAACTAATGAATGCTTGTTCTTTTTGTTGGTTGGTTATCTTATGTCCCATCAAGAAAACCTGTAGAAGTATCACAAATTTAGTCCTATAGCTTGGTGCTCAGGGCTGTACCAATTCTTTAACAAGCCAACACCTGTTGTGACATGGTACCTCCGATTTTAAGGTCATATCAAAAAGACCTGTGATGCCAAGCATTTGACGAAAGAGCAATCACAACCTATGTTGACATCTTAGGTTTGACCTGGCCATGGCACGAGTGGGGCTCGAACTCAATGACCTCCTGATTATGAGGCAAATCCTCTAGATACATTGAGCTACCATGACAGGTAGGTGGCAAATATAACAAACGACGTCAATTACAAGTAACCTATAGTGTTCTTATTATTAAACACAGATAGTGTTTTAAATGTTAATCAGACATTTCTAAATTCTTTATTATTATATTTTGTGCAAAACAGTGCAATATTTTTTTCTGTCGAAATAGTTTAAAAATATCTTCACCAATTTCATTAATCAAAAGTCTGACACTATTATAAATGCAAACTGTATAAGACAAGATCAGATCCCACACCTCTCGTGAAAACAATAGATTTTTCCTTTCAAAATGATTGCTGGATAATATCAAAATTAAATGCCAGCTCTATCTATAATATACAATCATATTATATTTTGTAATCTTGTGGAAAATGTAGTATACATGTATGTTACCAATATCTTTATCACTTTTTTTTTTAAGTACATGTAAATGATTTCATTTTCTCTTCCTCATTTTTGTATTTGATGTGAATATAAAGAAAACAGTTAATTTCATCTTTTTTTTTTATTTTTCATTACAAGCAGGGTCAACAAGCAATAAACACGATTTCACATTTATAACATGAATACTGTTATAAAATTTGATTGCATACAAAAATTCCTACTTGCATGGATACATGTACTTTTAATTAATCAATCAATTTCATAATGTAAACATTAGTACATACTCATACAAGTGAAAAAATAAGTAATATATTCCAAGCAGAGAAATGGAATGTGAAAAGTTAACTGTAATTTATTCACAATATATTTATTTAATTTAAATCTGTTTATGAAGTAATCAGTGTGTGAAAAATGGCCACACCACAGAATCTTCCACATCTACTTCATATTTGGATATACATGTGTTATTGAATGTAGATGTGAACAGCAAAATACCAACACAACTTTATGACAAACGAGATGACAAACTGGAGAATTGGTAAGAAACATGTCAGATGGCATTCAACCCAGTGATAGCTGTATTTGCACATTGGATTCTTTTGATGACCATAAAATTTGTAAAATCCTGACTTTTTGAAACCCCTATAACATTAACTTATTTGTCAGTAGCCAATATTGATTTTAAAAATTATTCCCTTGCATATTGAATCAGTTGAGAAACCATATGCAGGCAATACATTAACAAGGGAAGTTGATAATGGAGAAACTGAAGTCATCTCGTTTGTCATAAAGTTGTGTTGGTATTTTGCTGTTCACAACTACATTCAATAATACATGTATATCCAAATATGAAGTAGATATGGAAGATTCTGTGGTGTACATTGTTTACTTGTGTGATCACTAAAGAAGTCATTGTTGGATGCCCATGGTTGATTATGTTTCTTCTCTCCATCACTGATAGAGAAGAATGAAGTGTGATAGACGGTGGAAGTAGTTACCCTCCAACAGACTAAATACCAGGCGGTAATCAAAATTTTCGATAAGTGGGACTACAAATTCAGAATTTTAACTAGGTGAGAATAAACATTCTACATAAATTTCTAAGAATTTTTTTTAACATAACAGAGGTTTGCTAATTTGGGTATTTGAAATTAACAGAAGTGTTTGACTTCTAGCAAAAAGTGAGAAAATGGGCCAGACCAAACAGACATGATAATAAAAGCAGTGCTTATAAAACAATTTCTCTTTTATTTAAAAAATAACTTTTAAATATGCAAATAGTTTCATTTACCAACTTTAAATTGAGACAATTAGAACCATACCATATGGTAGTATGTTCAAAATTACTTGAAATATATTCTGAACAAATTAATCCGACTGATATTGCAATAAATTTATAGTTTTACTCATTTTTGAGTGCATGTGTAACTCTTAACTAAAATCAGAGATCTAAATACTAAAAATCTCTTAGGCATGCCCCATAAATAACACAGAGAGAGAGAGAGCATATATAGTGACATATACACACCATGCCACTCTTTAATTATCACATCTACTAACCCACATTGGAGTTCGATCCCAGTAAGTAGTCTGATTTGCTTTCAGTTATTAGTTAGTCATTATTTATTTTATATTTGAATTGTTTCATTTTATCCAGAGTGACAATTTTATCGTTCAGCTACCATAAAATCTATGCGTATATGTATATATACCTATATAACTTGAGCTGAGAAGTTTTATTTTATCTGTTGTCATACACCTACATTGTAAAAAAAAATGAATCATCTTTATTCAACTTCTGTCTTTGAGAAAAGACTGTATTTTATTTTATAATTTTTATTTATTCCATAATTTACTGAATGTCTAACAGATACCTTTTCATTGAATTAGGTAAAGGCAACTGTGGTACTTTTACAGCCAATTTTCTGCCTATAGATCTGTAAATCGCAACACGTGAAATCCCCATCAAACTTCTGGGGCTTTCTGACATTGAACTAAGAATTTGCAGCAATTTCTTTCCAATTGCTCCCATAGGATGAAACCTCGTCATAGAGCGAGCAGAATTGAGACATTCATAAAGTTCCTTGTGGTTCATACAGTGATAGAAAAGCATCAACAGTTCCTCTGCATGGCCATCTTCATAGAGTGCATCCTCATCTTTCATCTTATGAATGTAATGGCTGACAGGCTGCGTGCCCTGATGACGAAGGAATATGGAACTCTGAGAATGACAGATAATGGGTTCTGATTGGTAAGGTTCTATATCGGGGTCTCCTCCCCACTGCAGAATGACTGTTAACCAACTGCGAATGACAACAAAGTCTGATGAACATTTAACAAGTCTGGTTAGATTAACGAACTCTATTATTGCATTTCCTGTGCCTCCTCTCAGATACTGACTTTTTGCATTTGTCAATACATTTGGATTAAGTCCATGCATAAAGTGAACACGCAAAACCTCACAAACAAGATTAGAGAATTCCTTTCTTAGTGTTTCGGAATCATCAGACAGAGGTATTGTAAAGTATCTGGCTGCAAACTTCGCCAGAATGGTAGAACATGTAGAGCCATTGTTCATTTGGAAATTCAATTTAGCACCATATTTTAACAATATAAATAATGAAGCAACCACATCTTGTGCCTGATTACAAAGTTCAAGAATATTGTTTTCTAACAAACACTGCAGGAATATAAAATACGCAGAATGACCTTCAGAGCAAAGACTATTAGGGTCTGATCCATATTTCAGAAGAACCTCGAGAGCACTCGTCAGGTGGCTGAAATCATTTTTATACAAATATTTTGAATCAATGGAACACTGGACACAGTCAGGCAAAATGTTGCTAGGGGAGCCACAAGACTTTAATGCCACATGTAGAAGCTTGTTCATTGGCTGTAGGCCATAACGATTTTCCCTCAAAGGGTCTGCATTGAATTTTAGCAGGAGTTCTAAAGACTGAATAACCTGATCCTGGTAGTTTGGTTGAAACTTCAACCTGGACACATAGTTTTGAGTCTGATTTGGGTGGAGCAAATTTCCTCCAATGAAGGACACATGTGTCACCAGGTAATGTAGTGGAGTTTCCATTGAAGTGTTCACTTCATTTACCAATTGCTCAATCCCTGTTGTCAACAGATATTTAGTGGTATCAAATATGGTAAACAAGCCATCAATGTCATTGCAGTATAACCTGTGGAGGGCTGTTTCACCAGTTCTAGAAACACACTTCACATCTGCACCATTATCTATGAGACATTTTGCACATTCCCTCCCCCAGACAACTGCCTGGAGAAGTGGGGTCTCTTTTTTTGAATTCAGTGAATTCACTTCTTCTGGAAATCTGTCCACAAAATAATGAAGGCAACTAATGGTTCCTTTGCAGGAGGCAAAATGTAGAAGTCTTGAAGGAGATGGTAAAGGAACTCTTTCTGTCTGCATTTGAGTAAGTAATAGACTCATGCAGTTCACATTGTCACTGGAAATGGCATAAAACACTGGAAGATCAACATTGACTTGGCATTTATAGTAGGAATAGTTCAGTAGGCCTAGGATCCTGTAGGTCTCTGTTGGGGAGTGGGGACCAGGGTAACACATCCCCGCAATCTGACCACTTCTGCCTCCACTCTCCAATAGAGCCTGTAGAATACTATAGTGTCCCAAATGAGATGCCAAATGCACAGGGGTGTTACACTTCATATTCAAGTCTCTGTATCTATACTGAACTAGTTTATTTACAAGATCTTTGTTATTGTTTATAACTGCTAGTTGGAGGAGATTATATTTAGTGTGGTGGTCAAACACTTACAGTATGTCTTCATCCTTGGGAAGTGAGTCCACTATATGCATCACAGCCTTTAAGTCATCTCGGTGTCGCAATAGGTACATGGCACGAAGAATTTTCAGCTCTGTCTCAGTCGATGGGGGATGAAGGATTTCACCAAACAACACTTTTATTGGCCAAAAAGTTCTAAAGTACTGATTTAAATAGAAAACGCAACTGGAGGTGAACTCAATGATGTTTGTCATTGTAACTCTTGAAGACACGTCAGCTTTGTTTCTACTCTTTCAGTAAATTGCAATCTGCAAGTAAATATATATATCCTAAATATATGAATTTTACAATAAACAAAACTCCAAAGTAATTTTGGTTTTGTGCTTTGTGGGTTTACAAAAGTTTATCAGAATGAGTTCTTCAAACTATCTATGAGTACTCATCTTATATTGAATCCTCAAATTTAGACCATATATAGCCTTTCTGTTTGGTTGAGGGTGTACTGTGACCATAAACAAAAATTCCAGCCCCATGGCATTCTTGGTTTGCAGTGCAAATTGGATCTTGAATTTTAAGTTTATTAGTGCTGTTTTTCCTTCATAATCACCCATGAAAGTTTGACCTCGAGAAATAAAGGTCGTCTTTCTCTCACCATGGTGACCATGTGTAGATTTCATTATCCTTGCTTTTATCCTTTCCACAAGGTGCTGATGGTTGAATAGACAGACAGAAACACTGCATAATACCATTACACATACCATCTATGATGGTTGAATATATGGATTACATTTGATTTTCCTAGCCTAATCAATACAGTTTCTATCTTGTTTTGTGCATAATGTCCTATAACATTACCCATGTAATTTTGACCATAACCTTGCTTCTTCCTCTAATCATTATGAACATATGGACATTCACCAAGATTGATGATCCCAGCCTTACAAGTATTACTTATATCTGCTCCACAACATGCTGATAGACCACTGTGCCATACCATAATACCAACTGTCTATGAAGGGTATATAAAAAGAAAACTCTCCCAACAATACAATGGTCCTCTGATATATTGCCCCCTCCTCCACCCATTATAATGCTACCCTTGCTTATTGCCTGAAAATTCTAAGGAACAGATTTCTCCCTCTGATTTTAATGCCAACCTCCATAATGCCACATGTTACTGATTTTCACAAACAAAGGGTCAAATTTTATAAGTTTTACCCTTGATAATAATGCCAACTGCCTAACACCCATCAGTAATTACACCTGTAATCGAGAGTGGTGGGGTGAATTGTAACAGGCTGGACAAGGTATTAATGTGATCGGGTTCTTACTGGTACACAGTAAGTGTTAAACTTTTGAGATGAACCCAAAGAATTTTTTTCGTGCAAACATTTTTAATAGAATGATCAGAACTTTGAACATTGAGCACCCTTGAATTTAAATAAGATTTTCTTTGATGCATATCCATTAGCATACTTTTTATTTTCAATGAATTAAAAAATCTTCTGATTCTGTGAACATCAAGTTTCAACTTCACAGATCAATGTCATTCTGAAGTAAATTCTTAAAGGACAATATATTTTTGTCATTGGTAAGTTCCATCATTAGCAAAAGGTCTACTATATGAGTGTGTTTTAATATGCAATGGTAGACCATTGATACAAAATACGACAACAGCCTATGACACATCAATGAGTACTCACGATCATTATCTTACCTTTTGCCAGCCTGATTTTGGTGCCTAGTGTGTGGTGAGAGCTGGATTTCATGAACTATGACCTTTCTGTGAAATACCATCAAGTGTACCATTGGAAACAATCTCTCAGAGTTAACATGGTTAATACAATTATTAATTGTCTGGGCAATCTCTACAGAAAGAAATACAGAGTTTATAATTCTTTTAAAAATCATCTGAAAACTCTACAAGGGGTTAAAGTACAATGTAACAGATATATCTGACAGTTATTTTTATGAATAGCTTTCAGAACCCTCATACCATACAAGTGGAATTTTTATCAAGACAAAAATTTAACAATTTTCCTACCAAAATGGGTATATATATAATCTAAGCAACTTCATAATTCCAGGAAAGATAACTATTACCTCCAATATGGAATAAATTGTTAGCAATATTCAGTTTTAGCAATCTCATCACTCCAATTGATAATGCCAAAATTAAATCCTCACTAAAATTCTGCTTTTACAGTTTTTTGTTTTTTTTAATCAAATTGATATTGTTTTGTCCTATTTGATAACTTTCACTTAAGGCCATCATCATTTGTTCATAAATTTTACAAATACATTTATAACACAACATAAATTTAGGTATAGCTTTTTTAAAATGAAGATTTAATGACCATCCTGTTTATGCAAAAATATAAGCCGACTTGCCTTCCAACTTCTGTATTCCCGGTCTCTAAAACTGTTTTGTAATCAGCTACCTTTGCCCTGAAAATATAAAAACATGAACTGTAAGTCAAAAGATTCTAGTTTTATGACCCTAGGTGTTATTATGCTTCCTGAGATCAAAGATCAGCAGACATATTGTTATGGTCTTCCTATCTGTCTTTCTCTTCACAACTGCAACCTTACAAGACATTAAAAATGTACAGTCTTCACATAAACATGAAATTTTTGCATGATCTCTATTTCAATTTCTTGTTTACCCAAAGGAACTTTCTCAACATCTGATCACTGTGTTAATGGGTCAAAAATATAAATTGTTTTGTTTTGTTAACATATCAGAGTAGGTCAGTAGGAAATAAATTCTAATATTTTCTCAAACTTTAAATCATTTTAAGCACACACTGTCACATTAAAATCAATCAGTTCTAGTTTGTTTTATGCTTGAGGCTCGATGTTGCATTTAACTTTATCAACCACTCTTTTACTCTGTGGGGTGCTTCACATATATACGGCTTTAAATACCTCACTTCACTGGACCCTGAGATTGCCAGTCCACGCAATTTAATTTGGATGTGGCAGTCTTAAGAGAAGGACATCCATATACTTCTCTTTCAAGTATTTAAATCTTTCAACCTTACTTTATACCCAAATGGCACGTACTACGGCAATATCGAGCTAAAATATTGGTCCAGCTTCTCTGCGGTAAGCATTTATCTATTGTTTTTACTATAAATTACAATCTGAATGTTTTGGTCCTGAAATCTCCATTTACAGAATTCCTATGAATACTGTTGATGCTCAATATTTAGTTTTAATACCAGTTTAGTATGGTGTTCAGTTATGGTCTTAAATTAATAGTTTATTTACAAATGAAGCTGTTGAATCTGTAAATTAAACTTAGTAATCTGGAGTATAACGAGTATTTTTTTAAGTACTGTTACGTGAATTTGTATGTTTCTAACATGAAACTAGTCAAGTATCTGAGTATATAGCCACAAGTGCTAAAGTGCATTGTCTACTGAGTGTACATTGTTTGTGTATAGGTCCTACTGTGACTAGTATCTGGCTTTTGTGTCTTTGAGCTCACCATAACTTTGAGAAGACCATTGGCCCTTTGTACCAATGTTTTCAGAAAAGATTATGAACAAACCAGCTCTTTGTGATATAGGACAAACTTTCACCATAAATACTGACTGAAGACCATTAATATTATTTCATCTACTCTTATAAATATTTCAAACTTTCTCAATCTTATATCTGGGTCAACCTTGGTCATTACTGGACATACACAAAGGAATATTCTAATCATAATCTCCATTTAAATGGCAGATATGTTAATAACTGTATTGACCACATGGGGCTCACTTTTAACAATGCCAAGTTTTACAGCCTGCATATATCTCAATCAGGAAGTTCACTCTGATTTGTTTTTCATGTCATGCACTATCTTAATAATAAAATGCTTTCTATGGTTTCTTAAACAGGAGATGATGGTCACAAACACTGCAGAAAAAATGCATAACCCACATTAGCAAATTATACATTTTTTTCTGCTATGTTTGCAACCTTCATCTCCCATTTAACAAACCAAAAGATGACATTTCTTTAGTTCCATACTGGCTTTGCCAACGGAGATTACCAGTTTACTCTGAGTCTGTCTGTCCACCTGTCATCCGCTTAAGGTTTTCTGGACTTTCTCCACAATGGATGAAGATATTCATCTAAAATGTTATACATGGCTTTGTCTTGGATAGTTACAGATCAAGTTTGAGTTTCATTATGCTTGACCTGCTTTTGACTGAATTATGCCCCCTGATGAAATTATACTTGGCAGGAAGAGCGATAAAGAACATGGAAAGTCTTCCATCGTCACAAACTACACCTATTGTCTCCCTTCACACTACACCAGACATGTGGTTTATGATTAAGAAAGCCCTTGACTTTATCAATATCTATATTCATTTATCAACCAGTCGGGGAGCTTCCAGAATTCATTTTGGATGGAGAAAAAACATGCGGAGATCATTGCATGGCTCATAGTGGAATAATCTGAGGATTGCTGACTGGGAAAAAGTGATGCAATTAGTTTATTGATTCAGAAGATTTTTTAAACACATTAACACCTACTCTATTTTTAAATTACTAATTCATAATAATCCCAAGAGTCTGACACTAAGGCACATCTGACCAAACAAGTCTACTAAATGATAGGTCTGGTCAAGTAAAATGTCTGTTTACTAGGCTGATTGGTCATGTTTGAAAAAATAAACAAGAGACTTTATTTTAAACCATAAGATATTTTATTCTGAACTAAAATAAATAGGTTAAAAAAATTAACAACACCTTTTCAAAATGCATGTTAACACAATTTCTATTTTAAGTTGTAATAGATAAGTCGTGGTCAGAAGAGATGTTTTGCAACATCCACTCATTGCAATTGTTGTTTTACATAAACAGAAATAAATTGAATTCATTTTATTTTATAAATCAGCTTATTTGAATTAAATGTGAGAAAGTTTTTATCAAATTGAGTCGGAAACAGATATTTTTCGGTGTTGACATATGAGCGTGAAATATGGTTTCTCCTCCTTAAAGAAAGATGCCCCAAAGAAAAGATGGGGAAGAAACAAATAAAAAAGAAAAGAAGTGGAGGTCGTATTCTCGATGGATTGAAGAATTTCCATGGGTAGACAGAAAATACATTTGCATTCACACTTAACAGAGAAAGTATTGTTTGTCATTTGTGTAGGCATTCAAATAGATTATTAAATTGAGAAGCTATCAGGCTGTCCTAATTTTTTTTCTGGAAAGTTTGGTCAGGATTAGTGGATAAAAGGTCAGGTCTAGTGAAATTCATTTAAAGTAGCCCAACTGGTCCAGTGCTAAAAAAAGTAAATGTCAAACCGTGATTCCCTATTGGATGTAGCATGGTCCTTCACCTATTATTTGACATTTTGTAGCAAGTACGACTGAAATTGGTCCAGTTCAAAATATAATAGCAAATGCAGTGAGCCTGCATTCCGTGCTGGCTCATACTGCGGGCTCTAATGACTGAAGTACACAAAATGATCCAAGCTAAATCTGAACATTTCACAAGAGAAATTTTTTGTCAGCAATCCCTGAAGTCCCATGTCAAAAATAGAAGAGATTTCACAAAGTCACACCTTAGATTAAGATTGTGAACTTATGTGGATTATCACCCCAATTTTGTGGTCTTCTAGCTCCAAAATACAGTGCACCATTAGGCCTAATGTTTCATTCAGTGCAATGTTGATGAAAGGCAGGGCAAGATGATATGTGACATCATGTCTATGTTTTGACGTATGTTGTAATACAAATGTGACAATAGCAGATCTAAATTAGGAGTTTATGTTATGCAACAAAAAATGAAAAAAATCTTTGTTTTTTCTATGTAAAAAAAAAAGAAAAATGCTCAAATCTATTTACCAGTGTCGATTTCTTGGCACGTTCAGTAATGCAAACCATGACAACACCACTCCACTCCCCCTTATGATAACTAACCATGCCGCTTACTATTCATGACTGAAAATTCATTAATTAATTCTAGGCTTGTGAATAAATTACAATGTATCTTTACAACTACAAAGAAGTTGTAATTTATTCAATAACTATATGTGAATGATGAAATAGTTCATCATTGTGTTAAAACTAGGTTTCTGTACAATATTATAAATACTGTTAAAGTTTCCTCTTCTAAAACATGTTATTGCTTGCAAAAAGGCTTGGACATTTATATCACACAAATAGCAACTTGGAAAGATTGAGAATAGAGAGAAGCAACAGTCAAGCATACAGTTCAAAACAAGTTGTCAAAGGTTAAGCAAGTCACATTGAAGGCAGCAGAATATAAAAAATTTAGGATATAAATTTACAACCATATTAATGTATACATGTTTGTAATTATACATGCTGGGTATTTTAGAATGATCTAAATCTAGCAAGAACCTAATGCAGGACTTCGATTGTTCATGATCTACTATAAAACCCTGGGACAGAGCTAAAATATGCAGTTTTTGCTGCCTAATCCCATTCATGTACCGAGTATTTGAGAAATAGACATTGTTTAAATTGCTGGTCAAACCAATATTTATGTAGCTATGCTCACTCAAACGGTAGCTCTGCCATTATATTATGAGAAATAACAAATATGAAAATTTTACTGCAACAATACCAGACAACATAAAATTATGTAGTGGTCTGATAGCTCAGCTGGTAAAAAAATTATGCTGTAGACCATCTGGAAAGGACAGGTGAAAATGTCCGTTAGTGGATAAAGATTCTATGTTGATATCTTCAAGGTGTCAAGACATTTAAGGAGGGAACACATCACTAAAGATTTAGGGGGCCCCGGTTTGAATCCCGGTCTTGCTGAACAACGAACAAGATGAACTTGTTCGTTGCATTCACCCCCTTCCGGTTACATGTATTTTTTACGCACTTTCCAAACGTAAATTACTATGTGTATAGTAGTCCTTAGTTTCAATCGCACGGGGTGGACCCGTATGCATATGTTGCTGCGCTTGCTCTAAACTGTAACACTGCCGACATAGTAGGAGTAATGAACTGTCAAGTTTTGTGGGCGATTTACCTGTCCATCGCCATTTTGAATTACGAGATATGCGCATACCACACCCGATGTTATAACACTCGATATTCCGTTGATTGCAAATAAATAGATCTGCACACTAAATATATCATCGATTATGATTATTCAAATACATCACAAATTCAATTAAAGTATTTTAACATAATATATTATATAGCCTGCCAGCTGCTCACCGTCAACTGCTTACTGCGTTCTCTGTTATGCCTAAATAAGTAAATTTTATTAGAGGCGGCACTGTGTACAATACAAACAAGGAACATGAACTCTACAGAGCTCTTTAATTATAAACAACTATAGTCGATCGAGTGATAAAAAAAAGCTATGGAATTATATAATTAATAAATATAAATATAATTTATACAGCTAAATGAAATTGAATATAACGAAATGAAATGAATTTAATTCATCCCGATAGATACACACTTTACAAACATCATGGTACTGAAGCTAGTGGTATAGTTTTATTTTTACATTTTCAAGAACAAAAATGCGAAATTTCTTTGAAATTACAGGTTAAAATTAAAAAAGAAAAAAAAAACAAAAAAAGCACCGTGTTACAGTATTTACATGTCTACCAGAAATATTTTAAGGACTCGGTCTCCTTCAACGGCAATCAACATTTGAGCATTGCCTGTTGAAGACGGAAGTAGAATCACGATTGATTCAGTTTCCTCGACCCCCATTTTTCATTAATAAAAGGTGTTTTAGTCTCAAAATAACAGTTCTCCCTTCAATATTTTTTTTCAAACTTGTCATATGTTTTATAGGATACAGTAATATATCCAAATGTGATAAAAGTCGGAGTTCAAATTAAAGCATACATTTTCTGCGTATCTACGATTTTTCATCATTGAATAGTAAAAAGTGTGTGCGTGTGCGTGTGTGTGTGAGAGAGTGAGTGAGAGAAAGAGAGATTTCCCTTCAGCATATTTTTCTAAACTTTTCATAAGTGTTTAAGAATATATTAAACTATCAAACCGTGAAAAGAAACCTTTTGCAATTAGTTCCAATTTTCTCGAAAATTACTCTATTTCCACTGGACAATCGGAGATGTGCATTTGTCAAGTCCAGTCAACTTACAAGTAGCTTATCGTCAAAATTCAATAAAAATGACCGCCGTCCTGATTATTACACGGTTTGTATGAAATCGATTTTGAGTGTTGCGGCACAGTCAAAATCCCTTTCGTTTAATCGTTGGTTTATGTAATGAGAATACATTCATTAAAAGCATATAATTGGCATCTGTTTTTGTTAATTCAGCTATAGTCCAGTTAGGTATGTGACTACTGGTGATGTTGATACAGTTGAAAATGAGGACTTGAAATCATTTATTTAAAAACGTCCTAAACTCAGAGAATCTCGGTCTTTCAATTGGCGGCAGAACTTCATTTCTATTATGAAACCGGTCATACATTATGCTAGATGATGGGCTAAATATGAAAAAGAACTTGATACATTATCAGAATGGATAAAAGATATAATAGGAATATCAAAATCCCGTATTAGATATATCAAAACAAAAGTGTGTACCATCTATCATTCTGTATTTACTAAACCAGAAATGATAAAAGAATTAAATAGGTTACATGTGGAATATGTTTTGGTTCCAGCTTGAAACAACATTGTATTTGTTTGTAAGGCTCATTATTACAACTGTATTTTAAACCAACTCGGCATTAATTCCACATTTTGTAACCTCCTTATATTCCAAGTTCCCTTTCAAGAGAAAAAAAATCTTCAGAATCATGCTTCAATTTAAACACACCCCGTGGGGATCCGGGTTGTTAGAATAGATCCCCAACACCCCCTAGCTTGTCGTAAAAGGCGACTAAATGGGGCGGTCCTTCGGGTGAGACCGCAAAAACCGAGGCCCCGTGTCACAACAGGTGTGGCACGTTAAAGATCCCTCCCTGCTCAAAGGCCATAAGCGCCGAGCATAGACCTAAATTTTGCAGCCCTTCACCGACAATGGTGACGTCTCCATATGAGTGAAAGATTCTCGAGCGGGACGTTAAACAATATATAATCAATCAATCAATCAATCAATTTAAACACATTTAATGTCCGAGTCAATGGGACGGATGACTATGAGTTACAGCACCTATACTGGATTACTAAACTTCACAAATGCCCTTACGAATATGCATTGCTGGGTCCAGTAAATGTTCTACCAAGCCTCTATCTTTGCTATTCACGAAAATATTAACATATGTGAAGGAGAAACTTCAAACATATTGTGCCAAACATATGGCAGAAATGGTGTAAATCAAATGTGGATTCTAAAAAAAAAATTGAAGAACTTTTAGTAGAATTGAAATCACAATTTTTTCTCAAATCAAAAACATCAAACTTTTCAACTTTATAAGACCATTCCTCGCGATAAATTAAAGACTAGATTATTTGACACCATAGGCAATTGCTTCTTCAACAAAAATGGGAAAAAAGGAAATGGTTATATCTGGTGATCAGTCATCCCCAAAAAATTACTTTGATAAACATCACTCTGATTCTACGCACAAGTGCTGTGAAGTTGATATTAAAAGATACTGGAGTTCCTCAATGACAATATCTTCGTAGTCTTTGGTGATCAGATCTTTCATCAGTTTGTTGGAATTCCATGGCCACGAATTGTGCTCTTTTGTTAGTTGATCTGTTTTTAAAGTTTTATGAAGCAGAATTTATTAACTCTACATGGGAAGGAAAACTCTCTTGTGGCCTACAACTCGACATTTAGATATCTCGACGACAGAAACATCTTTTGGATTCGCCACTGCATCATTTTTGTAAGTGGTGGTTCTTGTGATTTTGCGTTTAGAATAGATTGTTGATTTAAAAACATTTACTTCTATTACATCTGATGTTTTTTTTAACAAAATAATTCATTATATTACTTTTCTATGTGCATACGGATCTTCATTAATTTGTAGTCTTTCAAAGCTTTCCGGAATTACTTACCATAAGAAAAACGACAGGATAATTCCGGACAGCATAAACTACTCAATTTATTCTTCCATCACTATATTAACTTGAAATTTATATGTATTTAATTTTTTTCTGGTGGTTATTTTAGTCTTTTGATATTCAAACTTGCGATTTACTTTCTTAGTGCTTTCCAATTTCCCCTCAAAGTAAACACGCAGAATATAAAGGTCTAAAGTTCATAAATGACGTCAATATATTGACATTTTGATAAAGAAAAAATCGAAAAACATTCAGATTATTTATAGAAATGTAATCAACAAGGGGAAAGCAGTCGTATTTCATAAGTCTTACGCTGTCCGGAATTATCCGGTATCGGAAATCACCATGACATCCCCTACTACCGCTGTTATATAGTGAGACTTCTCCCCAAGCGAGACTTCCCCCGGAAGACTGGCTATATGGTGAGTTCCCCCCCCCCCCCCCCCCCCGGAAGTCTGGCTATATAGTGAGCCTTCTCCCGGGGAAGTCTCAATATATAGCCAGACTTTCATTAGATAGCCAGTCTTTTCCCATTATAGTGAGGCTTACCCCTTTTACTTGAGTATCCGGAATAATCCTTTCGGTGTAATTTACAGGTATTTATTAAAATGCAAGCACGTTTTCTTTTATGCTTTGTTTTAATTCAGTTTACCACAACATAATGTCCGCAGATTAGAAACTTAAAAAGACCGATTTTTGTATCCGTCGATATGGCTTCTTGGTCAGTGCATGAGGTTGTGTTAACGGTCAATATTTTCATATTATAAGATGGGGACCTCCGTGGCCGAGTGAGCATCGGGCTCAAAATCACAAAGCCTCTCACCTCTGTCGGCGCGTGTTCGAATCCCGGCCGCGGCGTTATGTGAACCAGTTTGCCAGATAATTTAAAGTCAATAATATCACTCAGTCCCTCTGGTGAAGAATACTAGAAACTTTTTAGTCAATATATTCTGTATTTATTATGATAACTGGAAAAGGCACAATATAAATAAACAGAAATACTTTTTCCGTACAGGCTACCGTACAAGCACGAAAGAAATATTAATAGATACAAATAATTACATTTAAGCAATAAACAGTCGACTCTTACGACAAGCAAGAGGGTACTGAAGATCTATTATAACTACCCGGATCCCCACGGGGCACCTCAGTTTGAAGCGTCACATCAGTTTGAAGGATCACATTATAATCAATCTATACAATCATACGTTAATTATAGGAATCTGATGATCTATCATGGCGCGCAATCAGGAGTGGTTTTAGCTCAAGAGGGATGTGGAACGGGAGGGGCGTGGACCAATCCTCGGAGGCAATGGTTCTGAAGAATCTGCCGTTATGCCCCCAGTATGTCCATGGCTAAGTCCTGGTGGGGGCATGGGATGGCGTCCGAGGTGTTATAGAGTAAATATCCCTCAATAGATTCTCCCTCGGAAAATCTACTACTGGCCATTTAGTATTACTTTTGGAGAATCCAGATGGATATTTACGAGTTATGTTTAAAATTCATAAGACATTCTCTATTATTAACCATTTGATTAATTGTCACATAATCACCATTTGAAAGCCCCTTTAAATTTAGACGAAGCTATGCTTTTATGTGCTTAGTGCTGGGTGTTAGATTGCACTCTAGCTATACACGTAATTACTCAAGAATAGGGTTTACAACTAATCTCTTTCACTTGAAATTCTTTAATAAAGCCTCTTAAAGGGATAGAAATTAAGGGTAATTTTGATCATTTTTTTGTGTAGAAATAAAATGAGTGCAAATGATTCGTTCAAGTCATTTTCTGTGTATAATAACAATTTCATTCATTTAACTGGAGTTATTTCCAAGTTTAAAGCAATCATATTCTTCAAATTACGTCCCTCTAATTATTGCTCGCTGGAAAAAAATTCAGTCTGCTATAAATTGTCTCCTAGTATAATTTATGATGGGCATGCTGTCATTTCAAAGTTAACACAGATCATTAATATTCGTTTTGCATTTTTGTTACTATAATATTAGAAAGGAATAGGGTAATTTGAAGTGAGAAAAAAATAACCAAAATGAACTTTACTATCTTTTTAATTTATCATACGATGAACTTCACAAATAAAGAAGTAATTTTATCATGATGCTGAATTGCTGATGGGAGTCTAAATGGGCCACCTTCCCCTATCCCGATCCTCCCTACTGTTAACTGAACAATTCCAATATCACCCTAAATCCTGTTTTCTGACACAAAAAAAATGTGTTTTCAACATGTACTGTAAACATGTCTTGATCAGAAAATGATGAATAGGTGAAGATATATGTAAAAGAACAGTAATCAATCTCATAACTTCTATTAAAAACCCACAAAGTTAAGAGAAGGGCAAACATGGACCCCTAGATACATCAGAGGTGGGGTCAGATGCCTAGGAGGGGTAAGCAATCCCTGTCGACCGGTCACATCTGCTGTGAGCCCTATATCTTGATCAGGTAAACGGAGTAATCCGTTGTCAAAATCAGTGTGTGAAATCGGTATTATATTGCACGTGATTTCTGCAAATTTTCAAATGTGAAAGACAGAGACAATTTTTCACTTAAACAACAAATATAGCCATTTCACAATTGGAGTAAAAAATACACAATTTACGTAGAAGAAAGTCGTCCAATTTGCTAGAGATTTATCATTTTGGTCTTTCTTGAAAATCGTCATATAAAAACACGATATTGCAAATTAGCAAAATGTACATCGTTTCTTCATATATACAGAAGTTCGCCCCTTCTCCAAGAACGCATATCCATTAATTTTTTTAATTCCTCAATTACTTCTATATTTTTGCATGTCAAGGTGAAGATCACGAACAGTGATCAATCTCATATCATAACTCCCATAAGAACATAAAATTAAGAGCTGGACAAACACCAACTCCTGGACATACCAGAGATGGAATTTGATAACAATGATTTGATACTAATATATAAACATGGAAAAACGTATTGCAACACCAAAGTTGCTCATTGATAAAATGTTTGAAAACAGTTATTCTGAATTCTGTAACGCATTTCAGTCTATACATTTGTTTACAAAATAAATGTATAGTCCGTGCGACTCTTGTAGTCACTCCCAATAACAGAACAAGTTTTGTACACTACAGTGCTTTAAATAACTCTTTATTCAACCTGTACAGTTTGACAAATTAGGTTTTTCGTGCACATCGATATTATGGGTCTCCTGCTAGTCTCAGATGCATTCCGATAACAGATTATTAGAATCAGGGAAGCAGGTATATCATTGAGACAAAGTGGTTACCAAGTATGTCATCACTATTCAACCATGTGTAGAACTGTCAAAAGTTCATTAACAAATGACGTTAACGATCATACAAGATCTTAAAGATCCCGTAATACATCTGTTCTGGAGAACAATGGACTCATAATGAAGCTTAGATGGAACGTTTTCACCAATAGTTCTGTTTTAAAAAGCGAATGACTGCCACATTTATTCATTTGCCATAAAGGAGCATGGTGCGGACTGAAGTAATTTGGCAATCGTGCAAGAAGATCCATAAAGAGACCTTTGCTTACACTCCACCACGAAGCAGCTCGTATGCAATAGTGTCAAGTTCACCGACGTGAAACCTAGCCTCTCGAAGGAAAGTCCATTGATCGCCTTTTGCTATATATCAATGATGGACTTATGTGTGTATGATGTAAACTTAGAAATGCAGACATTGAACGAAATATTGTAGAGATGGGTCCATTTGATGGTAGGTCAGTAATGATGTGAGGCTGCGTTTCCTATGACTGTAAGTTGAATCTTATTACAGTTAAGGGTAACCTTAATACACAAAATTACCAAGGGGATATTCTTGCTGTTGCAAGTGTTGTGTCTTATTTTGACAATCACCCTCTTCGACCAAGGCCAGTGTTCATTGATGACAATGCCAGACCACATTGTGCGCGTGCTGTGCAGGACTGTTTGCGTAGAGAGTCAGTTGAGACACTACCATGGTCTGCTCGAAGTTCAGATTTGAACCGTACTGAGCACATTTGAAACATCAATGGTCGCTGAGCTCGTCACAGGACACCGCCAGTGCAAACATTAGATGAACTGACAAATCATAACATCAAATACCACGTTTTATCAGAGGCTTAAGACACCTAGAGTATGTCATTCGTGTTAACGAAAGTTACATTAGATACTAGAATAACTTGTTTAGTTTGAAATTTAAAACATGTTAACCTTCATCTATCGGTCCACTCCGGTCCCATAAACCCTTTATATCACGCAATGTCTGAATCTACAATTTTAATTTATGTTTGGCCAGTGAAAAGACGTTTTATATTGAGTAATACGTTAACAACAATGACGGCTTCCAATAAAAGTGAAGAAATTTGAAGTATTTAATTTTTCACACAGGGTTTTAAGGAGTTCTTTTTCCTTTGAAGCATATCTACGAAGGATTTCTATATCTCGTACTTTATTTTCACGATTAGTGGAATTTCGACTAGCGATCTTGACAATACCTCCTGTAATTGTACTAAAAAGTGGAAGGCTGGAGAATTAATAATTCATTGTTTTGGAGTTATTTCACTAAAACAAATACAACATGTGCTTCTGCCATAATCCGCCATTTCAATATCATTCGGAGTGTTATTTATATTCTAATTTTGTTATAATAGACAAAGAATCTAGAAATATTCCTAACGTACAGGCACTGGTATGTCATTTTTGTAATGCAGTAGCAGTATGGTCGAGGGCTACTGACTGAGTATAATTTGTTTCTCCAAAATAATTCGATCGGCCAAGGGTCTATGGAGAACAGAGTGAACCGAAAACCATTGACTAGATAAGATTGTTAATCTTAACTTTATTTAATTCATAATAGACTTTTGAATCAGTAGGTGGAGGCATAAATATTTACTGAAAATTTCCCTCAAAATATCATGTCTTCGTATCTTTCAAAACGAATGCAAATGAATGCATTTACTGATGATAGTTTTAGGTTTATAAAGATCAAGTTTTGTTATCAAACATAACGTCAGCCATCATATTCATACGATATTCGTCTTATAATGTGAAATTAATCATCATACTTACACTAAGAGAAGAAAAACTGGGTTACGATTATTTTCCCCATATGTGTACTAACATGATTAAAGTGTGAGGTATACAGTTGAATTCCAGCACCCTTTATTGGATAACAGAAATCATTATGTGTATCGTTGAATATAATATCGAATTGTGATGTAGATGCATTCAAATTAAGAGAATATGACGTACAAGTACGATGTTACACTAAGCCATGGAATTCCAAAAAGGCTTCGGTAAGCTACATATCTAAGGTGACTCACTACACCTTGAAAGAATTTCCTAAATCAGCACGAAATGATTTAATTATGAAAGATATAGTGATATGTAATATTGTAAGTACACATGCCAAAAAGACAGAAAATATGCCATTTTGGAATTTAAAAAATGCCTTTCAAGATTTCTTTCAATAAATATGAAAAAAGACTCTTGCAGATTTGAACTTGGGATCTGCGGGTCACTAATCCGAGTCTCTATCAACTGAGCTACGATGATTGACAAACAAATTGATACATAAAATTTCACAAAACATTTTTAAAAATCATCATCTTGTGACGTAGTGTCATAAAGATTACCGGTATAAGTCTTAGTGTAATGAGCTATTTTAATGTTGCTAGCATGTTTAGAATCATGAAACCTGAGAATTCCCACAACCAATTTATTGACGATGATCACAGAAAAACTGTATAAAAACAGACTGACTTTGTAGTTCTGGTATTGTATATAAGTCATTTAAATCCCAAGACATGCGCACTGCGTCACCGTAATTTTTACCGTATTCCCAGGGAGTTTTATTATTTACGCTGAGAGCCCCTGAACATGGACGATAGTTATGATACTTTGTATCTCTACTCCTACAGAATGCCTGACATTTTCGACCACAAGAGTCATACGCTGAAAGCAAGACCTCGCTAGCAGCCTGTCCCGGACCTCGAAGTCCTATATAAGTGGTGGACTCGGTAAATGCCTGCCTTAAATCGACGATAACATATTCGTCATAGTTTCCTTGATAATTAAGACCGTCAGATCGAATGTGGATACGTCCCACTGTTCTATCACCAGTGACAGGTTTGCATTTTTCTGACGATGGCATCAACTCCTCGGAAAAGTATGGTTTGATTTCGTCGTATTGCTCTGGGTCATAGATATCTGCCTTGACTGAAGGCTTTCCATCAATGATTGCATAGGCCTTGAATTTGCGATGTTCAGGAGACCGTTTGTTGACAACACGAACCGGAATGAATACCCACTTTCGCGTATCCCCTTCATTGTTGATTTCGAAAGTGTTCTGGCTGGAAAATGAAACCCAGGCATTTGAACATTGCATTTGTTTGACTATAACCTGGTGGTGGTTGTCGGACGTAGCATTTACAGTTACTCTATCCGAAGTTGTTGCCCTCCTTTTTCGACCGAAGGGTAGTGGAGGCATTCCTCGTATACGTGGACCAGCGCCCATCACACCAGGAACACCCCTAATACGCGATGCACGTAACTGCGCCAAAGGACCTGAGACAACTGGAAGGCATTGCGGAACTCCACTGGATAAATCGCACGTCAGAAAGGCAGAGCCGCAGTTCGAATTCTGAAAAGAGCAGGTCGGATGTGGCTGGTAGGTATATACTTGGGAAGTAAACATATCGCTGATTCCAAATACATTGGGCAGGTTTCCAAATCCTGTTGGCGTGAAGGGAGCGTGTGATTGTGGGCCGAAATTTTGAGGATAATCCTGAGTGGGATCTATTCCCATGGCTCGCTGTTGTTGACGGAATATTTCCCATACATAGTCAACAAATGCATGGTGCAGGAAGAAAACGGGATCAAAAGCAGAAGTTTCCATTGGCTCCATTTGCCCCCCAATCCACGTGTGAGCGTCACCGTGGTAATTCTCAATGTTATACTGATCGGGAGCCCCAGGCTCTGTAATTTCTGCCATTCTTGTTCTGGACAGTACATTCATTATCGCTTGTCTGGAGAATAACTGACCGCCCTGACCTACGTTTCTGATAAGTGGTCCGTTTGGAGTCTGCCAGAAGGCGAATGGACCTGTGGTAACCAAACCGTCTCCGTTGCCGAGGAACTGTGATGACCACGTCACAGATTGAGTCGGATCTATCATCGCTTCATCCATTGTTGAATCCCAGTATGGTAATGTCACGTCAGGTACCTTTTGCCTCATGGCATTCTCAAATCTGGAATCAGATAACATATGCAATTCTTTAAAAGTTATACATGTATATGTAGTTGGTGGTCCTCAACACAGGAAGTCGTTATAAAGTGATACCGGAACAATTTTCAATAATGAATCGCACCGAATGAGGTTGAACTTTCCCACTGTTATTGCATGAAGTAAACATGAACGGTAATCAAAATGATATCCGTGATTCTAAGATAGTTCATGATATAGATATTGCGTGTATTCGAGGATGTTTCGCCCCAAGAAAACCATTGACAACCGGGGTGCAGCCTGCATCACAGGCAATTATATCGCTTGGGTTGGAATTTACTATTTAAGGATAAAGGTATTGAACTCGAAATATAAAGTACCCAAGTTCGCTGATGAAAAAGATATATAATTCTACTCTGTATTCTAATATAACCACACATAATCAATCTATATTCTTACCAAAGTTCATCCCAAAATTCTGTATACTCCCAAAGATACACAGAAATGAATTCAGAAAATTTGGTCGAATTTTAGCTGAGCCCTGGCACTATACCACTAAACAGAATGTTTGTGCATTGCGACAAGCTATTATACATGTATAGAACTTGCAACATTAGATATCATTTTTATGTTAAATTGCTTACCCTAATTCATAATAGCTCTAAGTGACTGAAAATTGTAAAACCTTCTACACTTTCACATATCACTGCCTTTGACTGATGCCATTTTTCTGAATTCATTTCTACATATCTTTGGAATTATACGGAATTTCAAGATGAACATTGGTAGGAATGTAGATTGATTATGTATTATTATACCGGAATACAGAGAAGAATCCTATACCTTTCAATTTAGTGTGTGTGTGTGTGTTTTCCATTAAAATTTCCCCTTACGAACTTATTCATTGTTTGATTTGTATCATTTAACACACACACACACACACACACACACACACACACACACACACACAGAGAGAGAGAGAGAGAGAGAGAGAGAGATTCATCGTTAACTAAATTAGCATTACACTTCATAGTAATTAGAGCTGTAAGAAGACATCGTCAGTGTTACAAAGACATTACAGTGATATAATGCTTGAACATTTTGTAACACATCCTTTTGGTAACTATATATTTACATTTACCAATGTTTTGTCATAAATAGCCCTACGCTGTTTTAAGGTATTTTATTCATTAATAAAAGTATTGACCTTTCATGTTGACATAGAAATCTATATAATAAGAAATAGAATATATAAGCAACGAAAGTATGACATAATTTCTGCAAAATCGGCCATTACCACATGTAACACAACAAACGACAGCGAGGCATTACATATATCAAGTTAAATTGAGCAAGCTCGTGTATGATTCGACGATATACTCCAGTGTTCAGGGGCTTATACCACAGCTTTTGATTCTATGAACAAATATAGCTAAAAGTATGATTGATTGATTGATAATATATTGTTTAACGTCCCGCTAGAGAATTTTTCACTCATATGGAGACGTCACCATTGCCGGTGAAGGGCTGCAAAATTTAGGCCTATGCTCGGCGCTTATGGCCTTTGAGCAAGGAGGGATCTTTAACGTGCCACATCTGCTGTGACACGGAACCCTGGTTTTTGCGGTCTCATCCGAAGGACCGCCCCATTTAGTCGCCTCTTAAGACAAACAAGAGGTACTGAGGATCTATTCTAACAACCCGGATCCCCACGGGGCATGATTGAAATGAAGATCAATGTATGCCAGCCCCTTTCCACACTAGAAAAGAACATGAATGTCCAGAATTCATACTAAAGAAGCATACTTTCACGAAAAACGCTCGATCATTTTGTGAAAATTAATTTTTTCAATTTTTCATACACTGATTTTGTCGTCGGAGTTTTTGATAACTTCATCACTACACGGTTAGGATATCTTCTCCATTTTTGTGCAGGTTAAGGATTATTAAGATCAAAATCTGCAGTACCATTCATATTTCTTTATGCATATGCCAAGATGATAAAATAAGATCAAGGTCATGGCTACCCCTGTTATTTCTCCTGTTGACATCAATAAAAATATACTTGAAGATCTCTTATCAATAAATAGAATTGGTGAAAAAGGGAGGAAAAATCGATCATTGCTAAATGCAAAATCATAGGAAGATTAGTGTTTGAAGATCTAAATGTCGCAAAATATTACAAGTACGTTTTGGTACCCTTTAATAAAACAGGGTATTATTAAGATAGAATCAGAGGTCAAACAAATTGTAGATACACACTCCAGTTTTTGTTGGTGGAGGAGAGAACCCAGATACAATGGACCTGGAAAGAGACCACCGACCTTCCGTAAGTAAACTGGCAAACTTACTCACATAACGCCGCGGCCGAGATTCGAACACGCGCCGATAGAGATGAGAGACTTTGTGATTTTGAGCCCGATGCTCTAACCACTCGGCCACGGAGGCCCCTCAATCACACTTTGAAGAATGAGCATTAAAATCAAATCACACTCTGTACAATGAGCACTAAAATCAAATCACACCCTGAATACTGAGCACTAAAATCACAATACTCTGAATACTGAGCACTAAGATTAAATCACACTCTAAATAATGAGCACTAAAATCAAATCATACTCTGAATAATGAGCACCAAGATCAAATCACACTCTGAATACTGAGCACTAAAGCCAAATCACACTCTGAATACTGAGCACTAAGATCAACTCAAAACACTACAAGATCAGGCATATGTGAAGATGGAATGTTAGAAGAACAGAGTGAAGCGATAAGAAAACATATAAATCAAAAGAGAGCTGAAGAGTGAGATTCAGAAGAGAGAAAGCAATAAAAAAGTGTAAAGAGACTGTGCAGTGTTGAAAATGAGTTAGGATAAGAACTCAGAAAGGTCTATCACATTGGAAGAAGAAATGAATGTAGAGATAAACGTGAGAGAAATTTTAAAATAAGGTAATTTATAAATTTATTGATGAGAAAGAGACAATGTTTAATAAGAAAGAAAGACGTGAACATGAGAAAACCAGAAATCGAGAGACGTAGAAGCTAAAGAAAGTTAAAGGAAAGAGAGAAAGGGTTAAGTGCGAGACAGATAGAAATGAAACATAGACAGATCACGTCACAAATTGGTAGAATTGTTCTTCGTAACATCTACAGAATCAACAAGAGTCAACCAGACAGATCTGATAAGATACAGGCACTTCCACATATGATGGGAAGATCGAATGGAGACAATAATTTCATTCACTTTTACAATATCACCAAGACATACAATTGGTCTGAAACAGAAGAAAACTAGATAGATTAATCGAATGTTTAAGGGGTAGGGCTTTAAAATATCTTAGTTCATGATCAGAAATAGTTATTATTAGTTTCAACCTATTATGCCAACATATGAAAGAAAAATTTGACGAGAAAGACCAACTCCACATCATCAGAAGACATCTACAAGAAATTAAACAGAATCCTGAGGAGACAATGGAAGACTATGCTGAAAGGATTGAAGATCTGGCAACAGGAGATTATAAGGGCATGCCTGGATATTTTAAAACACGGTAACCATTGACGCATTACTGAGGGGTAGTTCCAAAATTCATATGGTGTAGGAGATGTAGTTCTAAATTAGATTCGTTAAGAAAAGTTGGTCAGAATTCTAAATTAGAACCTCCGTGGAAAGGTCTTTGTGTAGTGTTGAGATTAAACCGCATGTTATATATAAAATAGTGGGTAGGAAAGGCACGGATTCTGATACATCATGACTCCATGGAACTTTGTAAAGACTTGGATCACCCTGGATAGATTAAGAGAACTCTAGAATTCTATAACAATCTCAGGTTACTCTCAGGATAATCCCTAGAGATGAAATTTCAAATGGAAATTTATTTGATACAGGTGATGATGCGTTGAATTGTCTGACACATTCATCTTCCAGCACACTAGTAGTGTCTTATGTTAGAATACATCCGAGTCAGAATAGAAATAGGGTTAATAGATCAAGGAAACCCCCGCAATGTATGTTAGATTACGTTTATGATTAGAAGTCTAGTTTTGTTCTGTGCATGAATTATGCTTCTTTAACCCTTTATGGTCTTGCATATAAATTCTTTTAAATCCAAGCTGTACACATGTATGCATAGACTGGTTTAACACTAGGGTTAAAAGTTAACAATAGTGAAAAAAATGTTTTTAGGATAAACATAATATTCCTCATATAGTTTACAATGGTGGATAATGATTTTGTTCCCAATTACGATATTGGCCCAGACATACAGAAGATCAACCTAGTCCACCACGAATCCAAGGATCAACAAAAAGTCATAAAAGGTCAACTTTGTCCGATATGTTTTGCACAATTTACACATGTTAAGCTACATACTGTCAAAGACCACTTACCATGGTATGCATCATCATTAACATGTTGGTCCATCGGTAAAGTCAATTTCAGCCAAGAAAAGTTTTGAATCGTAATCCAGAAACCCACAACAATAACAATATTTCACACACTTTGGATAAATTTTGGGTCAATTTCATGTTTGGTTTGCTTCTACATATTATGCATATCTTGAAGCTGGAAAACTTTCAAAATTTGTACAAGTTTATTAACAGTCATGAAGGTTTTATTCTTGAAAAGGTGTAATAATTTGATATTGGGAGAAAATATTCTAAGTAAAAATTTTCCAGAGGAAAACAATTCAAGCTTCCCATATCCTGTTACAAATTCTGCATGCATTTTATATCGGAAAGCTTTAAGCATTTTGATAGATGTATCTAATTGTGCTGATTAAAACATACAATGAGTATGTAGTTTGGATAATTGACTCCTCACTTGTTTACTGGAGTTCAAATAGGACAATTGAATTAGAAGCGGGAATTTAGAATTTTACAGGAATTTTGTTGAAATATTTTGGAAACGTGTAAGGGGTATGAAATGGCAAAGCTTAATAGATACGATGCAGTTTTGCAATTTCTGTTTCCACATTTTATTGTCATTCATTTAGGGTCTGATGATGTAAAATGTTCATGTTCCAAAAATTGTTGGCAAAGATGAAGACTGATTTAGTGTCTGTCGGGGAAGTTAAATCATTGGGGTTTTGTTGTTTGTATTGTTTACACTTAGAAATAGAACAAAATTTGTTAAATAACCTGTGTCTGTACTTCGATCATGTGACCACAGCTCAAATAGATAAAGTTTTAGAACTGAAGTTATCTTTCCCAATATTTATTAAGTTTCTTTCAATTTCCCTTTCATTCCATCTTAAACTTCGCCAAATGAGTCTACATATAGTTCTTACTTGTGTAGAGAAAACGGGGTTCATCTATCTGATATTGGAAATGATTCGAGGACATTCCTTTTAAATAAAATGGGAAGGAACGTAGTGAATATCGTTATATAATTACATCGAGTTCGAGTTACAAGATGGTAGGTTTATTTCAGCAGGTGCCCGGGAAAACTAAAACTTCAGTTGTACAATTATCTTTGGCTTAGACGGACTCTCTTTCTGCGAGCCTAGTGGTGAGTAATTTATTACTGTCACTAACTGGGCACGTTGCATGTTATAAATATCACGAGTCACAATAATATTAACCAATAAGGCCATTAGCCTAACCTCAGTGATTAATATCCTCCAGAATTCAGATCATGTTAAGATGTATAAAAGATGATTTCCCTTTCAAACATGAATAAAAATATTTATAAATGTCAGCAGTATTTGTATATTACTTTTAAATCACCAAGCTGAGTGACGTGTCGACATCTGATCAGTAGATCGCAGGTTTGAGTCCAGCAAGAGTTTAAAATTTTATTCAGAATACTAAAACTGCGTGTTTTTTAAAACAATGATAGTAAATTTGAAAGTTTTCAATTTCAAAGTATTATTGCACATATCCTCCATATAAGTGTTTAAAGCCGGTGTAAAGAAGGATAATGACCCATTGAATAATGACCGGGGGTCATTTTTCGGCGTCAAAAAATTACACCTTCTTTCCCTCCCTCCTAGCAAAATTGGATTATTTTGTTGAAAAAAGTTTTCTACATGACTGACCCCTGTAGAAAAATTACCCTTTTCCTAGCAGAGTAATATGACATGTAAAAGGGTTGACACAAGTTGCCAAGATATGGGTAATGAATTCCATATCATATAATATAATTTCATACAATGATGGTATCAGTGGGGGATCCAGGATTTCCTAAATGAGGAGGGGGCACATGTGAAAGTCAAGATTAGCCAAAATGTTCAGCCACTTTGGGTGCCAAATCTGGAGTTTTACTCACATTTATTTAAAGTAAATTTGTGGCGGAAAAGGAGGAGGCGGCCTCCCTCTAAATCTGCCACTGGATATCATATGATGTCATATATCCACAGTCACATCAACCAAGCATGTTTGAGTGAGGTAGCATCTGGGAATTCAAGACCAAGCTCGTATCTAAAGCTAGCTTTATGCTATATATTTATGACAACATTATCCTTATATCAGCATGTAAGTCGAATATGAGATTTTCTTATCTGGTTTTGTTTGTTTGTTGTGTTGTTATAAGCACCCTGATAACCAAGATCAGACTCCGTATCTGAAGCTAGCTCTTTGTTAAATATTCACCGTTACATTAACTATGCAAGTCTGAATGGGTTAGGACCAATAGTTAATTCAATATGTAATCAGCTCCGATTTGAACAAATCTTAAAAAGAAGTTGAAATCATTCCATTATCATGAAGTTGAATTGTTAGTTTTGCCGTTAATATCTATTTTGAATAAAACGAAGCAGATGTGGAAGACTGTGGTGTCTTTTATTTCGATTTCATTGGGATATATCGAATCGACATATGAATGAACATGAACATTATTAATATATAAAACGTCGTCGATATATCTAAATTCGAGTTAAAGGCCACAACAGAGAATTTTTTCTTCCCATGCAGAAGCTTTTGAAGTAATTATGCTTCATAACAATGCTTGTTAATTCGAGGCAGGATATTGACAGATAAGTGATGTTAGAGGGGTTTCAACAATCTCGTTGCAAATTCTATGGTCGTTCTTACGATCTAATTTACCAATACAACCTGTCATTAGATCAAATACTGTCCGACGTGGGTTTTTTTTATCAATTGTTAGGTCGATTATTACACAATGGTTTTGACTACGGATTACTCTATTTACCTGATCAACGCTCACGACACTTGATTTCACCCCTGGTATATACAGGGGTCCGTGTTTGCCCTACTCGTAATTTTGTACTCTTCACAGGAGTTATGAGATTGATCATGGTCTTAAACTTCACCTTTTCACTAATACCTCAAATGTACTTCCGCTCGTATATTAACAAATGAGGCTATTTGTTCAAAAGTAAGTGTTGTGTTAAACTTTTGTTTTTATTATTCTATTGTATTTTGTTTAACGTCTCTCTGAAGAATCTTTCACTCATGAAGACGTCACCATTGTCGGTGAAGGGCTCCAAAATTTAGCCTATGCTCGGCGCTTACGGCCTTTAAGCAGGGAGTAATCGTTATCGAGCAAAACCTATTGTGACATGGAACCTCGGGTTTTGAGTTGCCTCTTACAACAAGCAAGGGA
The DNA here is from genome assembly GCA_024699665.1 of Ostrea denselamellosa. Classification (NCBI taxonomy): domain Eukaryota; kingdom Metazoa; phylum Mollusca; class Bivalvia; order Ostreida; family Ostreidae; genus Ostrea; species Ostrea denselamellosa. The sequence goes on from JAMZEH010000069.1 coordinate 529,317, forward strand.
TACTGAGGACCTATTCTAACCCGGATCCCAACGGGATTCTAAACATTTGCTTTATTGTACATGTCCAAAATAGAAGGCGATACGATATTACGATGACGATGGTACGATTGATAGTGTTGTATTCGCCATTTTATAGTGATAAAGTTTGTAAACCTAATAAAATTTCATAGAGAGGGGAGTCGAAATGGGCTGGTTTTAGATTCCATACGTTTTATCGTACAGAAATCATTAAATGTAAATGATTGGGATTCTTAATGTGGGGTTTTTAATTCACGCACTTAGCATGATTTAACTTAACTGGAATTTGCAGTTCAAACAGTCCTGTTTTTTTCTTTATGTACGATTAAAAAAATCGTGAAAATCGATAACTCGTACATAGATTGTACAACTGTCAAATTACCCTCCATCCCGTGTATGAGCGATATTGTGGTCAATGAAATAAATGGAAATCTTTTCTATAAATCACAGAAGATGGTAAAATATCAACAGTAGATATTGCTTTCCAATGAAATTAATTACGATGGGGTGTACACCCCTCTCATTCCCTCCTACCCCTGCTCTCTCTTTCTCTGCACCGTATCTCTTTTTCTTTCCTTTCCTTCCTGCTGTCCCTTCCCTCCATTCTCCATTCCACTTCTCTCACGGAACCCCCTTTCCTACCTCTCCCGTTCCCTTTTCTCTAATAACTGACCCTTTTCCCTCCCTGTATGCTTGTCTGATCCTCGATAGAATAGGGCAATACTAAAATTGGCATTTAGTTACAGTCGTTACGTATGACTTAAAAATAATTCTTCAAGCTCCATGCGGCATTTTCAAAATTCACGACGCAAAGGTTTGTAAGTGAATTATCCCCCTTAGCAATTGAGCACTCTCTCTCTCTCTCTCTCTCTCTCTCTCTCTCTATATATATATATATATATATATATATATAGATTGTTTGAAAATCAAAACAAAGAAAGAGATATTTATGTTAGCATACTTCTTCCCCTAAAAACATTTTATTTTTCTACAGATTATGTCGACATCCGAGATAATTATGTTGACATGCAACTTATATTAATGTGCAAATTATTTATTTTGACATGAAACTTAATTATATACTTAATTAGATAATTTTAATATAAATGTAATTTTACCATGACCCCCCCCCCCCCCCCCCCCCCCCCCACACACACACACAAAGAGTGCTACATGTATATGCTTCAAATATCATTTTATAATTCGGTACATTTTATTTACTCTAACATTTGATATTATAAAATTGCGATTGAAGCTTTTTTTCCGTTAGATAGTTAAAAAGCTGGAGTACTCAAATGAACTACCCTAACAAGACAAATGATACAATAGAATATAACATATAATTTTTAACTTACATGGTAATGAATATTCTATGCCATGCTAAAAATGCTCCACCATGATGTATATTATCAACCATTCGAAAATGAACAAGTCCAAGGGCATCGTATCGATTAGGTTGAATAGTCTGCAAAAATAAATAAATTAATATGTTTTCTTAAAAAAAGAATTTTACACACACGCTCATTGCTATAACACACATGCATAAATGTACGTACGGTATCTTGTTTCAGTAAGATGATCGCTCTATGGAAATTGGCCCGCTCCTGCTCTGTCATCACTCTGTATTCCTTTCTAATTCTTAACTGAGGACGTTGTATCTGAGGCATGCCTAAAGAGGGTTGTGATGAGGTCAAGGTCGGCGATATCACCGTTGGTTGAGGCTGAAATACGTTTACTTGTTGAAAATTCTGCGGTGGTTGTACGAATGTTGGCTGTTGGGGTGGGGCAAAATTCACTGTTTGCTGTGGCGCCTGTTGAATTACTGATTGTTGAGGAAACTGGGTCTGAATAGGATTAGTCTGACTTTGGGGAGCCGCCTGAAGCTGGTTTTGTCCAGAAAATGATGGTTGAGACCGTTGTGTAGACCCGCCTAGCACACGCTGCTGTGTCTGAACCTCTGACTGCGACATAGTTTGTTGGTTACCTCCGATGATTGGAAACGGTCTTGCTTGTCCAGGCTGAAATCTTTGGGCCTGACTAGATCCGGTATGTTGCTGGTTAGCCAAAGACTGTTGGAAAGTATCTGCTAGATATTCTGGTCCCTGTGAATTTAGTGTATTTATTGTTTGTGAATTGTCGTTTGCAATAATTGGTTGCGGAGGGAATTGAACATTTGGGTACATTGAGGGATTTTCCTGGGAAGTCTGTCGTTTGTTAATGGAATGAAGATTCAGTTTCATGTCCACATGGGACATTCTGAGCAGTTCATTTATCCAGCTAACAGTGTCCTCAGATACGTTGGCATGTTTGAACTTATCACCTGTTAGCTTCATTCTGTGGCTATCCATACACCATTTGCTCATACCTTCTCTGCTGGTAGTGTCACGGTTCTTTATTAACTGCTTTTCCAGACAGTCTGTAAAGGACTCTGGTAAATCGATTTCCTCTATGTAAGCATCCACTAATGCAAAGATAATGAAGATGATGCATAGTTGCTTCCTCATCTAGAAAGTAACAGAATTCAAGGATCACTCTTAAGATCTGTTATTTATATCTGAACAGACTGCTATTGCTGTAATTGTATTATTAATGTTATTTTTTTGAATTCATTATCTATGGAAACAAAAATAAATAGAACATAAAAACGAAAATCAAAATAGGGATGAGCGATGACCAGTTCACTAAATGTTGTGTATGAAATTTCTTGCAAGCGTTCAATATGATGATCACATGACCTTTACTTATGATGAAGCAAGATTATCACTTGACCTCGATGTTTCTAGAAAACGACTCTTCTTAGTAGTGTAAGATATATGAATATGTTGTCAGAGTGTTTGAACGTAACTTATCAATATATCACGATTAATTTTTACATTAAAGATGAAAGTCATCAATTACTGATGATAACAACGATGATCAGAAATACCAACCACTGTAGTATCCATATTGAAAATATTATACATATACGTTGAATAATTGAACACTCATACCTTCTATCCGTTCCTTTCAGTGTAATTTTTGGGTAACAATATGACAGAATTGTACATGTGTTATATACACCCCTATAGGAATATTTCGGTGATCAGCGAGTACGAATTGCCAAAGGCCTATCTCCAGTCAAATGTGTATGCACTGTGCATGACGAAATAGCGACAATATAAAATAAGAGACCTAGCTATCACGTAGTGTATGAACACTGCACATCTCCAACAATTCAAACCACCAAACAAAAGCATTTCTTTGGCGATTTGTTGAATAATTATTTCACATCAACAATTGGTCTGTCATGCGAGAAATGTTTAAAACAAAGTGGGGTTTGACATTTTAGTTGATTATCTACATTCTAGTTGACTTTCATGGTTTAATTAACAGTTTACGAAGAATTTTCGACAAATGTGCCGGTACATTTATCTGAGAACGTGATATATTTCACCGTATCTAATTACTTATTTTAATTGTAATATAACGGTAAACTAATAACTCAATTCATGACATACAGGATAAGTTTAGTTTCTTCATCGTCAACTTCCCATATATATGCAGCAATCACCTGCTTTTGATATTGATGTGTTTCAACAGATTAGATATGTCAAACCGAGGGGAGCAACTAACAAATGTTACAAAAATTTTAACAGTCTTGTTTAAAGTAAACAATTTACAAAATCAATGTTATTTTACAAATACAATTAGTCATTATATTACATGCTGTTTGACGTGTTTCATATCAATTGTTAGACCGTTCTTTACATACTGATTTTGTCTTGGGAGTACAGTTCAAGACTGACCAGTCAACCGGAAATGCTTACTCCTCCTAGACACCTGATCCCACTTCTGGTGTGTCCAGCTGTCTTTGTATGCCCTATACTCAATTTAGTATTAAAGGATTTGTCAGATTGATAAATATTCGTCATCTTCACTTTTTCCATGATAAAATACTCCCATCACCAAACATTAGCTTTTTATTCAATCACACACTTTATGGTACATGAGGTCGTATATACAATATCTACAAAGAAACACAATATACAAGGTACACGTGAAAAGAACATGGTGATTTCAAGTGAATAAAATGGGGTAGATTTTCGATATGAAACTACACAATTTGAAAAGTACATTGGAGTCGGCAATTGACAATAATTCAGAAAAAAATTGTAAAAGTTTGGTTTGTAACATATATTTTCATGCAGATATTTTTTCCGCCATGCTTCAAAATACTGATACTCGAGGATATAATGGTATTCATCAGCAATATGACCCTTATTACAGATATGGCAAATTCTCTCATTTTTGGAGTGCCACACCATCTTCCAGTTTCGACTGGGAGTCAGTGATTTGCAGTGTGTGTGTGTGTGTGTGTGTGTGGTGTTTGTGGTGTGTGTGTATGTGTGTGTGTGTGTATGTGTTTGTGTATGTGTGTGTATGTGTTTGTGTGTGTGTATGTGTGTGTGTGTGGTGTTTGTGGTGTGTGTGTGTGTGTGTGTTGTGTATGTGTGTGTGTGTGTTTGTGTATGTGTGTGTGTATGTGTTTGCGTGTGTGTATGTATGTGTGTGTGTGTGTGTGTGTGTGGTATTTTGTATTGGGGTTATACCGTATATATTCTTTAGAAGTAAATGACATGATACACGTACGCTAGTCATTTAACAAGATTTGACCTACAAGTGCACCTCCTGTTATCATTGACTTGACAGAGACCAGCTTATGTGACGTCATGTCTGCATAACATAGGTATGTAGGAGTGGAATGTCACAATCCTTGGGTAAATCGTACTTAGGAGTCACACACACACACACACACACACACACACACACACACACACACAGAGACACACAGATATATATATATATATATATATATATATATATATATATATAACTATAACTAAATGAAAATCCCGCGCTAAAAACATATAAGTTCACTTTTTTCTTAATTGAAGAAAATATGAACATACAATGCAAAAAGTGCGAACTGGAATCAGTTTTCCATGGGGAGTATTCTATAGCCATTTTTCCGGAGAGAAATATCTTAGAGGATCGGAGGAATCCTATTGTCACTTACAGTCGTTGAATCAAAATGGAGACAAAGAAATTGAAGAAACTATTGAAGTTAGTTATAGACACTTTATTAAGAAACACAACGTTCCAGCTAAATACAGGTCTACAAGGAAATATACTGCCTAAACATACATTCGACTCACTTGGTCTATCACACAGTCTTAAAACACAACTGATCAAAAGTTGTCTGCCTAAAACAGCCATCAGTTATGTTCAGTAGGTTGTCAAAATATCCATGTAGTTACAAAGGCCAATCACTTAGGATCACCTTTCATGTGGTAGCGACACATTCCTTCCTCATATTAGGAATGAGAGCTTGTTAAAATTTTGGGCTTATTAAAATAGCGTATTAATGAGATTCAGACACCCTACCTGCTACATGTAGTAGTTCAGTCGACAAGGTTTGAGCCAAGTTTTAACAGAGTCCCCAACTGTATCGTAAGGCATCGGCTTATTTCCTAGTGAGTACACTTTTCATACTGTCCCTGAGATGCCCCCAGTAATTCAACCTCCCCTTGTTTTTCAACATATTAGAAAATTTAAGCTAAAGCTACAACGTTTGGAGTCTCAAGGTATCAAACGCAAGGTCACTGAGCTTACTAAATGGGTATTTCTAGCTGAACTTCTGAAAGACAACAATTTCATCCAGTTGTCATGGTAAGGTCGGGTTATGTTAAGCCAATGTGATATGCAAAAAAAGCAGCACTTTGACGAGCAATCACTAATTTATGTAGGAGATAATGTGATATTTCTACGAGGTGGCAAAATTTGACAGCCCGATACACTATGAAGGTTATATATTGTGAATTTCCAAATGTTGGTATATAGCGCAGGGATACAATTGTAGGCGTCATCGCCTAAAGACTGTAGAGTCGCGTGACATACCTGACGTTATTGACCTCCACCTGTCACGTTATTTTTGAAAGTAAAAATGATAGTTATTAAAATTCGAAAACATCACTAGAATTATTACAACTTAGTTACAACCAGTTAAACCCAGAGCGAATTGCCATCAACTCGTACTAAAACAAATACAGAAAATAAACTTTAAATTACTCGCTCTTACGGAATCTGTATCAAATCAATGTAACATAGGCGTCGGAACCGAGGGACTGCTTAGCCCCTCCCCCACTTTTTTGCAAAGATAGACATAATGAAGGCATTGAAAATTGGGGATTAACCCCCAAACGTTTTTGGCAGAGAGTGAGCTCAATTCTCTGATTTCATTTTGTATTTATGACATTAATCACTGTTCGTCAAATTAGACATTTCATTTAAACTATATGAAAATAAAGTTGATAACATTGCTGTTATTAATCAATTTCTTATAGTCAGTTCATGATATTTAAATCGCACGGTCCGTGGCGATCCAGGTTAGAATAGGTCCTCAGCATCCCTTGGCGTGTCGTAACTAAGAGGCGACTTAATGGGGCCCGTGGGAATCCCGGCTAGAACAGGTCTTCGGCATCCCCTTGCGTTTATTAAAAGGCGACTTACGGATCATGAGATCGGAAAAACTGAAGCCCCGTGTCACAGCAGGTGTGGCACAATAAAGATCCCTCCCTGCTCAAATGCCCTGAGCGCCGAGCATAGTCCTAAATTTGGGAGCCCTTCACCGGCAATGGTGATGTCTCCACATGAGTGAAAAATTCTCGAGCAGGACGTAAAACTACAAATCAATCCGGAAAAAAATTAATCTGAGCAGTAGCATTCTAAAACTACCTTTAAAGTTAACATTGCACCGCGTATACGAGTGCTGTTCGATATGGAATGTGTATTGTACCACAGCGTGATAACACTTTGCACGATTTCGTGGATGTTGAATAGCTTTATTCAATACCTTTCGAACAGTATAAACACAAGCTTTCAGCTCCACAGAGCTTTAAATTTTATAGCCATTTTAATAGAGCCAGTCGTTGACCGCTGTTGTAAAAATGGTTGGGAAACGAGTTGAGAATATTGAAGAAATTAGAGCTTATATAAAAGTTCACCAAACTCGGGTCATTCGGTAATGCAGATTTTTACTGACTTGGGGAGGTTTATGGGTCTGATATAGTATCTTATGAGACAGTTTGTGAGTGGAGAAAGAAATTCTGACTGGCACAGAGTCCGTCAAAGATGCAGCAAAATCTGGCCGACCTGTGACTGTAACAGGCAAGGCAAATGTCTTAAAATTCGGGGAAATAATTGAAAGTGATGGCAGGTACACTATTTGTGATATTGCCAAAGCTGCTGACATATCGCTATCGTGGGTGCATTTCATTTTGAAGTGTATTTTGAAAGTACAAAAGATTTCTGCCAGATGGATACCGCATATATTGACAGATTACCACAAACAGTTACAAGTACAAACCGCTAAGCAATTGCTCAAAATGTTTCCCAAATTCAATCAAAGACAATTTGCAAACATTGTCACTGGTGACGAAACATGGGTTTACTACTTCGAACCAGTGAAAAAGATGGAAACAAAATATGACTAATCAAACGCTGAAGAATGTCTGTAGTTGTCAAAAGAACCATCAGCACAAAGAAGGTTCTTTATTGCATGTTCTTCTCATGTGATGGTATAGCCGTAAAGACTCTGGTGCCGAAGGACAAAAGTGTTACTGGTCGGTATTACCGAGATGTTATACTAAAACAAACCTCAAGAAATATTATCATAAACGACGGTTCACAATGGATGGGAATTCCAGAGTATCATTTTTGGAGAAAATACTATGTGAAGCTCTGAATGTACCAACGAAAGGGTGAGCAGCACTGAAGTTCCTAGTCATGTTGAAAAAGAAAAGCATAGAGGCTGTATGTTTACCATCCGTATCTCAAAACGATTTTGAAAACCAGATTTTCAAAGACTATCAATCTTTGACCTTGTATCCTTCTGACGCTCCTCAAGGTCAAACTCCAGTGAAAGTGTGAGGTGATGGTAATTGTTTTTACTGCTCAACTTCCCTTTCAATATTTAAATGTGAAAAGCACCATGTTGAAATGCGACTTACAACTTTATTTGAATTGGTTCATAATGAGAAATGGTGTTTGAGCGCTGAGATGTTGGAGAGTGCATTCTTGAAGCCATATTTCGCTTTCAGATGAATGCAGAGTAACTGGTAATGCAAGAAAATCTCTGTAGAATGAAATTCTTAAAACTGCAAAGTTTGGCGAGTATTCCTCATTGCTGCATATATATGCTGTTTGTAATGCAATTTGTAGGCCCATCGGAAGCATTTTCCCAGAGATAATAAATGTTGTTATAAGCAAAGACTGCCATAATCATCTAATAAAACCGTTCAAGGACTACGATGTGTCTTTGAATGAAATATGTGTGATGTGGACTCATACATCCAATGTGGTACGACAGAATTGGTCTTCTCACCATTTTCTTTTCCATGTTCCATGTTCTTAACGAGTGTTCAAGATACCCTAGCAGCTCTGATTTGGAAATCGATTATGAAGTGGAGCTTCAGTATATGCTCGGAAATCCTCCTACATTCAGAATGGGTGATGGAGATCTAAAAAGTGAGACAAAGTGAGCAAAAACTGGGCAAGGACGGAAGAAAAACTTAGAACATTCTGTCAGATGGCCTACACCTGATACTATACTGAGACTTCCCCCAAACTATCAATTGTGAAGATTCCCCCCAAGGAACTTGGTCTGGATTTTATCTTTAAATTGGCTATGATATTTAATGAGTCACTCCCCTTAGTTTTAGTGAAACTTCCATTACAATATACCATACATCCGTGGCTGGTTGTGATTTTATCAAATTCTTTAATATAATTATTGAACGGATAGCTTCTTTTATCAACTACTGAATTGAATGAGCTTATCAAAGATCATTTTTTAATGAAATGTGTCTTTAAAGAAATTTAAACTGAAGTGAATTAATTATATCATTTGTTATTTAAAATAATGATTATTCCTTAACATTGATAACATAATTATGTCATACACTGAATTGAAGATATTCTAAATATTTCAACTACTAGAATTGCGTGCCATATTTGTACTCATGTCATCATTAATTCACGCAATTATTGTACACTATACATGCAAATGTATAATATCTATAAATCAATTACTGATATCTTAATATAAACCAGTTGCTGTTTTGTCCCAAGTTTTGTTGCTATTTTTTCAGGTAATCATATCCACGGACTGAGCTATAATTGAATTAAATCTATCTATCATATGATAGATTGAGTACTTTCCACGTTTTGTTTTGTAAAAAATATATAGATGGTTACATTCATTTCCAAAATTCATTTATGAAAACAAAAAAATATCCAATCTCCAAAATTACATGCAAAAATTGTTAGTGGACCATGTTTGAAAACCATAGTGAAACTCCAACATGTATCACGAAATGGGGAAATTCTACAAGATCTCAGAAATATTTCTCTCAATCCTTTTATTTGCAAGAGTAAAACTAATGTATTATTCATTAAAACAGTGGATTTTTTTTATATAAACTGGCAATTTTTATTAGTTAACGTACACGAATGACCTAAAAAGTTTTATGTAGGTATTTTATATACGTGTATTTCTAATTACATCAACATTCAGTCCTCATCCCACTATAATTGTGTGAGTTCCTTTCCATTTATAAACGAATGTTTTAAATATACTTATTTTCTTAATGTACGCATTCTTCCTATGACAAGCCAAGTACGATCCTGTAGTGTCCTTTAAATGACAGAATGCTAAAATGAGTCTATACAATATTTATTCTACTGTGACCCGTCACATTTGAATGTAACGTCTGTCCACAACTTATTCTTTAATTTTTAAAAAAATGCTTTTCTCTTCAAGAATTTTTTTGAAAAGTTAAAATGAATTGACGTTTCATGATAAATGAATACTTGTAGTTGGGTCAATTATCTCCGTTTATATTCTAACATTTGAAATAAAGATATCAACAATTTTATCTTTAAAAGAACGTACTGTATATTACCAATTAAAAAAATCACTGTTTTACTATAAGATGAATCGTTATACATCCATTGAAATGATGGCGGTAGTAAAAGTTAAGAAAATGTAAAACAATTATCGAAAATAGATGGACTACACTAACAAGATATACCCAAAATATTCCTAGATTTATTTTATTTGAATTTTATTGCCTTAAAATTAAGCGTTATCAACTCATAGCTTGGAATCAACGTTCATGCTGAAACGGATCTGACAAAGGTAAGTAATGTAATGACCTTTATTGTTTCATATCAAGTTTCTGTAGGACACACACACACACACACACAGATATATATATATATATATATGAATTTTTCATATTTTCATTTTGAACCTATAATTATCTGCAACGTTGAAATTAACCTTAAAAATTGGCCTAAACAGCACCCTAATTTATCCATCAATTTTGACATGAAATTCGGCTTGATGTCCTTCAGGGCAGGCCTGTCCCTAAGTTTGGAGGGGGGGGGGGTATTTTGATAGATTACAATCTGAAGGCCTATTTTATTTGGTTTTACAAGTTTCTCGCATTGTTGCTTCGGCTAGAAAAGGATTTCCTCGTAATTTCGTACTTTCATTTTTAGGATTTTCTCATGTTTCACGCTCTGCAATCATAGAAAAGCACATCGCTGATTTTGTTAAAGAGCTTTCTCCCAACAAAGAGCGACTAGTAGATTGGTAGAAAGAAGAAGGCACATTCATTCTCGATCGTGGGTTTCGAGATGCTGTTGAAAAGTGACCACATTCGGATACGAAGTTCAAGTTCAGTTTATTCTCTGGAACCATTATTGCTACATGAGGTACAATGGTAAACATATGTACATTAATGAATAAAACTAGTCAGAGGTACAATGTGTAAGATATATACCAATGTGAGATGCCATAATCAATGAAACAGCATGCAACAGAAGAATCACACAGCTCCAGACGTGTGACAAAATTTGTTGGTTGGTCGAGTTTGCTAAAGGTAGATTAAAACATTGGTAGTTACTCTCAAATGTTATAACAAATACGCATAAATTTGCAATTCATCAGAGATTATGTCCAAATTGTAGCAGCTTTGACAAATGTTTGTAGACCACCCCGTGCTTCTGATGGACCAGAACACAAACAACTTGCACAACAAAATGTTATCAAACAAATTACACCAAATCATGTTAAGGTACCAAATATTCAAATTACAAAGAAAGAATGGGTGAAACATGATGTAGAATCTTCAGATATCAAACAGAAATCCTTGTCCTATCAGAGCAGTATCTACATCTTAGAGACATCATTAGGTATATCAACAGGGTGTTAATTATGTAAATAAACACAAGTATCAACGGTAAGAAAATCATGCAAACATTGTACATGTTAAAGTACAATTTTGTCATGTATCTTCTAAAACATACAAATGTTGGATTGAAGAGAGACAAACAAGTGACAATCCTATGTCTGGCTGGTACTGTGAATGCAAAGTAGATAATAGAACTGTGGGGTGCTGCTTACATCGCTTCTGTTTTACAGAATTTAAGTTAGGCTTGTAATTAGCCTCACACACTAGTTCCTTTTAAAAAACCAAACATCCAAGGTGTTGTAACTGTCAATTGATAACCTCACCCTACACATAACGATGACAGCCGTGTGGCTAGTGTCAACGATGAGCAAGAATATTCGTATAGGGAAATAAACCATAACTTTTATACTATTTATCCTTATCATCGTAATATATACACATTTTTCATTTATACATGTAGTCTATTAATGACTCATAGGAAATGAAATCCAGAAATTGTACATTCCTACTTCATTCTTAACCCCTACCGGTTTGAAAACCGAAGGGTACTATAGGTTTCTTCTCCGTCTGTCTGTCAGTCAGTCTGCCCAACTGATTTTCCAGACTCTATTGCTTGCGCGGATTCATTTGAGATTTGCACTATAGTTTCAGAGTGCCAAACTTTATCAAATTTTAATATTGTAACGTTTGATCGACAGGTGTGAAAGAAATTAATTTTCAAATTGTTACATTTTATATTCATGGGTGTTCTGGTGAAAAGGCTGTAAAAGTAGGAATTCTGAATAGCGGCAGTCGACAAAACTCGATCGCTAATTGTGTAAATAATCACTTCATTAATTCCAAGCTCATTAATCAATAAAAGTATAATTATATCAAAATCACCCCGTGGGGATCCGGGCTGTTAGAGTAGATCCTCAGTACCCCTTGTCGTAAAAGGCGACTAAGTGGGGCGGTCCTTCGGATGAGACCGCAAAAACCTGTCTCAGCAGGTGTGGCACGTAAAAGATCCCTCCCTGCTCAAAGGCCATAAACGCCGAGCTTAGACCTAAATTTGCAGCCCTTCACCACATGAATGAAAGATTGTCGAGCGGGACGTTAAACAATATTTAAGCAATCAATCAAAATCTGTTACTTAAAGGAATAGGGTCTACGATTTTGGCAAAATTTCGCATGTGTCAAAAACATGGTAAAACAAAGATAAAACTAAAGAATCAAAAAAGTCCTTCAGAATGTTTACATACACAAATGGTACGCTAATAATTACAAATTAATTCCCTGTTGTGTGTCCGGTTATCTCATTAAAGGGGCATGGACACGATTTGCACTTAAAATTTTATTTTTCCAGTTTTAATATTTGCAATGCTTAAATAGGGTATTTCTAATAAGCAGCAAAATTGTGACTGTCATTTGTAGAGTTACAGGTGAGATTCAGCACTCACAATTCTTTATTATGTTAACAAAGTAAATTCAATAAGTAATAACATATTTTCTGAGTAAATGTAGTTTCGACATTAGTTTCCTTTACGAGCTAATTTTCTGCTAAATTGACTGAATAAGTGCTATCAAGTACTTTTTTTCGTATTGAATCACAACTCGGCATGTTCACACTTTTACTTTACTATCACTTCCAAATGCTCCTTGCTGATTTGATTATCGGGCGCAATTTTTTTCCCAATACACCCTTAAATCAATGTATTCCCTCTTCATATATTGCTGTTTATTCGTATCTGAAAAAATTTCAGCTCGTTTGAGTCGAATGCAATCGTACATATTTTCACTTCTTCTAAACAGACTACAAAAAGGCCCTGAGTGCCGAGCATAGGCCTAAATTTACAGCCCTGTCACCGGTAATGGTGACAGCCGCCGGATAGCTGAAAAATTGCTCAGGCGGCTATAAACAAACAAACAAACAAACAAACAATCAATTTGAAAATTAGTATATAGAAGTACAGAAGACACACACACACACACAGAGACACAGACACAGACACACACACACACACACACACACATATATATATATATATATATATATATATATATATATATTACTTGAGAATACAAGTGATGAACTAAATTGTTCTGGCTGGGGAGATCTAACAATTATGACAATGACTTTATTTCGTGTTATCCAAAATGATATCATAATCACAAACTGTTTTCTTTTTTGTCGTATTTGTTTACATCAGCTCATCTGAAACCATGTTAGCATGTGAAATTCATATTCAGTTTATCTTTTAACATCGATCTTTAGACACCCCCCAGTGAAACTGATCGTGTACTCTGAAGGAGGTAATAAGGACTGGTACTACATTTAATGAGAGTAGATAATAATTCAACACATACAGGTGGCGATAAGCTAGCAAAATAATTACTGATGATCACCCTATACAGTTGATAGCCTGATGTTTGTAGATGTACTCGGGTATAAGATTATTACACCGTGTTGATTTACATTCGATATAAATACCTACAATGGAGAGTCCCTCCAGGCAGTCCACAAACATGATAGTATGGGCTGCAGTTTAATCGTAATTTAATTTGAATTATACATTTATCGTCACAATTTTACTATGACAAAAGTGATAATTGTTTTATTACTAAGTCTTATTAATATAGCAGTTAAGTTGTAAAAGGAAGTACGTCACGGTGAAGTCGGTTAATAGTTCTTTAAATGTTTTACCTATTTGGTTACCTCTGTGCATTAAGGTGTAAAGTTGATAATGATATTTTGCTCTCAATAATTTTATAATTATCGCTAAATAAAGTAATTTCAAAATTTTCATCACCTATAAAATTACTTTACAACCTTAAAATTGCTTTAATGAAATTTTCGCAGGTGCGTTATACCTCCCCAAACTTATGTTGCAAACCTCCTTAATAACTGTGATCTACCTTGTTCTCAGAAGTGAAATCCTTACCGTGTTGAGTTCACTACTATTCAGTAGCCCGAAATTCCAACTTGCACATCCAAACAGTTAATTTTGTGAATAATAGACCATTAGCCAGGTCTAATAAATAGTTTGGCTACACGCGGAGCATTATGGTGGATACCCTCGTCTGGTCGTAGCTGACTAGGCACACCAAGCCTACAGATCGACAGGATTATTACGTCGACAGAGAACACATACTTCCGTGAATTAAGCAAAAGTAACAGATACATGTATATCAAGCAATCACATAGCCTACCATTACCCAGACAAATGGAAAGTTATAAACAATGTTAATTCTTTTATTTTGCATGATGTTATATATACTGATTTTTTTTTACTGGCCACATTATTCTAGCTGAAAAGGATTATATGCTCTCAGCTCTAACAGGGGGTAGAGCTGAGAGCATGGACATTTAATACTTTTCAGCCAGAATAATGTGGTCAGTGAAAAAAAAAATCAGTATATATAATATCATGCAAAGTAAAAGAATTAACATTGTTTATAACTTTCCATTTGTCTGAGTAATGGTAGGCTTCACCTTTAACCCCCCCCCCCCTCCAAAAATCGACAATCGTGCTTTCGTTTAAAGGGTAAGTGTATTTTATCACGTCCGATGCAACCCAGTCATTACCCTCCATTTCATCGAGATAACGTAGAACCGGAGTCGTGATGTCTCAGATATTGCCTTTTGCCGCTTTTCTTTTATTATTATTCTATTTATTTGGTATTTTGATATAAAATTGCTATGATATCGCTCGTGAGCGGTGTTAGCGCTAGGTCATGGCTGCTTCACCTCTGAGCTTTTAGTCCAATTTTCTCTTTAATTACCAATTGTTATCTATTGTGTTTATCCATCCGTGACTTTTATCCCGACTTTTATTTGTACAAATTACCTTCGTCAGTCTTGACGTTTATTGAGAATGCGTTCGACGCATATTCGTACTTAAGTCTTTTATTCTTCGTACGACATATTGAGTACCACCAGGTAATCCACCAAAGGTAGATCATACAAATAAATTTCGTGGACCACTGTCAAGGTTTCCGCCTAACCAACTGTTATGTCTCCACTGATCAGTTACAGTGGCCTAGATCTGCATGAATTAAAGTCACTTGGCAGCAGTCGTATACCACTGGACACACTGCTGACTCTCAGGGCTTTGGGTCTATATCAGGTGGCCTGTACCTCAACCGCGACAAAGTTCTACAGAAGACTTCATGGAACTCGGAATCGACGAACTAGGCGAGGATCCAAAGCTGGACGGAAGATTGTGAGGAAAATTAGACCCACTCTCAATCGTATCCGACTTCCGGGTATTGCAAGCCATCGTGGTCGAAACTTGACTAACCTTGTTCTGATAGAAACTCACCAACAGGCTGGTGAGCAAATCCAGGTACTTGAGCGTCATTGCTCGATTTTCAAAATCCGTAGGGGGACAGGATTAAATCTTATGAACCTGGTACCTATAGAGACAAAACAACTAAATAACAAAGCGAAAACATCACCCCTAAGTCTGTGTACTCTAAACTGCAGATCAGCAAACAACAAATCATTATCCATCAATGATTTTATCACGTCAAATAGCATTGATATTCTTGTTTTGACCGAAACCTGGTTAGGCAATGATAATGATAAATGTGTTATCGCAGAAATGACACCAGTTGGCTATACTACCATTCATGTACCTCGAAAAAGCAAGAAGGGGGGAGGACTTGCGATCATCCACAGACGCGTCATCAACGTGCGTCTTTCCAAACCGGAAACAGAATACACTCATTTTGAACACATGGATTGTATTGTGAGTGTGAAAAACAGCATCAATTTTCGCTTGTGTGCCATATACCGTCCGCCACCTTCGAAAGCAAACCATTTCAGAAACTCGATATTCTTCGAAGAATGGTCGAGATATCTTGAAAATCGGGTTATTGCTCCTGAAGAACTGGTAATTCTCGGAGATCTAAACTTCCATCTTGATCGAGCCAGTGACAATGATTCAAAGACATTTATGAACATGCTGAATGATTATGGACTCATTCAAAGCGTCCGTGGTGCCACCCATGTACATGGTCATACACTTGATGTAATCATCACCAGAGAAGATAGTTCCATTCTTCAGCATGATCCATCTATCATGAACTTTGTACTCTGTGATGACAAAGGAAATTCGGTTGGCGATCACTTTGCTGTTCAGGCTCTGTTACAGATCTCCAAGCCTAAGCTGGAACAAAAAACACTGTCCTATAGGAAGTACAGAGAAATTAACATCGCCGAACTCAAGGAAGATATATCTTCATCATTCGATCTTCAAATCATGGACAAACAAATTGTTGATTTAGTCGAGACGTATAACAACGGTCTGAAATCTATCATTGACAATCATGCACCCGTTCAGAAAAAAGACATAATCATACGGCCAAAAACACCATGGTACAATGCAGAGCTGAAAGCAGCTAAGCGAGCTCGCCGAAAAGCAGAGCGACAGATGCGCCTAACCAACTTAACAATACACAAACAAATACACAGACAAAAGTGTATAGATTATTCAAAGCTCCTGCTACGATCCAAGCTTGACTACTACTCTACCAAAATATTAGAGGTTGGACATGACCAAAAGAAGCTTTACCAGCTCAGTAAGAATCTAATGGGAAGCTCTCGAGAGACGGTCCTTCCAAAGCACGATGATGAAGAATTGCTAGCAAACAGATTTTGTGAGTTTTTCATTGGGAAAATTGAAACCATCAGATCCAGTCTTAATGATACAACATGTGTCAACATCATCGAAGCACTTAAGAGTGATGTTCGATATGTGGGTAAAGAACTTGCTGTCTTTACTGGGACCACCCAGGAGGAAGTTTACAATATCATCATGGGGGCACCAACTAAGTCCTGTGAATTAGATCCAATAACTACGACTTTACTGAAATCATGTATTGACGAGCTTATTCCTATGGTGACAGGAATAATAAACAAGTCATTTTTGGATTCGTGCGTACCAGAGTCCTTTAAGGAGGCTATTATTCGCCCTTTCCTGAAAAAAACTGGCCTTGATCCCGAAGAACTGAAAAACTATAGGCCTGTTTCCAACCTGCCATTTATCTCGAAAATACTCGAGAAGGTTGTGTCTGACAGAATCAAACATCACCTGGAACTAAACAATCTGCAGGAGCCACTGCAGTCCGCATACAGGTCATGTCACTCTACAGAGACAGCATTACTTAGAGTTCACCATGACATTGTATCAGAGCTTGACAGCAATTCCTGCATGGCCCTGGTGATGTTAGACTTATCTGCTGCATTTGATGTGATTGACCATACCATTTTGCTGAAGCGTCTCAATTTTTCTTTCGGTATCTCTGGGGCGGCTCTAAAATGGATTGAGTCATATCTAACTCATCGTACCCAAAAAGTTGTCATCGGTGAAAGCGTATCAAGAGATCAAGTTCTGCGTTTTGGTGTACCGCAGGGCTCGGTCCTAGGGCCAATGTTATATTGCCTATTCTCGAAACCAATTGGTAAAATCTGTCGAGACCATGGCATGTTGTTCCACTGCTACGCAGATGACACACAAATCTACCTCGTTATTAAACCAAATGAGATCTGGATCGACTTGAAACATCGACTTGAGACTTGCTTAGCTAGTGTGAAAAGCTGGATGCGTGCAAATCTACTCAAACTAAACCAAGATAAAACGGAATTTATTGTTTTCACACCTAAAAATCAACTTAAAAAATCAGTGTTACACCAGATTGATTTTGAGGGAGTTGCCATTTCCGAATCAGAGTGCGTAAAAAATCTTGGTGTGTTTTTCGATAAACCACTAAGCATGAAGAATCATATCAGCGCCGTGTCAAAATCAAGTCTTTTCCATCTGCGCAATATTAGCCGCATTCGCCCATTCTTAACTGAAGAAGCTTGTAAAACCTTGGTGATTGCTTTAGTAATATCAAGACTTGATTACGGAAATGCACTCCTTTACGGAATTCCTGAAACCAACGTATCAAAACTCCAAAAAATTCAGAATACAGCAGCAAGAATCATAACTCGAACCAAGAAGTACGAACACATCACTGAAGTATTAACATCTCTTCATTGGTTACCGATTAAATTTCGTACATACTACAAGATCCTTCTCTACACCTTCAAGTCACTACAGAATACATCGCCATCTTACTTGAAGGAACTGGTGACGATTTATGCGCCGTCACGAGCATTGCGCTCTGAGAAGTCAATGCTACTTACGAAACCTCGTGTGCGCACTGAGACATACGGAATTCGTCGGTTTGACCACGCAGCAGCGACACTCTGGAACAATCTACCAGACTCGCTGCGATTCCAGAAATCAATTTTTACATTCAAACGGGACTTAAAAACGTATCTTTTTAAATTAGCATACAGTGTTTAATCATTTTACCTAGACGTATATCAATTTTATTTCATGTATTTTTAACCATCAGTCATCTTGGTGTCCTTCTGAATCTTTTGTTGTTAATATTACTTTCATTTGTATTCTAGTGCCTGTAAAATTGTGTAATTTGAATTGAAGCGTTTTAATCCTTACCATGTTTACTGTATCACAGGCTTTTTGTTAATGTGGTCATGTGATATAATTTTTATCATGTTCAGCGCCTTAGGGTAAATTTATTTTTATATAGGGCGCTATATAAATGCATATATTATATTATATTATATTATTTATATTTTTCTTGCAGATTTGGGACGTCAAACAATCAATAATCTTGCAGTTTTTTCACTTGAAAATATCGAGCGCAGGCCTGGATAAACGTCATATCTATACCATAGATTTATCTTTTCAGTAGACACCTGTTAGTAAAATTATGTTACTCCATAGCTTTGTTTCCTAAAAGAAAAACATTCAGGGAAAAAATGGCATTTTAACAGAATTTGAGTAAATTAAGAATCAATTTTTATGCTACATGTATGTACTCCAAATGACTACATACATGTATATCAAGAATATTCAATCTTTCTGTGAAGCTCTGAAACTTTTAGTTTTTCGGGACTCAGAAAGGCTGTTTCATACTTCATCCTTTTTTCTGGGTGTTTTTAAAATGTATATTTTTATGGAGAAAAAACATGTTTCAAGAAGGAAATTCAATGTTTTATTTATTCAATTTAGCTGATTGTGTTCAAAACATAATTTAGAAAGTTGGTGAAACGGCTTTGGATTTATTAGGAGTAACCATTTCTTTGACCATTCATTCCAATTATCTAAGTAATGATTCAGAATTCTCTGTATATAAGATGAATATTGTGTGATCTTTGCTGTAATGAATTATCTCCATATAATCTACAAACAGATAACAATTTCAGAAATTTGATTAACGTAAAATCAAAAATAAAAGTGGGCCTAGTACAGAGTCCTGGAGTACACCTGCATTAGTATGCTTTAAAAAGGTTTCTAAACATTATTTTTGGCAATGGGTTTCTTAAATAGCTTCTAAATAATTCTAATAGACTTCCTGAGATTCCATACATTTTCATTTTGTAAAGCAAACTTTTGTGCCACATTCTGTCAGGTTTTTTTTTTAATAAATCACAAAAAAATTCTCCTCTTCAATATTTCTTTTCACAGTAGTGTGGTATGTTTGCAATAGTTGATGCACAGTAGAATGGCTAGGAGAAAATTCTGCTTGATATTCATAAAAAAGAAGTAATTTTCATGAATGTTTTTTGAAAAATTCTTTCAAATATTTTACTAACACAGATCAAAAGTGATACTGGTATTCAGTAGAAATAGAAAATCATTGGGAACTAATTTAAATTTCCGAAAGTTTAGAAAAATACATAAAAAGTAAAGACTATATAAATATTCATACAAAATATGATAATTTAGTCGTTCAAAAGAATGATCAACCGGTGGTAAATAATCCGAAGTGGATCATCTATATGACTTTGATCAGCATGATCAGGTTACGAGACGATATATAAAAAAAGAATAAAATGATAAATAAATAAATAAAAAGCTGATGTATTGCAAATGACAATGAAAGTAAAACATCTCTTAAATTACTTTACAAGCATATAACATCATTCCCCGTGATCACAAGATATATTTCAAAATAGAATGACTCTATGAACCTACAAATAATCAATATACCCATGTCACAAACATTCATTTTACATTATCTTATGTTTATACACCGATAGCCGTCATAATGTCCTGCTTATATTGTAAATACGCTACACGGCTTACGACGCGCCATGTGAATCAAAATTCAATAAAATGTATAATGCGAATTTCACTTTTTGTTTGTTGTATTCATTTCCGAAACTTTTTTGTATACTTATTTTGATTTTCCATAACGACGAAGACCACAAAGTAGAATAATTATCAATCAAATAAGTTTTTCTAATGTTTGAATTACATTTATTATTCGAGCTATGACAAGAATCACAAGGCATTTCGAATTCATTTT